>CM043002.1:8696643-9066996 GCA_023678885.1 Pogostemon cablin
TATAATTTCTTAGCCCAACTATATTTTTGTTAGAAAGCCCAAAACCTAATTATTTATTTTATGGCCAAAAGGCCAGCCCTATCTTAGCCCAACTAGATTTTTGTTAGAAAGCCAAAACCTAATTATTTATTTTTATGGCCCAAAAGGTCAGCCCAATTAAGCCCAATTAGAATTTTTTTTAGAAAGCCCAAACTTATTTATTTATTATTTTGTGGCCCAAAGTTTCAGCCCACTTAAATGGGCTGATATATAATTAGTAAGACTAAAGTTAAAAAAAAAAAGGAGAGGAAGAACGGGGAGAAGAAAAGCAAAAGAGGGGAAGTAAGAGAGGAAGAGGAGAAACCCTTGTTGACCAAATTCTCCCTTACAACCCTCATCCTAGGTGGTTTTTAAGTTGTTTTGAGGTAAGTGGTGTGTGAATTAAGCTTCCTTCTTCCATAATTTTGTAATTTTGTGGAGTTTTTCTTTTTGGTATGTGGGTAATTTGCAGACTGTTCGAACTGATTTTGAGATAGCTATTGCCCTCGAAACTTTGCAAACTTAATTTCTGTACGTAGCTGAACTCGTTAGCTTTCCGTAGCCACTTGAAACGCCTCAATCCGATTATTCTACAATTAGTTATGATTTTTCTCGTAAACTGCCGCTAGCTGGAAAGTTTCAGAATTTTTATGTCGAATTCAAACTTATTATTTTTATCGTTTCGTTTAGTTAATGTATTGAAACGGTTATATGGGATTGGGAACTGATGTTAAAGAGTTACATGCCATTTTTATTTAATATCGACTCGTTCGAACTCGATTAGGATTTGTTTTTAGCAATGAAAGGGATGTTAACGCTAATAGTTAGTTATATTTAATTTGTCTTTAATTGCTCATCTCCTTTCTAGGTAAAGAACCATCGACGAAGGGCAAGGGACCGACTTCAGATTCCGGAGAGAGTTAATCACTTCCTTGTGAGTTGATAATTCGGGAACGCCTTCTCTTGTGGGAAGTGTGGACCCTCGATAAATGTGCATTTATTTTAGTTTTAGTTAATTGATAAGAAAATTATTTGGTATTGTGTTATGTGGTAAAGAGCCTAGTTGGCTCGATTTCTCTGGTTAGAGTCTTGTTAGCCTTTTTATGAGTATTATTGATTTTAACTTATGTTGAAGAGTCTTGCCGGCTCGGTATCTGATAACATTTATTGTGAATTATTTGAGAATTGATTTCTGGTTATTCTTGTGTGCTATTAAGACTCTAACTTGAGTCGTTATTCATCTTATGATGCACATGCATATGTATGCCTGGTACCAAGGTTAAGTAGCCCGAATTGGTCACGGTTCGGGTGAGTTGGAGCGACATTGATTAAGTAGCCCGAATTGTCGCGGTTCGGGTGAGTTAGAGTGACAACCAAGTTGCCCGGGATTGGCAAACCCGCGTGAGTTAGATCTAACGGGGCACCTGTCCATTTGCCAAATACTGATACTCTGGAGGGTGATCGTTAGATGGATTAGTCTATTATAGGCTCAGTCAACGTCACCGGTGTGGGACATGCATGTCATATATGTTTATATGTTTGATCATTTCAAGTATTCAGTCGATATTGAATTGTGAACTTTAGCACTTGGCGTATTGAGAAAGAATATTAATGTGCATTTTATCTAGAGTAACGGTGACGGGCTTGGACTGTCTCTCGACGGAGAGCTCAGTTCGAGGAGGATATTGACTACCCACGCGTCTTTTATGTGATAACATGTTGTTTGAACTAATTGTGTTATTCATAAATGTGCACTAAGGTTTTTATTTTCATTAATATGTACACTGAGTGAGAATAATTATTGTGGGACGAATTGTGGGATTTTATGTTATGAACCGCGAGTGGGAGTACATGCTTCGTATAAGGGTCGGGGTGACCGGCTTATCACCTCACTGAGCTAGTGGTTTTGCTCACCCCCCATCATTCTTTCCTTTTCAGGCTGTTGATATCATTTTGGTTGGAGGTTTGCCTATCGTTTGCTCATCATCCAATCCGTGTTTTGGGTACTTTCTCTTTTATGTAAATTGACGGATTCATTGGCGAGATTGTATAGTTTATATTTGGTGACCCCCTTGATGTTCTTTTTGTACCTTCGCGATGTTATATCGTTCATGTATAATTTCTTTAAACTAAGTTACACCGTTGAATTTTGTACCTTTGTAAATCCTTGTTGATACTTTATGAGATGATGTCCTCGTGTTGTACCCGTTGTTATCAGTTGTTCAGTTCTACAGGTACTTGATAGCAAGCCTTACGTTTTCTATAAACTTTGTGGAGTGGAGTGCACCCATTCTGTGAAATTTATGGTTAACGTGGCGGTTGTCGCGCTTTGTCTGGGGTCGGGGCGTGACAACTTTCTTGGTATCAGAGCCTGGTTTTATGATTCTCATTCTTTTTGTGTCAAGCCAATGAGTCCAACTTTGTTTCTATGTCATCCTAAGGTATCGTATTGCCTTGACGTTGACCTTGCATTTTCTTTCCTTTCTTCCTTTCAGTCATTATGGCACCTCCAGTTCGTCGTCGAGGTCGAGGTCGAGGTCGAGGTCGAGGACACGCTCCTCGTGATCCTCCGAGTCCTCTACTCTCTTCTGTTCCTCGTGGACCTCGAGGACATGTTTCTTCTGATCATGTCATTCCTCCGACGGTTATGGACCCTATCAATTCTGATCATAGGGTGCCAGTTTCCCAGGTAGAGCAACCACGGGCCCAGTTGCGGGTTGAGCACATGATGACACCCGAGCAGTACCAATTGTATTATGATCACATTCGAATACATGGTGTTCCACCACCTACAACGGCTCATACAACTACGACTGTCACTGAAGAGGTTCTTCGTGCTAATGAATCGATTCGACCTACATCTAATGTACCAGTTTTTACTCCAGAAATGGCTTTAGGAGGTTCTGCTTCTCGAGGTGCACTTTTTATACCTGATTTGGTGAAAGCAGTTGAAAACATGGGGACATCGAAATTTGACGGTGCAAGAGATGTTTCTAAAGCGGGGGCATGGTTAATGGAGATTACATTTCCTACGTCATGAAGCATATTTCTTTCATGATGATGCTCATTTTCTTTATCATGATTCTCATTTACTTCATTATGATGCTTGATTTCATCTTCATGATTCTCATTTCTTCATCATGATTCATATTTCCCTTGTAATGATGCTCTTTATCTACATCGTGATGTTCATTCCCTATATTATGATGCTCATTTTCTTCATCATGATGCTTCTTTTCACAATCGTGAAGCTCATTTCCTTCTTCATGATGCGTATTTCCTTCATCATGATGCTTATTTCCTATATCATAATTCTCATTTATTTTATCATGATTCTCATTTCCATCATTATGATGTGTAAATCCTTCATCATGATGCTCATTTCCTTCATCAAGATGCATATGTCCTTCGTCATGATGCTCATTTCCTACATCATGATGCTCATTTCCTTCATCACGATGCATGTTTCCATCATCGTAACGCTAATTTCCTACTTCATGATGCTCATTTCGTTCATCATGATGCATAATTCCTTCATCATGATACTCATTTCCTACGTTATGAAGCATATTTCTTTCATGATGATGCTCATTTTCTTTATCATGATTCTCATTTACTTCATTATGATGCTTGATTTCATCTTCATGATTCTCATTTCTTCATCATGATTCATATTTCCTTTGTAATGATGCTCTTTATCCACATCGTTATGTGCATTCCCTATATTATGATGCTCATTTCCTTAATCATGATGCTTCTTTTCACAATCGTGATGCTCATTTCCTTCTTCATGAAGCGTATTTCCTTCATCATGATGCTTATTTCCTATATCATAATGCTCATTTTCTTCATCATGATTCTCATTTCTATCATTATGATGTGTAAATCCTTCATCATGATGCTCATTTCCTTTATCAAGATGCATATGTCCTTCGTCATGATACTCATATGTCCTTCGTCATGATGCGCATTTCGTTCATCGTTATGCATATCATGATGTTCATTTCCTACTTCATGATGCTCATTCCCTTCATCGTGATGATTAAATCCGACATTATTATGGTCATATCCTACATCGTGATGCTCATTTCCATCATCATGATGCATGTTTCTTTATTCAATATTCCCTTTCCTACACCATGATGCTTATTTCCTTATCATGTTGCTCATTTCATTCATCGTGATGCCTATTTCCTTCATCATGATGCTTTTTCCTTCATCGTAATTATAATATCTTAGCCCAACTATATTTTTGTTAGAAAGCCCAAAACCTAATTATTTATTTTTATGGCCCAAAAGGCCAGCCCTATCTTAGTCCAACTAGATTTTTTTAGAAAGCCCACTTATTTATTTATTTATTTATTTTGTGGCCCAAAGTTTCAGCCCACTTAAATGGCCTGATATATTATTATAAAGGCTAAAGTTAAAAAAAAAAAAAAGTGAGAGAAGAACGGGAGAAGAAAAGCAAAAGAGGGGAAAGAAGAGAGGAAGAGGAGAAACCCTTGTTGATCAAATTCTCCCTTACAACCCTCATCCTAGGTGGTTTTTAAGTTGTTTTGAGGTAAGTGGTGTGTGAATTAAGCTTCCTTCTTCCATGATTTTGTAATTTTGTGGGGTTTTTCTTTTTGGTATGTGGGTAATTTGCAGACTGTTCGAACTGATTTTGACATAGCTATTACCCTCGAAAGTCTGCAAACTTAATTTCTGTACGTAGCTGAACTCGTTAGCTTTCCGTAGCCACTTGAAACGCCTCAATCCGATTATTCTACAATTAGTTATGATTTTTCTCGTAAACTGCCGCTAGCTGGAAAATTTCAGAATTTTTATGTCGAATTCAAACTTATTTTTTTTATCGTTTCGTTTAGTTAATGTATTGAAACGGGTTATGTGGGATTGGGAACTGATGTTAAGGAGTTACATACTATTTTTTATTTAATATCGACTCGTTCGAAATCGATTAGGATTTGTTTTTAGCAATGAAAGGGATGTTACCACTAATAGTTAGTTATATTTAATTTGTCTTTAATTGCTCATCTCCTTTCTAGGTAAAGAACCATCGACGAAGAGCAAGGAACCGACTTCAGATTCCGGAGAGAGTTAATCACTTCCTTGTGAGTTGATAATTCGGGAACGCCTTCTCTTGTGGGAAGTGTGGACCCTCGATAAATGTGCATTTATTTTAGTTTTAGTTAATTGATAAGAAAATTATTTGGTATTATGTTATGTGGTAAAGAGCCTGATTGGCTCAATTGCTCTGGTTAGAGTCATGTTAGCCATTTTATGAGTATTATTGATTTTTGGTTATTCTTGTGTGCCAATTAAGACTCTAACTTGAGTCGTTATTCATCTTATGATGCATATGCATATGTATGCCTGGTACCAAGGTTAAGTAGCCCGAATTGGTCACGGTTTGGGTGAGTTGGAGCGACATTGATTAAGTAGCCCGAATTTGTCGCGGTTCGGGTGAGTTAGAGTGACAACCAAGTTGCCCGTTGCTTGGCAAACCCGGGTGAGTTAGATCTAACGGGGCACCTATCCATTTGCCAAATACTGAACTCTGGAGGGTGATCGTTAGATGGATTAGTCTATTATAGGCTCAGTCAACGTCACCGGTGTGGGACATGCATGTCATATATGTTTATATGTTTGATCATTTCAAGTATTCACGTCGATATTGAATTGTGAACTTTAGCACTTGGCGTATTGAGAAAGAATATTAATGTGCATTTTATCTAGAGTAACGGTGACGGGCTTGGACTGTCTCTCGACGGAGAGCTCAATTCGAGGAGGATATTGACTACCCACGCGTCTTTTATGTGATAACATATTGTTTGAACAAATTGTGTTATTCGTAAATGTGCACTAAGGTTTTTATTTTCATTTATATGTACACTGAGTGAGAAATAGTTATTGTGAGACGAAATGTGGGATTTTATGTTATGAACCGCGAGTGGAATACATGCTTCGTATAAGGGTCGGGGTGACTGGCTTACCACCTCACTGAGCTAGTGGTTTTGCTCACCCCCATCATTCTTTCCTTTTCAGGCTGTTGATATCGTTTTGGTTGGAGGTTTGCCTATCGTTTGCTCGTCATCCAATCCGTGTTTTGGGTACTTCCTCTTTTATGTAAATTGACGGATTCATTGGCGAGATTGTATAGTTTATATTTGGTGACCCCCTTGATGTTCTTTTTGTACCTTCGCGATGTTATATCGTTCATGTATATTTTCTTTAAACTAAGTTACACCGTTGTATTTTGTACTTTTGTAAATCCTTGTTGATACTTTATGAGATGATGTCCTCGGGTTGTACCCGTTGTTATCAGTTGTTCAGTTCTACAGGTACTTGATAGCAAGCCTTACGTTTTCTATAAACTTTGTGGAGTGGAGTGCACCCATTCTGTGAAATTTATGGTTAACGTGGCGGTTGTCGCGCTCTGTCTGGGGTCGGGGCGTGACAACTTTCTTGGTATCAGAGCCTGGTTTTATGATTCTCATTCTTTTTGATTCGAGCCAATGAGTCCAACTTTGTTTCTATGTCATCCTAAGGTATCGTATTACTTTGATGTTGACCTTGCATTTTCTTTCCTTTCTTCCTTTCAGTCATTATGGCACCTCCAGTTCGTCGTCGAGGTCGAGGTCGAGGTCGAGGACACGCTCCTCGTGATCCTCCGAGTCCTCTACTCTCTTCTGTTCCTCGTGGACCTCGAGGACATGTTTCTTCTGATCATGCCGTTCCTCCGACGGCTACGGACCCTATCAATTCTGATCATAGGGTGCCGGTTTTCCAGGTAGAGCAACCACGAGCCCAGTTGCGGGTTGAGCACATGATGACACCCGAGCAGTACCAATTGTATTATGATCACATTCGAATACATGGTGTTACACCACCTACAACGGCTCATACAACTACGACTGTCACTGAAGAGGTTCTTCGTGCTAATGAATCGATTCGACCTACATCTAATGTACCAGTTTTTACTCCAGAAATGGCTTTAGGAGGTTCTGCTTCTCGAGGTGCACTTTTTATACCTGATTTGGTGAAAGCAGTTGAAAACATGGGGACTTCGAAATTTGACGGTGCAAGAGATGCTTCTAAAGCGGGGGCATGGTTAAAGGAGATTACAGAGACCTTTGACACCTTGATGATTGAAGAATGTTATCGTGTGGTCATTGCGACCAAGCTGTTAGGCCCAGATGCACGACGATGGTGGCAGAATCTAAAAGAGACATCTTCGGTTACTATTACGTGGGCTATCTTTGTGGAACGATTCAAAGATCGATACTTCTCTCAGTACATCAAGGATCAAAAGAGAAAGGAGTTCTTCAACCTATTTCAAGGCATTATGTCGGTCGTGGAGTACGAAAGCAAATTTCTGGAATTGCGAGAATTCGCTCCTGAGTCATATACGACGAGAGACTTATGCAAGAGATTTGAAGATGGTCTTAATTTAAATATTTGAGATCGCATCAAGTCCGGAGACAAGTACGAGAGTCTTGATGATCTCGTAGAAGAAGCCCTGAGGGTAGAAGGTTTAGTTCAGGCGAGACATAAGCTTGCAGAACGATCTCAAAAGAAAAGGCAAGGGAGCGCATTTCCAGGAAATGCATCGAAGGTGTATAGGGGTGTGGGATCTTCGCGTGGCGCACCAAGTTCGGCATCTATTAGTTTTCCTCAACCTCGGGAGCAGTTTAGTAGAGGCGGGAGCAATGTCTCGGGATCGGTTGGTGAAAATCGCAAGTGCCAGAATTGCCTAAAATATCATGACGGCCCCTGTAAGGCTCCTCAAGTATGTTTTCAGTGTCGACAGCCGGGGCATATGCGAAGTTCTTGTCCTCAGCTTATGGGAACGAGCAGTCAGGGTTCTGGTCAGTTTCGTGGTAAACTAACATATTCTACACCCAGAGATACTCGATCTGCAGTTACCAGAGTGCCCGATGCCTCAAGCGGCCCTAGTACTCAATCACCTATGCAAGGAAGGAAGCAAACTAGAGTATTTCATATTTCCCAAGAAGAGGCTCGCTCAGATCCGAAGGTTGTGACAGGTAATTTATAATTTGAGTATTTTCACATGCTAAATCTAACCCCGCCTTGTTATGCCACTTGATTACGAATAAAACATTCGTAAGAAATTCTATCTTTTCAAAATTTTAAATCACAATCTCACCTAATATTGCTTCTTTAGGCCATGTGTTTGTGGGAGACCATCAGGTCTACGCTTTATTTGACCCAGGTTCTGATAGGTCTTATATCCGAGATGATCTTACTGCGATCTTAGATTATCCTATCTCTCATTTGTCACCTGGAATCATCGTTCATACCCCTCTTGGAGAGCGTCTAATTCGTGATTCGGTATTCCTTGGTTGTCCATTGAAGATCAAAGATGTCATTTTAGAGGCTGAATTGATACCATTGCCTTTGATTGATCTTGATGTTATTCTTGGCATGGATTGGCTTTCTTATCATCATGCAATTCTCGATTGCCACGAGAAGCTTGTTATTTTTCGTAGACCAGGATTCTCAGAACTTGTTTTTGAAGGTAAACTTCAAACGAGATCCCTCTCTTTTATTTCAATGTTGACTGCGCATAAATTAATGCGTAAGGGTTGTGAGGCATTCTTGGCATTTGTCATCGATACTTCTCTTTCTGAAACTAAACTAGATGACATCCCAATCGTGAATGAATTTCCTGATGTCTTTCCCGAAGACTTACCAGGACAACCTCCGAATCGAGAGATTGATTTTTCCATTGACGTACTTCCTGGAATCACACCTATATCGATTACTCCATATCGAATGTCGCCTGCTGAGCTCAAGGAACTCCAGACACAACTTGGGGAATTATTGGAGAAGGGGTTCATACGACCTAGCACATCTCCGTGGGGTGCTCCAGTTCTTTTTGTCAAGAAGAAAGATGGATCACTTCGCCTATGTGTTGACTACCGTCAATTGAACAAGGTGACAATTAAGAACAAATATCCTCTTCCAAGAATCGATGATCTGTTTGATCAATTACAAGGAGCAACTGTGTTCTCAAAAATTGATTTGCGATCCGGTTATCACCAACTCAAGATTAGGGAATCTGATATCCCTAAGTCTGCTTTTCGAACCAGATACGGTCATTTTGAATTTTGTGTTATGCCTTTTGGACTTACAAATGCTCCTGCAGCTTTTATGGATCTTATGAATCGGGTCTTTCGGCCGTGCTTAGATAAGTTTGTCATCATCTTCATTGATGACATTCTTATTTATTCTAAATCGGACGACGAGCATTCTCATCATCTAAGAATTGCTCTGAACATTCTCAGAGAAAATCAGCTTTATGCTAAACTCTCGAAGTGTGAATTTTGGCTTCGCGAGGTAAGCTTTTTGGGTCATCACATTTCTAAAGAAGGAATCTACGTCGATCCAGTGAAGATTCAAGCTATACTAGATTGGGAGCGTCCAAAGAACGTGACAGAGATTCGTAGTTTTCTGGGATTAGCTGGATATTATCGACGGTTTGTCAAAGACTTTTCGTTATTGGCTTCATCTTTGACTAAATTGACTCGTAAAGGGGTAAAATTTGAATGGAGTGAAGAATGCGAGGAAGCATTTCAAGAATTGAAAAGACGACTCGTTTCAGCTCCTATTCTTGCTTTGCCAGACCCAGCGATTGGAGAATTTACCATTTATAGCGACGCCTCGAGACAAGGATTAGGATGCGTTCTCATGCAAGAAGGAAAGGTTATTGCCTACGCTTCAAGGCAATTGAAGAAGAACGAAGAAAATTATCCTACACATGATTTAGAGTTGGCTGCAATCGTCTTTGCATTGAAGATCTGGAGGCACTATCTGTATGGTGCAACTTGTCGGGTTTTCACTGATCACAAGAGCTTAAAGTATATCACCACCCAAAAGGAGCTCAACCTCAGGCAAAGGCGATGGATGGAGTTGATTAGTGACTATGACTTAGTCATCGATTATCATCCTGGTAAGGCGAACGTTGTTGCAGATGCTCTGAGTAGAAAGTCTTCTACCTCACTTGCTTCGATTCAATCTTTTTATCTTCCTATGTTGGAGCAATTTAAATCTTTACACATTTCGCTCGATTGTGAAAAGTCTAATGATTCTGCCTTAATCGCCAAATTCGAGGTTAGACCTACCTTGTTCGAGAAAATTCGAGAAAGACAATCACATGATGTTTATTTACAACAGAAGATGGCGAAGCTAAATCAAGGAAAAGAAACAGAATATCAAATTCGGGATGATGGACTTCTTACTTTTAAAAATCGTGTTTGTGTTCCATCAGAACTTGATGTTCGTAGAGCTATTCTTGAGGAAGCCCATTCTTCAGCCTATGCTATGCATCCTGGTAGTACCAAAATGTACAGAACACTTCGGGAGCATTATTGGTGGCCAGGTATGAAACGGGACATTACTGAATTTGTATCAAAGTGTTTATCATGCCAACAGATTAAAGCGGAACACCAAAAACCAGCCGGTATGCTTCAACCACTACCTATTCCTGAGTGGAAATGGGAAAACGTCACAATGGATTTTGTTTCTGGTTTACCTCGAACCCAAAAGGGTTTTGACTCAATTTGGGTCATTGTCGATCGTCTGACGAAATCGGCACATTTCCTTCCAGTGCATACTAACGAATCTTTAGAGAAACTTGCCAAGTTATATGTCGATGAGATCGTGAGATTGCACGGAGTACCAGTGTCAATCATATCTGACCGTGATCCAAGATTCACTTCCCGTTTTTGGCCTAGTCTGCAGAAAGCGCTAGGTACAAAATTACTATTCAGTACCTCGTTTCATCCACAGACTGATGGACAGTCAGAGAGAACTATACAGACACTAGAAGACATGCTACGTGCAGTGGTGTTGAATTTGGGAGGTAGCTGGGATAAGTACGTGACTTTGGTGGAGTTCGCTTATAACAACAGTTATCATTCAAGCATTGGAATGCCCCCGTACGAAGCTCTGTATGGCCGAAAGTGTCGAACACCACTCTTTTGGGATGAGGTTGGCGAGAGACAAATCGAACAAGTAGAGCTTATCAAAGATGCGAAGGCAAAAATACAACTTATTCGAGACAGACTTAAGGCAGCGCAAGATCGACAGAAAAGCTACGCAGATAATAGGAGGCGCGATTTGGAGTTTAATGAAGGAGACAAAATTTTTCTGAAAGTTTCTCCATGGAAGGGCGTGTTGCGATTTCGCCGTCGAGGAAAGTTGAGTCCAAGGTATATTGGCCCGTTTACGATCGTGCAAAGGATTGGTCGTGTTGCATATCGACTTGAGCTACCATCGGAATTGTCGAAGATTCACGATGTCTTCCATGTCTCTATGCTTAGAAAATATGAACCAGATCCTTCGCACGTGCTCAAAGATCCCCCAGTTGTATTAAAGGAAAATCTATCGTACGAAGTACAACCTGTTCAAATTGTAGATCGCCGAGAGAAAATGCTTCGTAACAAATCCATTCCTATGGTGAGAGTTCTATGGAGAAGTGATCAAATTGAAGAAGAAACATGGGAACCAGAGTCAGTCATGCGTCAACACCATCCAAATCTCTTTTCATCTCTAGGTACGTTTATGTTTCGAGGACGAAACTTTTTAGAGGAGGGGATACTTTATAATATCTTAGCCCAACTATATTTTTGTTAGAAAGCCCAAAACCTAATTATTTATTTTTATGGCCCAAAAGGCCAGCCCTATCTTAGTCCAACTAGATTTTTTTAGAAAGCCCACTTATTTATTTATTTATTTATTTTGTGGCCCAAAGTTTCAGCCCACTTAAATGGCCTGATATATTATTATAAAGGCTAAAGTTAAAAAAAAAAGTGAGAGAAGAACGGGAGAAGAAAAGCAAAAGAGGGGAAAGAAGAGAGGAAGAGGAGAAACCCTTGTTGATCAAATTCTCCCTTACAACCCTCATCCTAGGTGGTTTTTAAGTTGTTTTGAGGTAAGTGGTGTGTGAATTAAGCTTCCTTCTTCCATGATTTTGTAATTTTGTGGGGTTTTTCTTTTTGGTATGTGGGTAATTTGCAGACTGTTCGAACTGATTTTGACATAGCTATTACCCTCGAAAGTCTGCAAACTTAATTTCTGTACGTAGCTGAACTCGTTAGCTTTCCGTAGCCACTTGAAACGCCTCAATCCGATTATTCTACAATTAGTTATGATTTTTCTCGTAAACTGCCGCTAGCTGGAAAATTTCAGAATTTTTATGTCGAATTCAAACTTATTTTTTTATCGTTTCGTTTAGTTAATGTATTGAAACGGGTTATGTGGGATTGGGAACTGATGTTAAGGAGTTACATACTATTTTTTATTTAATATCGACTCGTTCGAAATCGATTAGGATTTGTTTTTAGCAATGAAAGGGATGTTACCACTAATAGTTAGTTATATTTAATTTGTCTTTAATTGCTCATCTCCTTTCTAGGTAAAGAACCATCGACGAAGAGCAAGGAACCGACTTCAGATTCCGGAGAGAGTTAATCACTTCCTTGTGAGTTGATAATTCGGGAACGCCTTCTCTTGTGGGAAGTGTGGACCCTCGATAAATGTGCATTTATTTTAGTTTTAGTTAATTGATAAGAAAATTATTTGGTATTATGTTATGTGGTAAAGAGCCTGATTGGCTCAATTGCTCTGGTTAGAGTCATGTTAGCCATTTTATGAGTATTATTGATTTTTGGTTATTCTTGTGTGCCAATTAAGACTCTAACTTGAGTCGTTATTCATCTTATGATGCATATGCATATGTATGCCTGGTACCAAGGTTAAGTAGCCCGAACTAGTCACGGTTTGGGTGAGTTGGAGCGACATTGATTAAGTAGCCCGAATTTGTCGCGGTTCGGGTGAGTTAGAGTGACAACCAAGTTGCCCGTTGCTTGGCAAACCCGGGTGAGTTAGATCTAACGGGGCACCTATCCATTTGCCAAATACTGAACTCTGGAGGGTGATCGTTAGATGGATTAGTCTATTATAGGCTCAGTCAACGTCACCGGTGTGGGACATGCATGTCATATATGTTTATATGTTTGATCATTTCAAGTATTCACGTCGATATTAAATTGTGAACTTTAGCACTTGGCGTATTGAGAAAGAATATTAATGTGCATTTTATCTAGAGTAACGGTGACGGGCTTGGACTGTCTCTCGACGGAGAGCTCAATTCGAGGAGGATATTGACTACCCACGCGTCTTTTATGTGATAACATATTGTTTGAACAAATTGTGTTATTCGTAAATGTGCACTAAGGATTTTATTTTCATTTATATGTACACTGAGTGAGAAATAGTTATTGTGAGACGAAATGTGGGATTTTATGTTATGAACCGCGAGTGGAATACATGCTTCGTATAAGGGTCGGGGTGACCGGCTTACCACCTCACTGAGCTAGTGGTATTGCTCACCCCCATCATTCTTTCCTTTTCAGGCTGTTGATATCGTTTTGGTTGGAGGTTTGCCTATCGTTTGCTCGTCATCCAATCCGTGTTTTGGGTACTTCCTCTTTTATGTAAATTGACGGATTCATTGGCGAGATTGTATAGTTTATATTTGGTGACCCCCTTGATGTTCTTTTTGTACCTTCGCGATGTTATATCGTTCATGTATATTTTCTTTAAACTAAGTTACACCGTTGTATTTTGTACTTTTGTAAATCCTTGTTGATACTTTATGAGATGATGTCCTCGGGTTGTACCCGTTGTTATCAGTTGTTCAGTTCTACAGGTACTTGATAGCAAGCCTTACGTTTTCTATAAACTTTGTGGAGTGGAGTGCACCCATTCTGTGAAATTTATGGTTAACGTGGCGGTTGTCGCGCTCTGTCTGGGGTCGGGGCGTGACAGTAATGCTCATTTCCTACATGATGATGCTCATTTCCTTCATCGTGATGCTTATTTCCTTCATCATGATACATATTTACTACATTATTATGGTCATTCCTTTATCATGATCCATATTTCCTACATTATTATGGCCATTTCCTTCATCATGATTCTCATTTCCTTCATCATGATGCGTATTTCCATCATAATGATGCTAATTTCCTATACTATTATGCTCATTTCCTTCATCACGATGCATGTTTCCATCATCGTAACGCTAATTTCCTACTTCATGAGGCTCATTTCGTTCATCATGATGCATAACTCCTTCATCATGATACTCATTTCCTACGTCATGAAGCATATTTCTTTCATGATGATGCTCATTTTCTTTATCATGATTCTCATTTACTTCATTATGATGCTTGATTTCATCTTCATTATTCTCATTTCTTCATCATGATTCATATTTCCTTTGTAATGATGCTCTTTATCCACATCGTGATGTGCATTCCCTATATTATGATGCTCATTTCCTTCATCATGATGCTTCTTTTCACAATCGTAATGCTCATTTCCTTCTTCATGAAACATATTTCCTTCATCATGATGCTTATTTCCTATATCATAATGCTCATTTTCTTCATCATGATTCTCATTTCTTTCATCATGATTCTCATTTCCATCATTATGATGTGTAAATCTTTCATCATGATGCTCATTTCCTTTATCAAGATGCATATGTCCTTCGTCATGATACTCATATGTCCTTCGTCATGATGCTCATTTCGTTCATCATTATGCGTATCATGATGTTCATTTCCTACTTCATGATGCTCATTCCCTTCATCGTGATGATTAAATCCGACATCATTATGGTCATATCCTACATCGTGATGCTCATTTCCATCATCATGATGCATGTTTCTTTATTCAATATTCCCTTTCCTACACCATGATGCTTATTTCCTTATCATGTTGCTCATTTCATTCATCGTGATGCCTATTTCCTTCATCATTATGCTTTTTCCTTCATCGTAATGCTCATTTCCTACATGATGATGCTCATTTCCTTCATCGTGATGCTCATTTCCTTCATCATGATACATATTTCGTACATTATTATGGTCATTCCTTTATCATGATCCATATTTCCTACATTATTATGGCCATTTACTTCATCATGATTCTCATGTCCTTCATCATGATGCGTATTTCCATCTTAATGATGCTAATTTCCTACACTATTATGCTCATTTCCTTCATCACGATGCATGTTTCCATCATCGTAACGCTAATTTCCTACTTCATGATGCTCATTTCGTTCATCATGATGCATAATTCCTTCATCATGATACTCATTTCCTACGTCATGAAGCATATTTCTTTCATGATGATGCTCATTTTCTTTATCATGATTCTCATTTACTTCATTATGATGCTTGATTTCATCTTCATGATTCCCATTTCTTCATCATGATTCATATTTCCTTTGTAATAATGCTCTTTATCCACATCGTTATGTGCATTCCCTATATTATGATGCTCATTTCCTTAATCATGATGCTTCTTTTCACAATCGTGATGCTCATTTCCTTCTTCATGAAGCGTATTTCCTTCATCATGATGCTTATTTCCTATATCATAATGCTCATTTTCTTCATCGTGATTCTCATTTCTATCATTATGATGTGTAAATCCTTCTTCATGATGCTCATTTCCTTTATCAAGATGCATATGTCCTTCGTCATGATACTCATATGTCCTTCGTCATGATGCGCATTTCGTTCATCGTTATGCATATCATGATGTTCATTTCCTACTTCATGATGCTCATTCCCTTCATCGTGATGATTAAATCCGACATCATTATGGTCATATCCTACATCGTGATGCTCATTTCCATCATCATGATGCATGTTTCTTTATTCAATATTCCCTTTCCTACACCATGAGGCTTATTTCCTTATCATGTTGCTCATTTCATTCATCGTGATGCCTATTTCCTTCATCATGATGCTTTTTCCTTCATCGTAATGCTCATTTCCTACATGATGATGCTCATTTCCTTCATCGTGATGCTTATTTCCTTCATCATGATACATATTTCCTACATTATTATGGTCATTCCTTTATCATGATCCATATTTCCTACATTATTATGGCCATTTCCTTCATCATGATTCTCATTTCCTTCATCATGATGCGTATTTCCATCATAATGATGCTAATTTCCTATACTATTATGCTCATTTCCTTCATCACGATGCATGTTTCCATCATCGTAACGCTAATTTCCTACTTCATGATGCTCATTTCGTTCATCATGATGCATAACTCCTTCATCATGATACTCATTTCCTACGTCATGAAGCATATTTCTTTCATGATGATGCTCATTTTCTTTATCATGATTCTCATTTACTTCATTATGATGCTTGATTTCATCTTCATTATTCTCATTTCTTCATCATGATTCATATTTCCTTTGTAATGATGCTCTTTATCCACATCGTGATGTGCATTCCCTATATTATGATGCTCATTTCCTTCATCATGATGCTTCTTTTCACAATCGTAATGCTCATTTCCTTCTTCATGAAAAATATTTCCTTCATCATGATGCTTATTTCCTATATCATAATGCTCATTTTCTTCATCATGATTCTCATTTCTTTCATCATGATTCTCATTTCCATCATTATGATGTGTAAATCTTTCATCATGATGCTCATTTCCTTTATCAAGATGCATATGTCCTTCGTCATGATACTCATATGTCCTTCGTCATGATGCTCATTTCGTTCATCGTTATGCATATCATGATGTTCATTTCCTACTTCATGATGCTCATTCCCTTCATCGTGATGATTAAATCCGACATCATTATGGTCATATCCTACATCGTGATGCTAATTTCCATCATCATGATGCATGTTTCTTTATTCAATATTCCCTTTCCTACACCATGATGCTTATTTCCTTATCATGTTGCTCATTTCATTCATCGTGATGCCTATTTCCTTCATCATGATGCTTTTTCCTTCATCGTAATGCTCATTTCCTACATGATGATGCTCATTTCCTTCATCGTGATGCTCATTTCCTTCATCATGATACATATTTCGTACATTATTATGGTCATTCCTTTATCATGATCCATATTTCCTACATTATTATGGCCATTTCCTTCATCATGATTCTCATGTCCTTCATCATGATGCGTATTTCCATCATAATGATGCTAATTTCCTACACTATTATGCTCATTTCCTTCATCACAATGCATGTTTCCATCATCGTAACGCTAATTTCCTACTTCATGATGCTCATTTCGTTCATCATGATGCATAATTCCTTCATCATGATACTCATTTCCTACGTCATGAAGCATATTTCTTTCATGATGATGCTCATTTTCTTTATCATGATTCTCATTTACTTCATTATGATGCTTGATTTCATCTTCATGATTCTCATTTCTTCATCATGATTCATATTTCCCTTGTAATGATGCTCTTTATCTACATCGTGATGTTCATTCCCTATATTATGATGCTCATTTTCTTCATCATGATGCTTCTTTTCACAATCGTGAAGCTCATTTCCTTCTTCATGATGCGTATTTCCTTCATCATGATGCTTATTTCCTATATCATAATTCTCATTTATTTTATCATGATTCTCATTTCCATCATTATGATGTGTAAATCCTTCATCATGATGCTCATTTCCTTCATCAAGATGCATATGTCCTTCGTCATGATGCTCATTTCCTACATCATGATGCTCATTTCCTTCATCACGATGCATGTTTCCATCATCGTAACGCTAATTTCCTACTTCATGATGCTCATTTCGTTCATCATGATGCATAATTCCTTCATCAAGATACTCATTTCCTACGTCATGAAGCATATTTCTTTCATGATGATGCTCATTTTCTTTATCATGATTCTCATTTACTTCATTATGATGCTTGATTTCATCTTCATGATTCTCATTTCTTCATCATGATTCATATTTCCTTTGTAATGATGCTCTTTATCCACATCGTTATGTGCATTCCCTATATTATGATGCTCATTTCCTTAATCATGATGCTTCTTTTCACAATCGTGATGCTCATTTCCTTCTTCATGAAGCGTATTTCCTTCATCATGATGCTTATTTCCTATATCATAATGCTCATTTTCTTCATCATGATTCTCATTTCTATCATTATGATGTGTAAATCCTTCATCATGATGCTCATTTCCTTTATCAAGATGCATATGTCCTTCGTCATGATACTCATATGTCCTTCATCATGATGCGCATTTCGTTCATCGTTATGCATATCATGATGTTCATTTCCTACTTCATGATGCTCATTCCCTTCATCGTGATGATTAAATCCGACATTATTATGGTCATATCCTACATCGTGATGCTCATTTCCATCATCATGATGCATGTTTCTTTATTCAATATTCCCTTTCCTACACCATGAGGCTTATTTCCTTATCATGTTGCTCATTTCATTCATCGTGATGCCTATTTCCTTCATCATGATGCTTTTTCCTTCATCGTAATGCTCATTTCCTACATGATGATGCTCATTTCCTTCATCGTGATGCTTATTTCCTTCATCATGATACATATTTCCTACATTATTATGGTCATTCCTTTATCATGATCCATATTTCCTACATTATTATGGCCATTTCCTTCATCATGATTCTCATTTCCTTCATCATGATGCGTATTTCAATCATAATGATGCTAATTTCCTATACTATTATGCTCATTTCCTTCATCACGATGCATGTTTCCATCATCGTAACGCTAATTTCCTACTTCATGAGGCTCATTTCGTTCATCATGATGCATAACTCCTTCATCATGATACTCATTTCCTACGTCATGAAGCATATTTCTTTCATGATGATGCTCATTTTCTTTATCATGATTCTCATTTACTTCATTATGATGCTTGATTTCATCTTCATTATTCTCATTTCTTCATCATGATTCATATTTCCTTTGTAATGATGCTCTTTATCCACATCGTGATGTGCATTCCCTATATTATGATGCTCATTTCCTTCATCATGATGCTTCTTTTCACAATCGTAATGCTCATTTCCTTCTTCATGAAACATATTTCCTTCATCATGATGCTTATTTCCTATATCATAATGCTCATTTTCTTCATCATGATTCTCATTTCTTTCATCATGATTCTCATTTCCATCATTATGATGTGTAAATCTTTCATCATGATGCTCATTTCCTTTATCAAGATGCATATGTCCTTCGTCATGATACTCATATGTCCTTCGTCATGATGCTCATTTCGTTCATCGTTATGCGTATCATGATGTTCATTTCCTACTTCATGATGCTCATTCCCTTCATCGTGATGATTAAATCCGACATCATTATGGTCATATCCTACATCGTGATGCTCATTTCCATCATCATGATGCATGTTTCTTTATTCAATATTCCCTTTCCTACACCATGATGCTTATTTCCTTATCATGTTGCTCATTTCATTCATCGTGATGCCTATTTCCTTCATCATTATGCTTTTTCCTTCATCGTAATGCTCATTTCCTACATGATGATGCTCATTTCCTTCATCGTGATGCTCATTTCCTTCATCATGATACATATTTCGTACATTATTATGGTCATTCCTTTATCATGATCCATATTTCCTACATTATTATGGCCATTTACTTCATCATGATTCTCATGTCCTTCATCATGATGCGTATTTCCATCTTAATGATGCTAATTTCCTACACTATTATGCTCATTTCCTTCATCACGATGCATGTTTCCATCATCGTAACGCTAATTTCCTACTTCATGATGCTCATTTCGTTCATCATGATGCATAATTCCTTCATCATGATACTCATTTCCTACGTCATGAAGCATATTTCTTTCATGATGATGCTCATTTTCTTTATCATGATTCTCATTTACTTCATTATGATGCTTGATTTCATCTTCATGATTCTCATTTCTTCATCATGATTCATATTTCCTTTGTAATGATGCTCTTTATCCACATCGTTATGTGCATTCCCTATATTATGATGCTCATTTCCTTAATCATGATGCTTCTTTTCACAATCGTGATGCTCATTTCCTTCTTCATGAAGCGTATTTCCTTCATCATGATGCTTATTTCCTATATCATAATGCTCATTTTCTTCATCATGATTCTCATTTCTATCATTATGATGTGTAAATCCTTCATCATGATGCTCATTTCCTTTATCAAGATGCATATGTCCTTCGTCATGATACTCATATGTCCTTCGTCATGATGCGCATTTCGTTCATCGTTATGCATATCATGATGTTCATTTCCTACTTCATGATGCTCATTCCCTTCATCGTGATGATTAAATCCGACATTATTATGGTCATATCCTACATCGTGATGCTCATTTCCATCATCATGATGCATGTTTCTTTATTCAATATTCCCTTTCCTGCACCATGAGGCTTATTTCCTTATCATGTTGCTCATTTCATTCATCGTGATGCCTATTTCCTTCATCATGATGCTTTTTCCTTCATCGTAATGCTCATTTCCTACATGATGATGCTCATTTCCTTCATCGTGATGCCTATTTCCTTCATCATGATACATATTTCCTACATTATTATGGTCATTCCTTTATCATGATCCATATTTCCTACATTATTATGGCCATTTCCTTCATCATGATTCTCATTTCCTTCATCATGATGCGTATTTCAATCATAATGATGCTAATTTCCTATACTATTATGCTCATTTCCTTCATCACGATGCATGTTTCCATCATCGTAACGCTAATTTCCTACTTCATGAGGCTCATTTCGTTCATCATGATGCATAACTCCTTCATCATGATACTCATTTCCTACGTCATGAAGCATATTTCTTTCATGATGATGCTCATTTTCTTTATCATGATTCTCATTTACTTCATTATGATGCTTGATTTCATCTTCATTATTCTCATTTCTTCATCATGATTCATATTTCCTTTGTAATGATGCTCTTTATCCACATCGTGATGTGCATTCCCTATATTATGATGCTCATTTCCTTCATCATGATGCTTCTTTTCACAATCGTAATGCTCATTTCCTTCTTCATGAAACATATTTCCTTCATCATGATGCTTATTTCCTATATCATAATGCTCATTTTCTTCATCATGATTCTCATTTCTTTCATCATGATTCTCATTTCCATCATTATGATGTGTAAATCTTTCATCATGATGCTCATTTCCTTTATCAAGATGCATATGTCCTTCGTCATGATACTCATATGTCCTTCGTCATTATGCTCATTTCGTTCATCGTTATGCGTATCATGATGTTCATTTCCTACTTCATGATGCTCATTCCCTTCATCGTGATGATTAAATCCGACATCATTATGGTCATATCCTACATCGCGATGCTCATTTCCATCATCATGATGCATGTTTCTTTATTCAATATTCCCTTTCCTACACCATGATGCTTATTTCCTTATCATGTTGCTCATTTCATTCATCGTGATGCCTATTTCCTTCATCATTATGCTTTTTCCTTCATCGTAATGCTCATTTCCTACATGATGATGCTCATTTCCTTCATCGTGATGCTCATTTCCTTCATCATGATACATATTTCGTACATTATTATGGTCATTCCTTTATCATGATCCATATTTCCTACATTATTATGGCCATTTACTTCATCATGATTCTCATGTCCTTCATCATGATGCGTATTTCCATCTTAATGATGCTAATTTCCTACACTATTATGCTCATTTCCTTCATCACGATGCATGTTTCCATCATCGTAACGCTAATTTCCTACTTCATGATGCTCATTTCGTTCATCATGATGCATAATTCCTTCATCATGATACTCATTTCCTACGTCATGAAGCATATTTCTTTCATGATGATGCTCATTTTCTTTATCATGATTCTCATTTACTTCATTATGATGCTTGATTTCATCTTCATGATTCTCATTTCTTCATCATGATTCATATTTCCTTTGTAATGATGCTCTTTATCCACATCGTTATGTGCATTCCCTATATTATGATGCTCATTTCCTTAATCATGATGCTTCTTTTCACAATCGTGATGCTCATTTCCTTCTTCATGAAGCGTATTTCCTTCATCATGATGCTTATTTCCTATATCATAATGCTCATTTTCTTCATCGTGATTCTCATTTCTATCATTATGATGTGTAAATCCTTCTTCATGATGCTCATTTCCTTTATCAAGATGCATATGTCCTTCGTCATGATACTCATATGTCCTTCGTCATGATGCGCATTTCGTTCATCGTTATGCATATCATGATGTTCATTTCCTACTTCATGATGCTCATTCCCTTCATCGTGATGATTAAATCCGACATCATTATGGTCATATCCTACATCGTGATGCTCATTTCCATCATCATGATGCATGTTTCTTTATTCAATATTCCCTTTCCTACACCATGAGGCTTATTTCCTTATCATGTTGCTCATTTCATTCATCGTGATGCCTATTTCCTTCATCATGATGCTTTATCCTTCATTGTAATGCTCATTTCCTACATGATGATGCTCATTTCCTTCATCGTGATGCTTATTTCCTTCATCATGATACATATTTCCTACATTATTATGGTCATTCCTTTATCATGATCCATATTTCCTACATTATTATGGCCATTTCCTTCATCATGATTCTCATTTCCTTCATCATGATGCGTATTTCCATCATAATGATGCTAATTTCCTATACTATTATGCTCATATCCTTCATCACGATGCATGTTTCCATCATCGTAACGCTAATTTCCTACTTCATGATGCTCATTTCGTTCATCATGATGCATAACTCCTTCATCATGATACTCATTTCCTACGTCATGAAGCATATTTCTTTCATGATGATGCTCATTTTCTTTATCATGATTCTCATTTACTTCATTATGATGCTTGATTTCATCTTCATTATTCTCATTTCTTCATCATGATTCATATTTCCTTTGTAATGATGCTCTTTATCCACATCGTGATGTGCATTCCCTATATTATGATGCTCATTTCCTTCATCATGATGCTTCTTTTCACAATCGTAATGCTCATTTCCTTCTTCATGAAAAATATTTCCTTCATCATGATGCTTATTTCCTATATCATAATGCTCATTTTCTTCATCATGATTCTCATTTCTTTCATCATGATTCTCATTTCCATCATTATGATGTGTAAATCTTTCATCATGATGCTCATTTCCTTTATCAAGATGCATATGTCCTTCGTCATGATACTCATATGTCCTTCGTCATGATGCTCATTTCGTTCATCGTTATGCATATCATGATGTTCATTTCCTACTTCATGATGCTCATTCCCTTCATCGTGATGATTAAATCCGACATCATTATGGTCATATCCTACATCGTGATGCTAATTTCCATCATCATGATGCATGTTTCTTTATTCAATATTCCCTTTCCTACACCATGATGCTTATTTCCTTATCATGTTGCTCATTTCATTCATCGTGATGCCTATTTCCTTCATCATGATGCTTTTTCCTTCATCGTAATGCTCATTTCCTACATGATGATGCTCATTTCCTTCATCGTGATGCTCATTTCCTTCATCATGATACATATTTCGTACATTATTATGGTCATTCCTTTATCATGATCCATATTTCCTACATTATTATGGCCATTTCCTTCATCATGATTCTCATGTCCATCATGATGCGTATTTCCATCATAATGATGCTAATTTCCTACACTATTATGCTCATTTCCTTTATCACAATGCATGTTTCCATCATCGTAACGCTAATTTCCTACTTCATGATGCTCATTTCGTTCATCATGATGCATAATTCCTTCATCATGATACTCATTTCCTACGTCATGAAGCATATTTCTTTCATGATGATGCTCATTTTCTTTATCATGATTCTCATTTACTTCATTATGATGCTTGATTTCATCTTCATGATTCTCATTTCTTCATCATGATTCATATTTCCCTTGTAATGATGCTCTTTATCTACATCGTGATGTTCATTCCCTATATTATGATGCTCATTTTCTTCATCATGATGCTTCTTTTCACAATCGTGAAGCTCATTTCCTTCTTCATGATGCGTATTTCCTTCATCATGATGCTTATTTCCTATATCATAATTCTCATTTATTTTATCATGATTCTCATTTCCATCATTATGATGTGTAAATCCTTCATCATGATGCTCATTTCCTTCATCAAGATGCATATGTCCTTCGTCATGATGCTCATTTCCTACATCATGATGCTCATTTCCTTTATCAGGATGCATATTTCATACATAATGATACTCATTTCCATTATCATGATGCATAAATCCTTCGTCATGATGCTCATTTCGTTCATCGTTATGCGTATCATGATTTTCATTTCCTACATCATGATGCTCATTCCCTTCATCGTGATGATTAAATCCGACATCATTATGGTCATATCTTACATCGTGATGCTCATTTCCATCATCATGATGCATATTTCCTTATTCAATATTCCCTTTCCTACACCATGATGCTTATTTCCTTATCATGTTGCTCGTTTCCTTCATCGTGATGCCTATTTCCTTAATCATGATTCTTTTTCCTTCATCGTGATGATAATTTCCTACATGATGATGCTCATTTCCCTCATCGTGATGCTCATTTCCTTCATCATGATGCATATTTCCTACATTATTATGGCCATTTCCTTAATCATGATGCATATTTCCTACATTCTTATGGTCATTTCCTTCATCATGATTCTCATTTCCTTCATCATGATGCGTATTTCCATCATAATGATGCTAATTTCCTACACTATTATGCTCATTTCCTTCGTCACGAAGCATGTTTCCATCATCGTAACGCTAATTTCATACGTCATGATGCTCATTTCGATCATCATGATGCATAATTCCTTCATCATGATACTCATTTCCTATGTCATGATGCATATTTCTTTCATGATGATGCTCATTTTCTTTATCATGATTCTCATTTACTTCATTATGATGCTTGATTTCATCTTCATGATTCTCATTTCTTCATCATGATTCATATTTCCCTTGTAATGATGCTCTTTATCTACATCGTGATGTTCTTTCCCTATATTATAATGCTCATTTCCTTCATCATGATGCCTATTTTCACAATCGTGAAGCTCTTTTTCTTCTTCATGAAGCGTATTTCCTTCATCATAATGCTTATTTCCTATATCATAATGCTCATTTTCTTCATCATGATTCTCATTTCTTTCATCATGATTCTCATTTCCATCATTATGATGTGTAAATCCTTCATCATGATGCTCATTTCCTTTATCAAGATGCATATGTCCTTCGTCATGATACTCATATGTCCTTCGTCATGATGCTCATTTCGTTCATCATTATGCGTATCATGATGTTCATTTCCTACTTCATGATGCTCATTCCCTTCATCGTGATGATTAAATCTGACATCATTATGGTCATATCCTACATCGTGATGCTCATTTCCATCATCATGATGCATGTTTCTTTATTCAATATTCCATTTCCTACACCATGATGTTTATTTCCTTATCATGTTGCTCATTTCATTCATCGTGATGCCTATTTCCTTCATCATGATGCTTTTTCCTTCATCGTAATGCTCATTTCCTACATGATGATGCTCATTTCCTTCATCGTGATGCTCATTTTCTTCATCATGATACATATTTCCTATGTTTCCATCATCGTAACGCTAATTTCCTACATCATGATGCTCATTTCGTTCATCATGATGCATAATTCCTTCATCATGATACTCATTTCCTACGTCATGAAGCATATTTCTTTCATGATGATGCTCATTTTCTTTATCATGATTCTCATTTACTTCATTATGATGCTTGATTTCATCTTCATGATTCTCATTTCTTCATCATGATTCATATTTCCTTTGTAATGATGCTCTTTATCCACATCGTGATGTGCATTCCCTATATTATGATGCTCATTTCCTTCATCATGATGCTTCTTTTCACAATCGTGATGCTCATTTCCTTCTTCATGAAGCGTATTTCCTTCATCATGATGCTTATTTCCTATATCATAATGCTCATTTTCTTCATCATGATTCTCATTTCTATCATTATGATGTGTAAATCCTTCATCATGATGCTCATTTCCTTTATCAAGATGCATATGTCCTTCGTCATGATACTCATATGTCCTTCGTCATGATGCGTATTTCGTTCATCGTTATGCATATCATGATATTCATTTCCTACTTCATGATGCTCATTCCCTTCATCGTGATGATTAAATCTTACATCATTATGGTCATATCCTACATCGTGATGCTCATTTCCATCATCATGATGCATGTTTCTTTATTCAATATTCCCTTTCCTACACCATGATGCTTATTTTCTTATCATGTTGCTCATTTCATTCATCGTGATGCCTATTTCCTTCATCATGATGCTTTTTCCTTCATCGTAATGCTCATTTCCTACATGATGATGCTCATTTCCTTCATTGTGATGCTTATTTCCTTCATCATGATACATATTTCCTACATTATTATGGTCATTCCTTTATCATGATCCATATTTCCTACATTATTTTGGCCATTTACTTCATCATGATTCTCATGTCCTTCATCATGATGCGTATTTCCATCTTAATGATGCTAATTTCCTACACTATTATGCTCATTTCCTTCATCACGATGCATGTTTCCATCATCGTAACGCTAATTTCCTACGTCATGATGCTCATTTCGATCATCATGATGCTTAATTCCTTCATCATGATACTCATTTCCTACGTCATGATGCATATTTCTTTCATGATGATGCTCATTTTCTTTATCATGATTCTCATTTACTTCATTATGATGCTTGATTCCATCTTCATGATTCTCATTTCTTCATCATGATTCATATTTCCCTTGTAATGATGCTCTTTATCTACATCGTGATGTTCTTTCCCTATATTATAATGCTCATTTCCTTCATCATGATGCCTATTTTCACAATCGTGATGCTCATTTCCTTCTTCATGAAGCGTATTTCCTATATCATAATGCTCATTTTCTTCATCATGATTCTCATTTCTTTCATCATGATTCTCATTTCCATCATTATGATGTGTAAATCCTTCATCATGATGCTCATTTCCTTTATCAAGATGCATATGTCCTTCGTCATGATACTCATATGTCCTTCGTCATGATGCTCATTTCGTTCATCGTTATGCGTATCATGATGTTCATTTCCTACTTCATGATGCTCATTCCCTTCATCGTGATGATTAAATCCGATAGCATTATGGTCATATCCTACATTGTGATGCTCATTTCCATCATCATGATGCATGTTTCTTTATTCAATATTCCCTTTCCTACACCATGATGCTTATTTCCATATCATGTTGCTCATTTCATTCATCGTGATGCCTATTTCCTTCATCATGATGCTTTTTCCTTCATCGTAATGCTCATTTCCTACATAATGATGCTCATTTCCTTCATCGTGATGCTCATTTCCTTCATCATGATCATATTTCGTACATTATTATGGTCATTCCTTTATCATGATCCATATTTCCTACATTATTATGGCCATTTCCTTCATCATGATTCTCATGTCCTTCATCATGATGCGTATTTCCATCATAATGATGCTAATTTCCTACACTATTATGCTCATTTCCTTCATCACGATGCATGTTTCCATCATCGTAACGCTAATTTCCTACTTCATGATGCTCATTTCGTTCATCATGATGCATAATTCCTTCATCATGATACTCATTTCCTACGTCATGAAGCATATTTCTTTCATGAAGATGCTCATTTTCTTTATCATGATTCTCATTTACTTCATTATGATGCTTGATTTCATCTTCATGATTCTCATTTCTTCATCATGATTCATATTTCCTTTGTAATGATGCTCTTTATCCACATCGTGATGTGCATTCCCTATATTATGATGCTCATTTCCTTCATCATGATGCTTCTTTTCACAATCGTAATGCTCATTTCCTTCTTCATGAAGCGTATTTCCTTCATCATGATGCTTATTTCCTATATCATAATGCTCATTTTCTTCATCACGATTCTCATTTCTTTCATCATGATTCTCATTTCCATCATTATGATGTGTAAATCCTTCATCATGATGCTCATTTCCTTTATCAAGATGCATATGTCCTTCGTCATGATACTCATATGTCCTTCGTCATGATGCTCATTTCGTTCATCGTTATGCGTATCATGATGTTCATTTCCTACTTCATGATGCTCATTCCCTTCATCGTGATGATTAAATCCGATAGCATTATGGTCATATCCTACATTGTGATGCTCATTTCCATCATCATGATGCATGTTTCTTTATTCAATATTCCCTTTCCTACACCATGATGCTTATTTCCTTATCATGTTGCTCATTTCATTCATCGTGATGCCTATTTCCTTCATCATGATGCTTTTTCCTTCATCGTAATGCTCATTTCCTACATAATGATGCTCATTTCCTTCATCGTGATGCTCATTTCCTTCATCATGATCATATTTCGTACATTATTATGGTCATTCCTTTATCATGATCCATATTTCCTACATTATTATGGCCATTTCCTTCATCATGATTCTCATGTCCTTCATCATGATGCGTATTTCCATCATAATGATGCTAATTTCCTACACTATTATGCTCATTTCCTTCATCACGATGCATGTTTCCATCATCGTAACGCTAATTTCCTACTTCATGATGCTCATTTCGTTCATCATGATGCATAATTCCTTCATCATGATACTCATTTCCTACGTCATGAAGCATATTTCTTTCATGATGATGCTCATTTTCTTTATCATGATTCTCATTTACTTCATTATGATGCTTGATTTCATCTTCATGATTCTCATTTCTTCATCATGATTCATATTTCCCTTGTAATGATGCTCTTTATCTATATCGTGATGTTCATTCCCTATATTATGATGCTCATTTTCTTCATCATGATGCTTCTTTTCGCAATCGTGAAGCTCATTTCCTTCTACATGATGCGTATTTCCTTCGTCATGATGCTTATTTCCTATATCATAATGCTCATTTTCTTCATCATAATTCTCATTTATTTTATCATGATTCTCATTTCCATCATTATGATGTGTAAATCCTTCATCATGATGCTCATTTCCTTCATCAAGATGCATATGTCCTTCGTCATGATGCTCATTTCCTACATCATGATCCTCATTTCCATCATGATAATGGAAATGAATATCATTATGTAGGAAATATGCATCCTGATAAAGGCTTTTTCCTTCATCGTAATGCTCATTTCCTACATAATGATGCTCATTTCCTTCATCGTGATGCTCATTTCCTTCATCATGATCATATTTCGTACATTATTATGGTCATTCCTTTATCATGATCCATATTTCCTACATTATTATGGCCATTTCCTTCATCATGATTCTCATGTCCTTCATCATGATGCGTATTTCCATCATAATGATGCTAATTTCCTACACTATTATGCTCATTTCCTTCATCACGATGCATGTTTCCATCATCGTAACGCTAATTTCCTACTTCATGATGCTCATTTCGTTCATCATGATGCATAATTCCTTCATCATGATACTCATTTCCTACGTCATGAAGCATATTTCTTTCATGATGATGCTCATTTTCTTTATCATGATTCTCATTTACTTCATTATGATGCTTGATTTCATCTTCATGATTCTCATTTCTTCATCATGATTCATATTTCCCTTGTAATGATGCTCTTTATCTATATCGTGATGTTCATTCCCTATATTATGATGCTCATTTTCTTCATCATGATGCTTCTTTTCGCAATCGTGAAGCTCATTTCCTTCTACATGATGTGTATTTCCTTCATCATGATGCTTATTTCCTATATCATAATGCTCATTTTCTTCATAATAATTCTCATTTATTTTATCATGATTCTCATTTCCATCATTATGATGTGTAAATCCTTCATCATGATGCTCATTTCCTTCATCAAGATGCATATGTCCTTCGTCATGATGCTCATTTCCTACATCATGATCCTCATTTCCTTTATCAGGATGCATATTTCCTACATAATGATATTCATTTCCATTATCATGATGCATAAATCCTTCGTCATGATGCTCATTTCGTTCATCGTTATGCGTATCATGATTTTCATTTCCTACATCATGATGCTCATTCCCTTCATCGTGATGATTAAATTCGACATCATTATGGTCATATCTTACATCGTGATGCTCATTTCCATCATCATGATGCATATTTCCTTATTCAATATTCCCTTTCGTACACCATGATGCTTATTTCCTTATCATGTTGCTCATTTCCTTCATCGTGATGCCTATTTCCTTCATCTCGATTCATTTTCCTTCATCGTAATGATCATTTCCTACATGATGATGCTCATTTCCCTCATCGTGATGCTCATTTCCTTCATCATGATGCATATTTCCTACATTATTATGGCCATTTCCTTAATCATGATGCATATTTCCTACATTCTTATGGTCATTTCCTTCATCATGATTCTCATTTCCTTCATCATGATGCGTATTTCCATCATAATGATGCTAATTTCCTACACTATTATGCTCATTTTCTTCATCACGATGCATGTTTCCATCATCGTAACGCTAATTTCCTACGTCATGATGCTCATTTCGATCATCATGATGCATAATTCCTTCATCATGATACTCATTTCCTACGTCATGATGCATATTTCTTTCATGACGATGCTCATTTTATTTATCATGATTCTCATTTACTTCATTATGATGCTTGATTTCATCTTCATGATTCTCATTTCTTCATCATGATTCATATTTCCCTTGTAATGATGCTCTTTATCTACATCGTGATGTTCTTTCCCTATATTATAATGCTCATTTCCTTCATCATGATGCCTATTTTCACAATCGTGATGCTCATTTCCTTCTTCATGAAGCGTATTTCCTTCATTATGATGCTTATTTCCTATATCATAATGCTCATTTTCTTCATCATGATTGTCATTTCTTTCATCATGATTCTCATTTCCATCATTATGATGTGTAAATCCTTCATCATGATGCTCATTTCCTTTATCAAGATGCATATGTCCTTCGTCATGATACTCATATGTCCTTCGTCATGATGCTCATTTCGTTCATCGTTATGCGTATCATGATGTTCATTTCCTACTTCATGATGCTCATTCCCTTCATCGTGATGATTAAATCCGACATCATTATGGTCATATCCTACATCGTGATGCTCACTTCCATCATCATGATGCATGTTTCTTTATTCAATATTCCATTTCCTACACCATGATGCTTATTTCCTTATCATGTTGCTCATTTCATTCATCGTGATGCCTATTTCCTTCATCATGATGCTTTTTCCTTCATCGTAATGCTCATTTCCTACATGATGATGCTCATTTCCTTCATCGTGATGCTCATTTCCTTCATCATGATACATATTTCCTATGTTTCCATCATCGTAACGCTAATTTCCTACATCATGATGCTCATTTCGTTCATCATGATGCATAATTCCTTCATCATGATACTCATTTCCTACGTCATGAAGCATATTTCTTTCATGATGATGCTCATTTTCTTTATCATGATTCTCATTTACTTCATTATGATGCTTGATTTCATCTTCATGATTCTCATTTCTTCATCATGATTCATATTTCCTTTGTATTGATGCTCTTTATCCACATCGTGATGTGCATTCCCTATATTATGATGCTCATTTCCTTCATCATGATGCTTCTTTTCACAATCGTGATGCTCATTTCCTTCTTCATGAAGCGTATTTCCTTCATCATGATGCTTATTTCCTATATCATAATGCTCATTTTCTTCATCATGATTCTCATTTCTATCATTATGATGTGTAAATCCTTCATCATGATGCTCATTTCCTTTATCAAGATGCATATGTCCTTCGTCATAATACTCATATGTCCTTCGTCATGATGCGCATTTCGTTCATCGTTATACATATCATGATGTTCATTTCCTACTTCATGATGCTCATTCCCTTCATCGTGATGATTAAATCCGACATCATTATGGTCATATCCTACATCGTGATGCTCATTTCCATCATCATGATGCATGTTTCTTTATTCAATATTCCCTTTCCTACACCATGATGCTTATTTCCTTATCATGTTGCTCATTTCATTCATCGTGATGCCTATTTCCTTCATCATGATGCTTTTTCCTTCATCGTAATGCTCATTTCCTACATGATGATGCTCATTTCCTTCATCGTGATGCTTATTTCCTTTATCATGATACATATTTCCTACATTATTATGGTCATTCCTTTATCATGATCCATATTTCCTACATTATTATGGCCATTTCCTTCATCATTATTCTCATTTCCTTCATCATGATGCGTATTTCCATCATAATGATGCTAATTTCCTACACTATTATGCACATTTGCTTCATCACGATGCATGTTTCCATCATCGTAACGCTAATTTCCTACTTCATGATGCTCATTTCGTTCATCATGATGCATAATTCCTTCATCATGATACTCATTTTCTACGTCATGAAGCATATTTCTTTCATGATGATGCTCATTTTCTTTATCACGATTCTCATTTACTTCATTATGATGCTTGATTTCATCTTCATGATTCTCATTTCTTCATCATGATTCATATTTCCCTTGTAATGATGCTCTTTATCTACATCGTGATGTTCATTCCCTATATTATGATGCTCATTTTCTTCATCATGATGCTTCTTTTCACAATCGTGAAGCTCATTTCCTTCTTCATGATGCGTATTTCCTTCATCATGATGCTTATTTCCTATATCATAATGCTCATTTTTGTCACGCCCCGACCCCAGACAGAGCGCGACAACCGCCACGTTAACCATAAATTTCATAGAATGGGTGCACTCCACTCCACAAAGTTTATAGAAAACGTAAGGCTTGCTATCAAGTACCTGTAGACTGAACAACTGATAACAACGGGTACAACCCGAGGACATCATCTCATAAAGTATCAACAAGGATTTACAAAGGTACAAAATTCAACGGTGTAACTTAGTTTAAAGAAAATATACATGAACGATATAACATCGCGAAGATACAAAAAGAACATCAAGGGGGTCACCAAACATAAACTATACAATCTCGCCAATGAATCCGTCAATTTACATAAAAGAGAAAGTACCCAAAACACGGATTGGATGATGAGCAAACGATAGGCAAACCTCCAACCAAAACGATATCAACAGCCTGAAAAGGAAAGAATGATGGGGGGTGAGCAAAACCACTAGCTCAGTGAGGTGATAAGCCGGTCACCCCGACCCTTATACGAAGCATGTACTCCCACTCGCGGTTCATAACATAAAATCCCACAATTCGTCCCACAATAATTATTCTCACTCAGTGTACATATTAATGAAAATAAAAACCTTAGTGAACATTTATGAATAACACAATTAGTTCAAACAACATGTTATCACATAAAAGACGCGTGGGTAGTCAATATCCTCCTCGAACTGAGCTCTCCGTCGAGAGACAGTCCAAGCCCGTCACCGTTACTCTAGATAAAATGCACATTAATATTCTTTCTCAATATGCCAAGTGCTAAAGTTCACAATTCAATATCGACTGAATACTTGAAATGATCAAACATATAAACATATATGACATGCATGTCCCACACCGGTGACGTTGACTGAGCCTATAATAGACTGATCCATCTAACGATCACCCTCCAGAGTATCAGTATTTGGTAAATGGACAGGTGCCTCGTTAGATCTAACTCACGCGGGTTTGCCAATCACGGGCAACTTGGTTGTCACTCTAACTCACCCGAACCGCGACAATTCGGGCTACTTAATCAATGTCGCTCCAACTCACCCGAACCGTGACCAATTCGGGCTACTTAACCTTGGTACCAGGCATACATATGCATGTGCATCATAAGATGAATAACGACTCAAGTTAGAGTCTTAATTGGCACACAAGAAAAACCAGAAATCAATAATACTCATAAAATGGCTAACATGACTCTAACCAGAGCAATCGAGCCAATCAGGCTCTTTACCACATAACATAATACCAAATAATTTTCTTATCAATTAACTAAAACTAAAATAAATGCACATTTAACGAGGGTCCACACTTCCCACAAGAGAAGGCGTTCCCGAATTATCAACTCACAAGGAAGTGATTAACTCTCTCCGGAATCTGAAGTCGGTCCCTTGCCCTTCGTCGATGGTTCTTTACCTAGAAAGGAGATGAGTAATTAAAGACAAATTAAATATAACTAACTATTAGCGTTAACATCCCTTTCATTGCTAAAAACAAATCTTAATCGAGTTCGAACGAGTCGATATTAAATAAAAATGGCATGTAACTCTTTAACATCACTTCCCAATCCCATATAACCGTTTCAATACATTAACTAAACGAAACGATAAAAAAATTAAGTTTGAATTCGACATAAAAATTCTGAAATTTTCCAGCTAGCGGCAGTTTACGAGAAAAATCATAACTAATTGTAGAATAATCGGATTGAGGCGTTTCAAGTGGCTACGGAAAGCTAACGAGTTCAGCTACGTACAGAAATTAAGTTTGCAAAGTTTCGATGGCAATAGCTATGTCATAATCAGTTCGAACAGTCTGCAAATTACCCACATACCAAAAAGAAAAACCCCACAAAATTACAAAATCATGGAAGAAGGAAGCTTAATTCACACACCACTTACCTCAAAACAACTTAAAAACCACCTAGGATGAGGGTTGTAAGGGAGAATTTGATCAACAAGGGTTTCTCCTCTTCCTCTCTTCTTTCCCCTCTTTTGCTTTTCTTCTCCCGTTCTTCTCTCTCTTTTTTTTTTAACTTTAGCCTTAATAATTATATATCAGGCCATTTAAGTGGGCTGAAACTTTGGGCCACAAAATAAATAAATAAATAAATTTGGGCTTTCTAAAAAAAAAATCTAGTTGAACTAAGATATTATAAAGTATCCCCTCCTCCAAAAAGTTTCGTCCTCGAAACATAAACGTACCTAGAGATGAAAAGAGATTTGGATGGTGTTGACGCATGACTGACTCTGGTTCCCATGTTTCTTCTTCAATTTGATCACTTCTCCATAGAATTCTCACCATAGGAATGGATTTGTTACGAAGCATTTTCTCTCGGCGATCTACAATTTGAACAGGTTGTACTTCGTACGATAGATTTTCCTTTAATACAACTGGGGGATCTTTGAGCACGTGCGAGGGATCTGGTTCATATTTTCTAAGCATAGAGACATGGAAGACATCGTGAATCTTCGACAATTCCGATGGTAGGTCAAGTCGATACGCGACACGACCAATCCTTTGTACGATCGTAAACGGGCCAATATACCTTGGACTCAACTTTCCTCGACGGCGGAATCGCAACACGCCCTTCCATGGAGAAACTTTCAGAAAAACTTTGTCTCCTTCATTAAACTCCAAATCGCGCCTCCTATTATCTGCGTAACTTTTCTGTCGATCTTGCGCTGCCTTAAGTCTGTCTCGAATAAGTTGTATTTTTGCCTTCGCATCTTCGATAAGCTCTACTTGTTCGATTTGTCTCTCGCCAACCTCATCCCAAAAGAGTGGTGTTCGACACTTTCGGCCATACAGAGCTTCGTACGGGGGCATTCCAATGCTTGAATGATAACTGTTGTTATAAGCGAACTCCACCAAAGTCACGTACTTATCCCAGCTACCTCCCAAATTCAACACCACTGCACGTAACATGTCTTCTAGTGTCTGTATAGTTCTCTCTGACTGTCCATCAGTCTGTGGATGAAACGAGGTACTGAATAGTAATTTTGTACCTAGCGCTTTCTGCAGACTAGGCCAAAAACGGGAAATGAATCTTGGATCACGGTCAGATATGATTGACACTGGTACTCCGTGCAATCTCACGATCTCATCGACATATAACTTGGCAAGTTTCTCTAAAGATTCGTTGGTATGCACTGGAAGGAAATGTGCCGATTTTGTCAGACGATCGACAATGACCCAAATTGAGTCATGACCCTTTTGGGTTCGAGGTAAACCAGAAACAAAATCCATTGTGACGTTTTCCCATTTCCACTCAGGAATAGGTAATGGTTGAAGCATGCCGGCTGGTTTTTGGTGTTCCGCTTTAATCTGTTGGCAAGATAAGCACTTTGATACAAATTCAGTAGTGTCCCGTTTCATACCTGGCCACCAATAATGCTCCCGAAGTGTTCTATACATTTTGGTACTACCAGGATGCATAGCATAGGCTGAAGAATGGGCTTCCTCAAGAATAGCTCTACGAACATCAAGTTCTGATGGAACACAAACACGATTTTTAAAAGTAAGAAGTCCATCATCCCGAATTTGATATTCTGTTTCTTTTCCTTGATTTAGCTTCGCCATCTTCTGTTGTAAATAAACATCGTGTGATTGTCTTTCTCGAATTTTCTCGAACAAGGTAGGTCTAACCTCGAATTTGGCGATTAAGGCAGAATCATTAGACTTTTCACAATCGAGCGAAATGTGTAAAGATTTAAATTGCTCCAACATAGGAAGATAAAAAGATTGAATTGAAGCAAGTGAGGTAGAAGACTTTCTACTCAGAGCATCTGCAACAACGTTCGCCTTGCTAGGATGATAATCGATGACTAAGTCATAGTCACTAATCAACTCCATCCATCGCCTTTGCCTGAGGTTGAGCTCCTTTTGCGTGGTGATATACTTTAAGCTCTTGTGATCAGTGAAAACCCGACAAGTTGCACCATACAGATAGTGCCTCCAGATCTTCAATGCAAAGACGATTGCAGCCAACTCTAAATCATGTGTAGGATAATTTTCTTCGTTCTTCTTCAATTGCCTTGAAGCGTAGGCAATAACCTTTCCTTCTTGCATGAGAACGCATCCTAATCCTTGTCTCGAGGCGTCGCTATAAATGGTAAATTCTCCAATCGCTGGGTCTAGCAAAGCAAGAATAGGAGCTGAAACGAGTCGTCTTTTCAATTCTTGAAATGCTTCGTCACATTCTTCATTCCATTCAAATTTTACCCCTTTTCGAGTCAATTTAGTCAAAGATGAAGCCAATAACGAAAAGTCTTTGACAAACCGTCGATAATATCCAGCTAATCCCAGAAAACTACGAATCTCTGTCACGTTCTTTGGACGCTCCCAATCTAGTATAGCTTGAATCTTCACTGGATCGACGTAGATTCCTTCTTTAGAAATGTGATGACCCAAAAAGCTTACCTCGCGAAGCCAAAATTCACACTTCGAGAATTTAGCATAAAGCTGATTTTCTCTGAGAATGTTCAGAGCAATTCTTAGATGCTGAGAATGCTCGTCGTCCGATTTAGAATAAATAAGAATGTCGTCAATGAAGATGATGACAAACTTATCTAAGTACAGCCGAAAGACCCGATTCATAAGATCCATAAAAGCTGCAGGAGCATTTGTGAGTCCAAAAGGCATAACACAGAATTCAAAATGACCGTATCTGGTTCGAAAAGCAGACATAGGGATATCAGATTCCCTAATCTTGAGTTGGTGATAACCGGATCGCAAATCAATTTTTGAGAACACAGTTGCTCCTTGCAATTGATCAAACAGATCATCGATTCTTGGAAGAGGATATTTGTTCTTGATAGTCACCTTGTTCAATTGACGGTAGTCGACACATAGACGAAGTGATCCATCTTTCTTCTTGACAAAAAGAACTGGAGCACCCCATGGAGATGTGCTAGGTCGTATGAAACCCTTCTCCAATAATTCCCCAAGTTGTGTCTGGAGTTCCTTAAGCTCAGCAGGCGACATTCGATATGGAGTAATCGATATAGGTGTGATTCCAGGAAGTACGTCAATGGAAAAATCAATCTCTCGATTCGGAGGTTGTCCTGGTAAGTCTTCGGGAAAGACATCAGGAAATTCATTCACGATTGGGATGTCATCTAGTTTAGTTTCAGAAAGAGAAGTATCGATGACAAATGCCAAGAATGCCTCACAACCCTTACGCATTAATTTATGCGCAGTCAACATTGAAATAAAAGAGAGGGATCTCGTTTGAAGTTTATCCTCAAAAACAAGTTCTGAGAATCCTGGTCTACGAAAAATAACAAGCTTCTCGTGGCAATCGAGAATTGCATGATGAGAAGAAAGCCAATCCATGCCAAGAATAACATCAAGATCAATCAAAGGCAATGGTATCAATTCAGCCTCTAAAATGACATCTTTGATCTTCAATGGACAACCAAGGAATACCGAATCATGAATTAGACGCTCTCCAAGAGGGGTATGAACGATGATTCCAGGTGACAAATGAGAGATAGGATAATCTAAGATCGCAGTAAGATCATCTCGGATATAAGACCTATCAGAACCTGGGTCAAATAAAGCGTAGACCTGATGGTCTCCCACAAACACATGGCCTAAAGAAGCAATATTAGGTGAGATTGTGATTTAAAAAATTTGAAAAGATAGAATTTCTTACGAATGTTTTATTCGTAATCAAGTGGCATAACAAGGCGGGGTTAGATTTAGCTTGTGAAAATACTCAAATTATAAATTACCTGTCACAACCTTCGGATCTGAGCGAGCCTCTTCTTGGGAAATATGAAATACTCTAGTTTGCTTCCTTCCTTGCATAGGTGATTGAGTACTAGGGCCGCTTGAGGCATCGGGCACTCTGGTAACTGCAGATCGAGTATCTCTGGGTGTAGAATATGTTAGTTTACCACGAAGCTGACCAGAACCCTGACTGCTCGTTCCCATAAGCTGAGGACAAGAACTTCGCATATGCCCCGGCTGTCGACACTGAAAACATACTTGAGGAGCCTTACAGGGGCCGTCATGATATTTTAGGCAATTCTGGCACTTGCGATTTTCACCAACCGATCCCGAGACATTGCTCCCGCCTCTACTAAACTGCTCCCGAGGTTGAGGAAAACTAATAGATGCCGAACTTGGTGCGCCACGCGAAGATCCCACACCCCTATACACCTTCGATGCATTTCCTGGAAATGCGCTCCCTTGCCTTTTCTTTTGAGATCGTTCTGCAAACTTATGTCTCACCTGAACTAAACCTTCTACCCTCAGGGCTTCTTCTACGAGATCGTCAAGACTCTCGTACTTGTCTCCGGACTTGATGCGATCTCGAATATTTAAATTAAGACCATCTTCAAATCTCTTGCATAAGTCTCTCGTCGTATATGACTCAGGAGCGAATTCTCGCAATTCCAGAAATTTTCTTTCGTACTCAACGACCGACATAATGCCTTGAAAGAGGTTGAAGAACTCCTTTCTCTTCTGATCCTTGATGTACTGAGAGAAGTATCGATCTTTGAATCGTTCCACAAAGATAGCCCACGTAATAGTAACCGAAGATGTCTCTTTTAGATTCTGCCACCATCGTCGTGCATCTGGGCCTAACAGCTTGGTCGCAATGACCACACGATAACATTCTTCAATCATCAAGGTGTCAAAGGTCTCTGTAATCTCCTTTAACCATGCCCCCGCTTTAGAAGCATCTCTTGCACCGTCAAATTTCGAAGTCCCCATGTTTTCAACTGCTTTCACCAAATCAGGTATAAAAAGTGCACCTCGAGAAGCAGAACCTCCTAAAGCCATTTCTGGAGTAAAAACTGGTACATTAGATGTAGGTCGAATCGATTCATTAGCACGAAGAACCTCTTCAGTGACAGTCGTAGTTGTATGAGCCGTTGTAGGTGGTGGAACACCATGTATTCGAATGTGATCATAATACAATTGGTACTGCTCGGGTGTCATCATGTGCTCAACCCGCAACTGGGCCCGTGGTTGCTCTACCTGGGAAACTGGCACCCTATGATCAGAATTGATAGGGTCCATAACCGTCGGAGGAATGACATGATCAGAAGAAACATGTCCTCGAGGTCCACGAGGAACAGAAGAGAGTAGAGGACTCGGAGGATCACGAGGAGCGTGTCCTCGACCTCGACCTCGACGACGAACTGGAGGTGCCATAATGACTGAAAGAAAGAAAGGAAAGAAAATACAAGGTCAACGTCAAGGCAATACGATACCTTAGGATGACATAGAAACAAAGTTGGACTCATTGGCTTGACACAAAAAGAATGAGAATCATAAAACCAGGCTCTGATACCAAGAAAGTTGTCACGCCCCGACCCCAGACAGAGCGCGACAACCGCCACGTTAACCATAAATTTCATAGAATGGGTGCACTCCACTCCACAAAGTTTATAGAAAACGTAAGGCTTGCTATCAAGTACCTGTAGACTGAACAACTGATAACAACGGGTACAACCCGAGGACATCATCTCATAAAGTATCAACAAGGATTTACAAAGGTACAAAATTCAACGGTGTAACTTAGTTTAAAGAAAATATACATGAACGATATAACATCGCGAAGATACAAAAAGAACATCAAGGGGGTCACCAAACATAAACTATACAATCTCGCCAATGAATCCGTCAATTTACATAAAAGAGAAAGTACCCAAAACACGGATTGGATGATGAGCAAACGATAGGCAAACCTCCAACCAAAACGATATCAACAGCCTGAAAAGGAAAGAATGATGGGGGGTGAGCAAAACCACTAGCTCAGTGAGGTGATAAGCCGGTCACCCCGACCCTTATACGAAGCATGTACTCCCACTCGCGGTTCATAACATAAAATCCCACAATTCGTCCCACAATAATTATTCTCACTCAGTGTACATATTAATGAAAATAAAAACCTTAGTGAACATTTATGAATAACACAATTAGTTCAAACAACATGTTATCACATAAAAGACGCGTGGGTAGTCAATATCCTCCTCGAACTGAGCTCTCCGTCGAGAGACAGTCCAAGCCCGTCACCGTTACTCTAGATAAAATGCACATTAATATTCTTTCTCAATATGCCAAGTGCTAAAGTTCACAATTCAATATCGACTGAATACTTGAAATGATCAAACATATAAACATATATGACATGCATGTCCCACACCGGTGACGTTGACTGAGCCTATAATAGACTGATCCATCTAACGATCACCCTCCAGAGTATCAGTATTTGGTAAATGGACAGGTGCCTCGTTAGATCTAACTCACGCGGGTTTGCCAATCACGGGCAACTTGGTTGTCACTCTAACTCACCCGAACCGCGACAATTCGGGCTACTTAATCAATGTCGCTCCAACTCACCCGAACCGTGACCAATTCGGGCTACTTAACCTTGGTACCAGGCATACATATGCATGTGCATCATAAGATGAATAACGACTCAAGTTAGAGTCTTAATTGGCACACAAGAAAAACCAGAAATCAATAATACTCATAAAATGGCTAACATGACTCTAACCAGAGCAATCGAGCCAATCAGGCTCTTTACCACATAACATAATACCAAATAATTTTCTTATCAATTAACTAAAACTAAAATAAATGCACATTTAACGAGGGTCCACACTTCCCACAAGAGAAGGCGTTCCCGAATTATCAACTCACAAGGAAGTGATTAACTCTCTCCGGAATCTGAAGTCGGTCCCTTGCCCTTCGTCGATGGTTCTTTACCTAGAAAGGAGATGAGTAATTAAAGACAAATTAAATATAACTAACTATTAGCGTTAACATCCCTTTCATTGCTAAAAACAAATCCTAATCGAGTTCGAATGAGTCGATATTAAATAAAAATGGCATGTAACTCTTTAACATCACTTCCCAATCCCATATAACCGTTTCAATACATTAACTAAACGAAACGATAAAAAAATTAAGTTTGAATTCGACATAAAAATTCTGAAATTTTCCAGCTAGCGGCAGTTTACGAGAAAAATCATAACTAATTGTAGAATAATCGGATTGAGGCGTTTCAAGTGGCTACGGAAAGCTAACGAGTTCAGCTACGTACAGAAATTAAGTTTGCAAAGTTTCGATGGCAATAGCTATGTCAAAATCAGTTCGAACAGTCTGCAAATTACCCACATACCAAAAAGAAAAACCCCACAAAATTACAAAATCATGGAAGAAGGAAGCTTAATTCACACACCACTTACCTCAAAACAACTTAAAAACCACCTAGGATGAGGGTTGTAAGGGAGAATTTGATCAACAAGGGTTTCTCCTCTTCCTCTCTTCTTTCCCCTCTTTTGCTTTTCTTCTCCCGTTCTTCTCTCTCTTTTTTTTTAACTTTAGCCTTAATAATTATATATCAGGCCATTTAAGTGGGCTGAAACTTTGGGCCACAAAATAAATAAATAAATAAATTTGGGCTTTCTAAAAAAAAAATCTAGTTGAACTAAGATATTATAATTTTCTTCATCATAATTCTCATTTATTTTATCATGATTCTCATTTCCATCATTATGATGTGTAAATCCTTCATCATGATGCTCATTTCCTTCATCAAGATGCATATGTCCTTCGTCATGATGCTCATTTCCTACATCATGATGCTCATTTCCTTTATCAGGATGCATATTTCATACATAATGATACTCATTTCCATTATCATGATGCATAAATCCTTCGTCATGATGCTCATTTCGTTCATCGTTATGCATATCATGATTTTCATTTCCTACATCATGATGCTCATTCCCTTCATCGTGATGATTAAATCCGACATCATTATGGTCATATATTACATCGTGATGCTCATTTCCATCATCATGATGCATATTTCCTTATTCAATATTCCCTTTCCTACACCATGATGCTTATTTCCTTATCATGTTGCTCATTTCCTTCATCGTGATGCCTATTTCCTTCATCATGACTCTTTTTCCTTCATCGTAATGATCATTTCCTACATGATGATGCTCATTTCCCTCATCGTGATGCTCATTTCCTTCATCATGATGCATATTTCCTACATTATTATGGCCATTTCCTTAATCATGATGCATATTTCCTACATTCTTATGGTCATTTCCTTCATCATGATTCTCATTTCCTTCATCATGATGCGTATTTCCATCATAATGATGCTAATTTCCTACACTATTATGCTCATTTCCTTCATCACGATGCATGTTTCCATCATCGTAACGCTAATTTCCTACGTCATCATGCTCATTTTCTTCATCATGATTCTCATTTCTTTCATCATGATTTTCATTTCCATCATTATGATGTGTAAATCCTTCATCATGATGCTCATTTACTTTATCAAGATGCATATGTCCTTCGTCATGATACTCATATGTCCTTCGTCATGATGCTCATTTCGTTCATCGTTATGCGTATCATGATGTTCATTTCCTACTTCATGATGCTCATTCCCTTTATCGTGAAGATTAAATCCGACATCATTATGGTCATATCCTACATCGTGATGCTCATTTCCATCATCATGATGCATGTTTCTTTATTCAATATTCCATTTCCTACACCATGATGCTTATTTCCTTATCATGTTGCTCATTTCATTCATCGTGATGCCTATTTCCTTCATCATGATGCTTTTTCCTTCATCGTAATGCTCATTTCCTACATGATGATGCTCATTTCCTTCATCGTGATGCTTATTTCCTATATCATAATGCTCATTTTCTTCATCATGATTCTCATTTCTTTCATCATGATTCTCATTTCCATCATTATGATGTGTAAATCCTTCATCATGATGCTCATTTCCTTTATCAAGATGCATATGTCCTTCGTCATGATACTCATATGTCCTTCGTCATGATGCTCATTTCGTTCATCGTTATGCGTATCATGATGTTCATTTCCTACTTCATGATGCTCATTCCCTTCATCGTGATGATTAAATCCGACATCATTATGGTCATATCCTACATCGTGATGCTCATTTCCATCATCATGATGCATGTTTCTTTATTCAATATTCCATTTCCTACACCATGATGCTTATTTCCTTATCATGTTGCTCATTTCATTCATCGTGATGGCTATTTCCTTCATCATTATGCTTTTTCCTTCATCTTAATGCTCATTTCCTACATGATGATTCTCATTTCCTTCATCGTGATGCTCATTTCCTTCATTATGATACATATTTCCTATGATTCCATCATCGTAACGCTAATTTCCTACATCATGATGCTCATTTCGTTCATAATGATGCATAATTCCTTCATCATGATACTCATTTCCTACGTCATGAAGCATATTTCATTCATGATGATGCTCATTTTCTTTATCATGATTCTCATTTACTTCATCATGCGTATTTCCTTCATCATGATGCTTATTTCCTATATCATAATGCTCATTTTCTTCATCATAATTCTCATTTATTTTATAATGATTCTCATTTCCATCATTATGATGTGTAAATCCTTCATCATGATGCTCATTTCCTTCATCAAGATGCATATGTCCTTCGTCATGATGCTCATTTCCTATATCATGATGCTCATTTCCTTTATCAGGATGCATATTTCATACATAATGATACTCATTTCCATTATCATGATGCATAAATCCTTCGTCATGATGCTCATTTCGTTCATCGTTATGCGTATCATGATTTTCATTTCCTACATCATGATGCTCATTCCCTTCATCGTGATGATTAAATCCGACATCATTATGGTCATATCTTACATCGTGATGCTCATTTCCATCATCATGATGCATATTTCCTTATTCAATATTCCCTTTCCTACACCATGATGCTTATTTCCTTATCATGTTGCTCATTTCCTTCATCGTGATGCCTATTTCCTTCATCATGACTCTTTTTCCTTCATCGTAATGATCATTTCCTACATGATGATGCTCATTTCCCTCATCGTGATGCTCATTTCCTTCATCATGATCATATTTCGTACATTATTATGGTCATTCCTTTATCATGATCCATATTTCCTACATTATTATGGCCATTTCCTTCATCATGATTCTCATGTCCTTCATCATGATGCGTATTTCCATCATAATGATGCTAATTTCCTACACTATTATGCTCATTTCCTTCATCACGATGCATGTTTCCATCATCGTAACGCTAATTTCCTACTTCATGATGCTCATTTCGTTCAACATGATGCATAATTCCTTCATCATGATACTCATTTCCTACGTCATGAAGCATATTTCTTTCATGATGATGCTCATTTTCTTTATCATGATTCTCATTTACTTCATTATGATGCTTGATTTCATCTTCATGATTCTCATTTCTTCATCATGATTCATATTTCCCTTGTAATGATACTCTTTATCTATATCGTGATGTTCATTCCCTATATTATGATGCTCATTTTCTTCATCATGATGCTTCTTTTCGCAATCGTGAAGCTCATTTCCTTCTACATGATGCGTATTTCCTTCATCATGATGCTTATTTCCTATATCATAATGCTCATTTTCTTCATCATAATTCTCATTTATTTTATCATGATTCTCATTTCCATCATTATGATGTGTAAATCCTTCATCATGATGCTCATTTCCTTCATCAAGATGCATATGTCCTTCGTCATGATGCTCATTTCCTACATCATGATCCTCATTTCCTTTATCAGGATGCATATTTCATACATAATGATATTCATTTCCATTATCATGATGCATAAATCCTTCGTCATGATGCTCATTTCGTTCATCGTTATGCGTATCATGATTTTCATTTCCTACATCATGATGCTCATTCCCTTCATCGTGATGATTAAATTCGACATCATTATGGTCATATCTTACATCGTGATGCTCATTTCCATCATCATGATGCATATTTCCTTATTCAATATTCCCTTTCGTACACCATGATGCTTATTTCCTTATCATGTTGCTCATTTCCTTCATCGTGATGCCTATTTCCTTCATCTCGATTCATTTTCCTTCATCGTAATGATCATTTCCTACATGATGATGCTCATTTCCCTCATCGTGATGCTCATTTCCTTCATCATGATGCATATTTCCTACATTATTATGGCCATTTCCTTAATTATGATGCATATTTCCTACATTCTTATGGTCATTTCCTTCATCATGATTCTCATTTCCTTCATCATGATGCGTATTTCCATCATAATGATGCTAATTTCCTACACTATTATGCTCATTTTCTTCATCACGATGCATGTTTCCATCATCGTAACGCTAATTTCCTACGTCATGATGCTCATTTCGATCATCATGATGCATAATTCCTTCATCATGATACTCATTTCCTACGTCATGATGCATATTTCTTTCATGACGATGCTCATTTTCTTTATCATGATTCTCATTTACTTCATTATGATGCTTGATTTCATCTTCATGATTCTCATTTCTTCATCATGATTCATATTTCCCTTGTAATGATGCTCTTTATCTACATCGTGATGTTCTTTCCCTATATTATAATGCTCATTTCCTTCATCATGATGCCTATTTTCACAATCGTGATGCTCATTTCCTTCTTCATGAAGCGTATTTCCTTCATTATGATGCTTATTTCCTATATCATAATGCTCATTTTCTTCATCATGATTGTCATTTCTTTCATCATGATTCTCATTTCCATCATTATGATGTGTAAATCCTTCATCATGATGCTCATTTCCTTTATCAAGATGCATATGTCCTTCGTCATGATACTCATATGTCCTTCGTCATGATGCTCATTTCGTTCATCGTTATGCGTATCATGATGTTCATTTCCTACTTCATGATGCTCATTCCCTTCATCGTGATGATTAAATCCGACATCATTATGGTCATATCCTACATCGTGATGCTCATTTCCATCATCATGATGCATGTTTCTTTATTCAATATTCCATTTCCTACACCATGATGCTTATTTCCTTATCATGTTGCTCATTTCATTCATCGTGATGCCTATTTCCTTCATCATGATGCTTTTTCCTTCATCGTAATGCTCATTTCCTACATGATGATGCTCATTTCCTTCATCGTGATGCTCATTTCCTTCATCATGATACATATTTCCTATGTTTCCATCATCGTAACGCTAATTTCCTACATCATGATGCTCATTTCGTTCATCATGATGCATAATTCCTTCATCATGATACTCATTTCCTACGTCATGAAGCATATTTCTTTCATGATGATGCTCATTTTCTTTATCATGATTCTCATTTACTTCATTATGATGCTTGATTTCATCTTCATGATTCTCATTTCTTCATCATGATTCATATTTCCTTTGTATTGATGCTCTTTATCCACATCGTGATGTGCATTCCCTATATTATGATGCTCATTTCCTTCATCATGATGCTTCTTTTCACATTCGTGATGCTCATTTCCTTCTTCATGAAGCGTATTTCCTTCATCATGATGCTTATTTCCTATATCATAATGCTCATTTTCTTCATCATGATTCTCATTTCTATCATTATGATGTGTAAATCCTTCATCATGATGCTCATTTCCTTTATCAAGATGCATATGTCCTTCGTCATAATACTCATATGTCCTTCGTCATGATGCGCATTTCGTTCATCGTTATACATATCATGATGTTCATTTCCTACTTCATGATGCTCATTCCCTTCATCGTGATGATTAAATCCGACATCATTATGGTCATATCCTACATCGTGATGCTCATTTCCATCATCATGATGCATGTTTCTTTATTCAATATTCCCTTTCCTACACCATGATGCTTATTTCCTTATCATGTTGCTCATTTCATTCATCGTGATGCCTATTTCCTTCATCATGATGCTTTTTCCTTCATCGTAATGCTCATTTCCTACATGATGATGCTCATTTCCTTCATCGTGATGCTTATTTCCTTCATCATGATACATATTTCCTACATTATTATGGTCATTCCTTTATCATGATCCATATTTCCTACATTATTATGGCCATTTCCTTCATCATTATTCTCATTTCCTTCATCATGATGCGTATTTCCATCATAATGATGCTAATTTCCTACACTATTATGCTCATTTGCTTCATCACGATGCATGTTTCCATCATCGTAACGCTAATTTCCTACTTCATGATGCTCATTTCGTTCATCATGATGCATAATTCCTTCATCATGATACTCATTTTCTACGTCATGAAGCATATTTCTTTCATGATGATGCTCATTTTCTTTATCACGATTCTCATTTACTTCATTATGATGCTTGATTTCATCTTCATGATTCTCATTTCTTCATCATGATTCATATTTCCCTTGTAATGATGCTCTTTATCTACATCGTGATGTTCATTCCCTATATTATGATGCTCATTTTCTTCATCATGATGCTTCTTTTCACAATCGTGAAGCTCATTTCCTTCTTCATGATGCGTATTTCCTTCATCATGATGCTTATTTCCTATATCATAATGCTCATTTTCTTCATCATAATTCTCATTTATTTTATCATGATTCTCATTTCCATCATTATGATGTGTAAATCCTTCATCATGATGCTCATTTCCTTCATCAAGATGCATATGTCCTTCGTCATGATGCTCATTTCCTACATCATGATGCTCATTTCCTTTATCAGGATGCATATTTCATACATAATGATACTCATTTCCATTATCATGATGCATAAATCCTTCGTCATGATGCTCATTTCGTTCATCGTTATGCATATCATGATTTTCATTTCCTACATCATGATGCTCATTCCCTTCATCGTGATGATTAAATCCGACATCATTATGGTCATATATTACATCGTGATGCTCATTTCCATCATCATGATGCATATTTCCTTATTCAATATTCCCTTTCCTACACCATGATGCTTATTTCCTTATCATGTTGCTCATTTCCTTCATCGTGATGCCTATTTCCTTCATCATGACTCTTTTTCCTTCATCGTAATGATCATTTCCTACATGATGATGCTCATTTCCCTCATCGTGATGCTCATTTCCTTCATCATGATGCATATTTCCTACATTATTATGGCCATTTCCTTAATCATGATGCATATTTCCTACATTCTTATGGTCATTTCCTTCATCATGATTCTCATTTCCTTCATCATGATGCGTATTTCCATCATAATGATGCTAATTTCCTACACTATTATGCTCATTTCCTTCATCACGATGCATGTTTCCATCATCGTAACGCTAATTTCCTACGTCATCATGCTCATTTTCTTCATCATGATTCTCATTTCTTTCATCATGATTTTCATTTCCATCATTATGATGTGTAAATCCTTCATCATGATGCTCATTTACTTTATCAAGATGCATATGTCCTTCGTCATGATACTCATATGTCCTTCGTCATGATGCTCATTTCGTTCATCGTTATGCGTATCATGATGTTCATTTCCTACTTCATGATGCTCATTCCCTTTATCGTGAAGATTAAATCCGACATCATTATGGTCATATCCTACATCGTGATGCTCATTTCCATCATCATGATGCATGTTTCTTTATTCAATATTCCATTTCCTACACCATGATGCTTATTTCCTTATCATGTTGCTCATTTCATTCATCGTGATGCCTATTTCCTTCATCATGATGCTTTTTCCTTCATCGTAATGCTCATTTCCTACATGATGATGCTCATTTCCTTCATCGTGATGCTTATTTCCTATATCATAATGCTCATTTTCTTCATCATGATTCTCATTTCTTTCATCATGATTCTCATTTCCATCATTATGATGTGTAAATCCTTCATCATGATGCTCATTTCCTTTATCAAGATGCATATGTCCTTCGTCATGATACTCATATGTCCTTCGTCATGATGCTCATTTCGTTCATCGTTATGCGTATCATGATGTTCATTTCCTACTTTATGATGCTCATTCCCTTCATCGTGATGATTAAATCCGACATCATTATGGTCATATCCTACATCGTGATGCTCATTTCCATCATCATGATGCATGTTTCTTTATTCAATATTCCATTTCCTACACCATGATGCTTATTTCCTTATCATGTTGCTCATTTCATTCATCGTGATGGCTATTTCCTTCATCATTATGCTTTTTCCTTCATCTTAATGCTCATTTCCTACATGATGATTCTCATTTCCTTCATCGTGATGCTCATTTCCTTCATTATGATACATATTTCCTATGATTCCATCATCGTAACGCTAATTTCCTACATCATGATGCTCATTTCGTTCATAATGATGCATAATTCCTTCATCATGATACTCATTTCCTACGTCATGAAGCATATTTCATTCATGATGATGCTCATTTTCTTTATCATGATTCTCATTTACTTCATCATGCGTATTTCCTTCATCATGATGCTTATTTCCTATATCATAATGCTCATTTTCTTCATCATAATTCTCATTTATTTTATCATGATTCTCATTTCCATCATTATGATGTGTAAATCCTTCATCATGATGCTCATTTCCTTCATCAAGATGCATATGTCCTTCGTCATGATGCTCATTTCCTATATCATGATGCTCATTTCCTTTATCAGGATGCATATTTCATACATAATGATACTCATTTCCATTATCATGATGCATAAATCCTTCGTCATGATGCTCATTTCGTTCATCGTTATGCGTATCATGATTTTCATTTCCTACATCATGATGCTCATTCCCTTCATCGTGATGATTAAATCCGACATCATTATGGTCATATCTTACATCGTGATGCTCATTTCCATCATCATGATGCATATTTCCTTATTCAATATTCCCTTTCCTACACCATGATGCTTATTTCCTTATCATGTTGCTCATTTCCTTCATCGTGATGCCTATTTCCTTCATCATGACTCTTTTTCCTTCATCGTAATGATCATTTCCTACATGATGATGCTCATTTCCCTCATCGTGATGCTCATTTCCTTCATCATGATCATATTTCGTACATTATTATGGTCATTCCTTTATCATGATCCATATTTCCTACATTATTATGGCCATTTCCTTCATCATGATTCTCATGTCCTTCATCATGATGCGTATTTCCATCATAATGATGCTAATTTCCTACACTATTATGCTCATTTCCTTCATCACGATGCATGTTTCCATCATCGTAACGCTAATTTCCTACTTCATGATGCTCATTTCGTTCAACATGATGCATAATTCCTTCATCATGATACTCATTTCCTACGTCATGAAGCATATTTCTTTCATGATGATGCTCATTTTCTTTATCATGATTCTCATTTACTTCATTATGATGCTTGATTTCATCTTCATGATTCTCATTTCTTCATCATGATTCATATTTCCCTTGTAATGATACTCTTTATCTATATCGTGATGTTCATTCCCTATATTATGATGCTCATTTTCTTCATCATGATGCTTCTTTTCGCAATCGTGAAGCTCATTTCCTTCTACATGATGCGTATTTCCTTCATCATGATGCTTATTTCCTATATCATAATGCTCATTTTCTTCATCATAATTCTCATTTATTTTATCATGATTCTCATTTCCATCATTATGATGTGTAAATCCTTCATCATGATGCTCATTTCCTTCATCAAGATGCATATGTCCTTCGTCATGATGCTCATTTCCTACATCATGATCCTCATTTCCTTTATCAGGATGCATATTTCATACATAATGATATTCATTTCCATTATCATGATGCATAAATCCTTCGTCATGATGCTCATTTCGTTCATCGTTATGCGTATCATGATTTTCATTTCCTACATCATGATGCTCATTCCCTTCATCGTGATGATTAAATTCGACATCATTATGGTCATATCTTACATCGTGATGCTCATTTCCATCATCATGATGCATATTTCCTTATTCAATATTCCCTTTCGTACACCATGATGCTTATTTCCTTATCATGTTGCTCATTTCCTTCATCGTGATGCCTATTTCCTTCATCTCGATTCATTTTCCTTCATCGTAATGATCATTTCCTACATGATGATGCTCATTTCCCTCATCGTGATGCTCATTTCCTTCATCATGATGCATATTTCCTACATTATTATGGCCATTTCCTTAATCATGATGCATATTTCCTACATTCTTATGGTCATTTCCTTCATCATGATTCTCATTTCCTTCATCATGATGCGTATTTCCATCATAATGATGCTAATTTCCTACACTATTATGCTCATTTTCTTCATCACGATGCATGTTTCCATCATCGTAACGCTAATTTCCTACGTCATGATGCTCATTTCGATCATCATGATGCATAATTCCTTCATCATGATACTCATTTCCTACGTCATGATGCATATTTCTTTCATGACGATGCTCATTTTCTTTATCATGATTCTCATTTACTTCATTATGATGCTTGATTTCATCTTCATGATTCTCATTTCTTCATCATGATTCATATTTCCCTTGTAATGATGCTCTTTATCTACATCGTGATGTTCTTTCCCTATATTATAATGCTCATTTCCTTCATCATGATGCCTATTTTCACAATCGTGATGCTCATTTCCTTCTTCATGAAGCGTATTTCCTTCATTATGATGCTTATTTCCTATATCATAATGCTCATTTTCTTCATCATGATTGTCATTTCTTTCATCATGATTCTTATTTCCATCATTATGATGTGTAAATCCTTCATCATGATGCTCATTTCCTTTATCAAGATGCATATGTCCTTCGTCATGATACTCATATGTCCTTCGTCATGATGCTCATTTCGTTCATCGTTATGCGTATCATGATGTTCATTTCCTACTTCATGATGCTCATTCCCTTCATCGTGATGATTAAATCCGACATCATTATGGTCATATCCTACATCGTGATGCTCATTTCCATCATCATGATGCATGTTTCTTTATTCAATATTCCATTTCCTACACCATGATGCTTATTTCCTTATCATGTTGCTCATTTCATTCATCGTGATGCCTATTTCCTTCATCATGATGCTTTTTCCTTCATCGTAATGCTCATTTCCTACATGATGATGCTCATTTCCTTCATCGTGATGCTCATTTCCTTCATCATGATACATATTTCCTATGTTTCCATCATCGTAACGCTAATTTCCTACATCATGATGCTCATTTCGTTCATCATGATGCATAATTCCTTCATCATGATACTCATTTCCTACGTCATGAAGCATATTTCTTTCATGATGATGCTCATTTTCTTTATCATGATTCTCATTTACTTCATTATGATGCTTGATTTCATCTTCATGATTCTCATTTCTTCATCATGATTCATATTTCCTTTGTATTGATGCTCTTTATCCACATCGTGATGTGCATTCCCTATATTATGATGCTCATTTCCTTCATCATGATGCTTCTTTTCACAATCGTGATGCTCATTTCCTTCTTCATGAAGCGTATTTCCTTCATCATGATGCTTATTTCCTATATCATAATGCTCATTTTCTTCATCATGATTCTCATTTCTATCATTATGATGTGTAAATCCTTCATCATGATGCTCATTTACTTTATCAAGATGCATATGTCCTTCGTCATGATACTCATATGTCCTTCGTCATGATGCTCATTTCGTTCATCGTTATGCGTATCATGATGTTCATTTCCTACTTCATGATGCTCATTCCCTTTATCGTGAAGATTAAATCCGACATCATTATGGTCATATCCTACATCGTGATGCTCATTTCCATCATCATGATGCATGTTTCTTTATTCAATATTCCATTTCCTACACCATGATGCTTATTTCCTTATCATGTTGCTCATTTCATTCATCGTGATGCCTATTTCCTTCATCATGATGCTTTTTCCTTCATCGTAATGCTCATTTCCTACATGATGATGTTCATTTCCTTCATCGTGATGCTTATTTCCTATATCATAATGCTCATTTTCTTCATCATGATTCTCATTTCTTTCATCATGATTCTCATTTCCATCATTATGATGTGTAAATCCTTCATCATGATGCTCATTTCCTTCTTCATGAAGCGTATTTCCTTCATTATGATGCTTATTTCCTATATCATAATGCTCATTTTCTTCATCATGATTGTCATTTCTTTCATCATGATTCTTATTTCCATCATTATGATGTGTAAATCCTTCATCATGATGCTCATTTCCTTTATCAAGATGCATATGTCCTTCGTCATGATACTCATATGTCCTTCGTCATGATGCTCATTTCGTTCATCGTTATGCGTATCATGATGTTCATTTCCTACTTCATGATGCTCATTCCCTTCATCGTGATGATTAAATCCGACATCATTATGGTCATATCCTACATCGTGATGCTCATTTCCATCATCATGATGCATGTTTCTTTATTCAATATTCCATTTCCTACACCATGATGCTTATTTCCTTATCATGTTGCTCATTTCATTCATCGTGATGGCTATTTCCTTCATCATTATGCTTTTTCCTTCATCTTAATGCTCATTTCCTACATGATGATTCTCATTTCCTTCATCGTGATGCTCATTTCCTTCATTATGATACATATTTCCTATGATTCCATCATCGTAACGCTAATTTCCTACATCATGATGCTCATTTCGTTCATAATGATGCATAATTCCTTCATCATGATACTCATTTCCTACGTCATGAAGCATATTTCATTCATGATGATGCTCATTTTCTTTATCATGATTCTCATTTACTTCATCATGCGTATTTCCTTCATCATGATGCTTATTTCCTATATCATAATGCTCATTTTTTTCATCATAATTCTCATTTATTTTATCATGATTCTCATTTCCATCATTATGATGTGTAAATCCTTCATCATGATGCTCATTTCCTTCATCAAGATGCATATGTCCTTCGTCATGATGCTCATTTCCTATATCATGATGCTCATTTCCTTTATCAGGATGCATATATATACATAATGATACTCATTTCCATTATCATGATGCATAAATCCTTCGTCATGATGCTCATTTCGTTCATCGTTATGCGTATCATGATTTTCATTTCCTACATCATGATGCTCATTCCCTTCATCGTGATGATTAAATCCGACATCATTATGGTCATATCTTACATCGTGATGCTCATTTCCATCATCATGATGCATATTTCCTTATTCAATATTCCCTTTCCTACACCATGATGCTTATTTCCTTATCATGTTGCTCATTTCCTTCATCGTGATGCCTATTTCCTTCATCATGACTCTTTTTCCTTCATCGTAATGATCATTTCCTACATGATGATGCTCATTTCCCTCATCGTGATGCTCATTTCCTTCATCATGATCATATTTCGTACATTATTATGGTCATTCCTTTATCATGATCCATATTTCCTACATTATTATGGCCATTTCCTTCATCATGATTCTCATGTCCTTCATCATGATGCGTATTTCCATCATAATGATGCTAATTTCCTACACTATTATGCTCATTTCCTTCATCACGATGCATGTTTCCATCATCGTAACGCTAATTTCCTACTTCATGATGCTCATTTCGTTCAACATGATGCATAATTCCTTCATCATGATACTCATTTCCTACGTCATGAAGCATATTTCTTTCATGATGATGCTCATTTTCTTTATCATGATTCTCATTTACTTCATTATGATGCTTGATTTCATCTTCATGATTCTCATTTCTTCATCATGATTCATATTTCCCTTGTAATGATACTCTTTATCTATATCGTGATGTTCATTCCCTATATTATGATGCTCATTTTCTTCATCATGATGCTTCTTTTCGCAATCGTGAAGCTCATTTCCTTCTACATGATGCGTATTTCCTTCATCATGATGCTTATTTCCTATATCATAATGCTCATTTTCTTCATCATAATTCTCATTTATTTTATCATGATTCTCATTTCCATCATTATGATGTGTAAATCCTTCATCATGATGCTCATTTCCTTCATCAAGATGCATATGTCCTTCGTCATGATGCTCATTTCCTACATCATGATCCTCATTTCCTTTATCAGGATGCATATTTCATACATAATGATATTCATTTCCATTATCATGATGCATAAATCCTTCGTCATGATGCTCATTTCGTTCATCGTTATGCGTATCATGATTTTCATTTCCTACATCATGATGCTCATTCCCTTCATCGTGATGATTAAATTCGACATCATTATGGTCATATCTTACATCGTGATGCTCATTTCCATCATCATGATGCATATTTCCTTATTCAATATTCCCTTTCCTACACCATGATGCTTATTTCCTTATCATGTTGCTCATTTCCTTCATCGTGATGCCTATTTCCTTCATCATGACTCTTTTTCCTTCATCGTAATGATCATTTCCTACATGATGATGCTCATTTCCCTCATCGTGATGCTCATTTCCTTCATCATGATGCATATTTCCTACATTATTATGGCCATTTCCTTAATCATGATGCATATTTCCTACATTCTTATGGTCATTTCCTTCATCATGATTCTCATTTCCTTCATCATGATGCGTATTTCCATCATAATGATGCTAATTTCCTACACTATTATGCTCATTTTCTTCATCACGATGCATGTTTCCATCATCGTAACGCTAATTTCCTACGTCATGATGCTCATTTCGATCATCATGATGCATAATTCCTTCATCATGATACTCATTTCCTACGTCATGATGCATATTTCTTTCATGACGATGCTCATTTTCTTTATTATGATTCTCATTTACTTCATTATGATGCTTGATTTCATCTTCATGATTCTCATTTCTTCATCATGATTCATATTTCCCTTGTAATGATGCTCTTTATCTACATCGTGATGTTCTTTCCCTATATTATAATGCTCATTTCCTTCATCATGATGCCTATTTTCACAATCGTGATGCTCATTTCCTTCTTCATGAAGCGTATTTCCTTCATTATGATGCTTATTTCCTATATCATAATGCTCATTTTCTTCATCATGATTGTCATTTCTTTCATCATGATTCTCATTTCCATCATTATGATGTGTAAATCCTTCATCATGATGCTCATTTCCTTTATCAAGATGCATATGTCCTTCGTCATGATACTCATATGTCCTTCGTCATGATGCTCATTTCGTTCATCGTTATGCGTATCATGATGTTCATTTCCTACTTCATGATGCTCATTCCCTTCATCGTGATGATTAAATCCGACATCATTATGGTCATATCCTACATCGTGATGCTCATTTCCATCATCATGATGCATGTTTCTTTATTCAATATTCCATTTCCTACACCATGATGCTTATTTCCTTATCATGTTGCTCATTTCATTCATCGTGATGCCTATTTCCTTCATCATGATGCTTTTTCCTTCATCGTAATGCTCATTTCCTACATGATGATGCTCATTTCCTTCATCGTGATGCTCATTTCCTTCATCATGATACATATTTCCTATGTTTCCATCATCGTAACGCTAATTTCCTACATCATGATGCTCATTTCGTTCATCATGATGCATAATTCCTTCATCATGATACTCATTTCCTACGTCATGAAGCATATTTCTTTCATGATGATGCTCATTTTCTTTATCATGATTCTCATTTACTTCATTATGATGCTTGATTTCATCTTCATGATTCTCATTTCTTCATCATGATTCATATTTCCTTTGTATTGATGCTCTTTATCCACATCGTGATGTGCATTCCCTATATTATGATGCTCATTTCCTTCATCATGATGCTTCTTTTCACAATCGTGATGCTCATTTCCTTCTTCATGAAGCGTATTTCCTTCATCATGATGCTTATTTCCTATATCATAATGCTCATTTTCTTCATCATGATTCTCATTTCTATCATTATGATGTGTAAATCCTTCATCATGATGCTCATTTCCTTTATCAAGATGCATATGTCCTTCGTCATGATACTCATATGTCCTTCGTCATGATGCGCATTTCGTTCATCGTTATACATATCATGATGTTCATTTCCTACTTCATGATGCTCATTCCCTTCATCGTGATGATTAAATCCGACATCATTATGGTCATATCCTACATCGTGATGCTCATTTCCATCATCATGATGCATGTTTCTTTATTCAATATTCCCTTTCCTACACCATGATGCTTATTTCCTTATCATGTTGCTCATTTCATTCATCGTGATGCCTATTTCCTTCATCATGATGCTTTTTCCTTCATCGTAATGCTCATTTCCTACATGATGATGCTCATTTCCTTCATCGTGATGCTTATTTCCTTCATCATGATACATATTTCCTACATTATTATGGTCATTCCTTTATCATGATCCATATTTCCTACATTATTATGGCCATTTCCTTCATCATTATTCTCATTTCCTTCATCATGATGCTTATTTCCATCATAATGATGCTAATTTCCTACACTATTATGCTCATTTGCTTCATCACGATGCATGTTTCCATCATCGTAACGCTAATTTCCTACTTCATGATGCTCATTTCGTTCATCATGATGCATAATTCCTTCATCATGATACTCATTTTCTACGTCATGAAGCATATTTCTTTCATGATGATGCTCATTTTCTTTATCATGATTCTCATTTACTTCATTATGATGCTTGATTTCATCTTCATGATTCTCATTTCTTCATCATGATTCATATTTCCCTTGTAATGATGCTCATTATCTACATCGTGATGTTCATTCCCTATATTATGATGCTCATTTTCTTATCATGATACTTCTTTTCACAATCGTGAAGCTCATTTCCTTCTTCATGATGCGTATTTCCTTCATCATGATGCTTATTTCCTATATCATAATGCTCATTTTCTTCATCATAATTCTCATTTATTTTATCATGATTCTCATTTCCATCATTATGATGTGTAAATCCTTCATCATGATGCTCATTTCCTTCATCAAGATGCATATGTCCTTCGTCATGATGCTCATTTCCTACATCATGATGCTCATTTCCTTTATCAGGATGCATATTTCATACATAATGATACTCATTTCCATTATCATGATGCATAAATCCTTCGTCATGATGCTCATTTCGTTCATCGTTATGCGTATCATGATTTTCATTTCCTACATCATGATGCTCATTCCCTTCATCGTGATGATTAAATCCGACATCATTATGGTCATATATTACATCGTGATGCTCATTTCCATCATCATGATGCATATTTCCTTATTCAATATTCCCTTTCCTACACCATGATGCTTTTTTCCTTATCATGTTGCTCATTTCCTTCATCGTGATGCCTATTTCCTTCATCATGACTCTTTTTCCTTCATCGTAATGATCATTTCCTACATGATGATGCTCATTTCCCTCATCGTGATGCTCATTTCCTTCATCATGATGCATATTTCCTACATTATTATGGCCATTTCCTTAATCATGATGCATATTTCCTACATTCTTATGGTCATTTCCTTCATCATGATTCTCATTTCCTTCATCATGATGCGTATTTCCATCATAATGATGCTAATTTCCTACACTATTATGCTCATTTTCTTCATCACGATGCATGTTTCCATCATCGTAACGCTAATTTCCTACGTCATCATGCTCATTTTCTTCATCATGATTCTCATTTCTTTCATCATGATTTTCATTTCCATCATTATGATGTGTAAATCCTTCATCATGATGCTCATTTACTTTATCAAGATGCATATGTCCTTCGTCATGATACTCATATGTCCTTCGTCATGATGCTCATTTCGTTCATCGTTATGCGTATCATGATGTTCATTTCCTACTTCATGATGCTTATTCCCTTTATCGTGAAGATTAAACCCGACATCATTATGGTCATATCCTACATCGTGATGCTCATTTCCATCATCATGATGCATGTTTCTTTATTCAATATTCCATTTCCTACACCATGATGCTTATTTCCTTATCATGTTGCTCATTTCATTCATCGTGATGCCTATTTCCTTCATCATGATGCTTTTTCCTTCATCGTAATGCTCATTTCCTACATGATGATGCTCATTTCCTTCATCGTGATGCTTATTTCCTTCATCATGATACATATTTCCTACATTATTATGGTCATTCCTTTATCATGATCCATATTTCCTACATTATTATGGCCATTTCCTTCATCATTATTCTCATTTCCTTCATCATGATGCTTATTTCCATCATAATGATGCTAATTTCCTACACTATTATGCTCATTTGCTTCATCACGATGCATGTTTCCATCATCGTAACGCTAATTTCCTACTTCATGATGCTCATTTCGTTCATCATGATGCATAATTCCTTCATCATGATACTCATTTTCTACGTCATGAAGCATATTTCTTTCATGATGATGCTCATTTTCTTTATCATGATTCTCATTTACTTCATTATGATGCTTGATTTCATCTTCATGATTCTCATTTCTTCATCATGATTCATATTTCCCTTGTAATGATGCTCTTTATCTACATCGTGATGTTCATTCCCTATATTATGATGCTCATTTTCTTCATCATGATGCTTCTTTTCACAATCGTGAAGCTCATTTCCTTCTTCATGATGCGTATTTCCTTCATCATGATGCTTATTTCCTATATCATAATGCTCATTTTCTTCATCATAATTCTCATTTATTTTATCATGATTCTCATTTCCATCATTATGATGTGTAAATCCCTCATCATGATGCTCATTTCCTTCATCAAGATGCATATGTCCTTCGTCATGATGCTCATTTCCTACATCATGATGCTCATTTCCTTTATCAGGATGCATATTTCATACATAATGATACTCATTTCCATTATCATGATGCATAAATCCTTCGTCATGATGCTCATTTCGTTCATCGTTATGCATATCATGATTTTCATTTCCTACATCATGATGCTCATTCCCTTCATCGTGATGATTAAATCCGACATCATTATGGTCATATATTACATCGTGATGCTCATTTCCATCATCATGATGCATATTTCCTTATTCAATATTCCCTTTCCTACACCATGATGCTTATTTCCTTATCATGTTGCTCATTTCCTTCATCGTGATGCCTATTTCCTTCATCATGACTCTTTTTCCTTCATCGTAATGATCATTTCCTACATGATGATGCTCATTTCCCTCATCGTGATGCTCATTTCCTTCATCATGATGCATATTTCCTACATTATTATGGCCATTTCCTTAATCATGATGCATATTTCCTACATTCTTATGGTCATTTCCTTCATCATGATTCTCATTTCCTTCATCATGATGCGTATTTCCATCATAATGATGCTAATTTCCTACACTATTATGCTCATTTCCTTCATCACGATGCATGTTTCCATCATCGTAACGCTAATTTCCTACGTCATCATGCTCATTTTCTTCATCATGATTCTCATTTCTTTCATCATGATTTTCATTTCCATCATTATGATGTGTAAATCCTTCATCATGATGCTCATTTACTTTATCAAGATGCATATGTCCTTCGTCATGATACTCATATGTCCTTCGTCATGATGCTCATTTCGTTCATCGTTATGCGTATCATGATGTTCATTTCCTACTTCATGATGCTTATTCCCTTTATCGTGAAGATTAAATCCGACATCATTATGGTCATATCCTACATCGTGATGCTCATTTCCATCATCATGATGCATGTTTCTTTATTCAATATTCCATTTCCTACACCATGATGCTTATTTCCTTATCATGTTGCTCATTTCATTCATCGTGATGCCTATTTCCTTCATCATGATGCTTTTTCCTTCATCGTAATGCTCATTTCCTACATGATGATGCTCATTTCCTTCATCGTGATGCTTATTTCCTATATCATAATGCTCATTTTCTTCATCATGATTCTCATTTCTTTCATCATGATTCTCATTTCCATCATTATGATGTGTAAATCCTTCATCATGATGCTCATTTCCTTTATCAAGATGCATATGTCCTTCGTCATGATACTCATATGTCCTTCGTCATGATGCTCATTTCGTTCATCGTTATGCGTATCATGATGTTCATTTCCTACTTCATGATGCTCATTCCCTTCATCGTGATGATTAAATCCGACATCATTATGGTCATATCCTACATCGTGATGCTCATTTCCATCATCATGATGCATGTTTCTTTATTCAATATTCCATTTCCTACACCATGATGCTTATTTCCTTATCATGATGCTCATTTCATTCATCGTGATGGCTATTTCCTTCATCATTATGCTTTTTCCTTCATCTTAATGATCATTTCCTACATGATGATTCTCATTTCCTTCATCGTGATGCTCATTTCCTTCATCATGATACATATTTCCTGTGATTCCATCATCGTAACGCTAATTTCCTACATCATGATGCTCATTTCGTTCATAATGATGCATAATTCCTTCATCATGATACTCATTTCCTACGTCATGAAGCATATTTCATTCATGATGATGCTCATTTTCTTTATCATGATTCTCATTTACTTCATCATGCGTATTTCCTTCATCATGATGCTTATTTCCTATATCATAATGCTCATTTTCTTCATCATAATTCTCATTTATTTTATCATGATTCTCATTTCCATCATTATGATGTGTAAATCCTTCATCATGATGCTCATTTCCTTCATCAAGATGCATATGTCCTTCGTCATGATGCTCATTTCCTATATCATGATGCTCATTTCCTTTATCAGGATGCATATTTCATACATAATGATACTCATTTCCATTATCATGATGCATAAATCCTTCGTCATGATGCTCATTTCGTTCATCGTTATGCGTATCATGATTTTCATTTCCTACATCATGATGCTCATTCCCTACATCGTGATGATTAAATCCGACATCATTATGGTCATATCTTACATCGTGATGCTCATTTCCATCATCATGATGCATATTTCCTTATTCAATATTCCCTTTCCTACACCATGATGCTTATTTCCTTATCATGTTGCTCATTTCCTTCATCGTGATGCCTATTTCCTTCATCATGACTCTTTTTCCTTCATCGTAATGATCATTTCCTACATGATGATGCTCATTTCCCTCATCGTGATGCTCATTTCCTTCATCATGATGCATATTTCCTACATTATTATGGCCATTTCCTTAATCATGATGCATATTTCCTACATTCTTATGGTCATTTCCTTCATCATGATTCTCATTTCCTTCATCATGATGCGTATTTCCATCATAATGATGCTAATTTCCTACACTATTATGCTCATTTCCTTCATCACGATGCATGTTTCCATCATCGTAACGCTAATTTCCTACGTCATCATGCTCATTTTCTTCATCATGATTCTCATTTCTTTCATCATGATTTTCATTTCCATCATTATGATGTGTAAATCCTTCATCATGATGCTCATTTACTTTATCAAGATGCATATGTCCTTCGTCATGATACTCATATGTCCTTCGTCATGATGCTCATTTCGTTCATCGTTATGCGTATCATGATGTTCATTTCCTACTTCATGATGCTCATTCCCTTTATCGTGAAGATTAAATCCGACATCATTATGGTCATATCCTACATCGTGATGCTCATTTCCATCATCATGATGCATGTTTCTTTATTCAATATTCCATTTCCTACACCATGATGCTTATTTCCTTATCATGTTGCTCATTTCATTCATCGTGATGCCTATTTCCTTCATCATGATGCTTTTTCCTTCATCGTAATGCTCATTTCCTACATGATGATGCTCATTTCCTTCATCGTGATGCTTATTTCCTATATCATAATGCTCATTTTCTTCATCATGATTCTCATTTCTTTCATCATGATTCTCATTTCCATCATTATGATGTGTAAATCCTTCATCATGATGCTCATTTCCTTTATCAAGATGCATATGTCCTTCGTCATGATACTCATATGTCCTTCGTCATGATGCTCATTTCGTTCATCGTTATGCGTATCATGATGTTCATTTCCTACTTCATGATGCTCATTCCCTTCATCGTGATGATTAAATCCGACATCATTATGGTCATATCCTACATCGTGATGCTCATTTCCATCATCATGATGCATGTTTCTTTATTCAATATTCCATTTCCTACACCATGATGCTTATTTCCTTATCATGTTGCTCATTTCATTCATCGTGATGCCTATTTCCTTCATCATGATGCTTTTTCCTTCATCTTAATGCTCATTTCCTACATGATGATGCTCATTTCCTTCATCGTGATGCTCATTTCCTTCATCATGATACATATTTCCTATGATTCCATCATCGTAACGCTAATTTCCTACATCATGATGCTCATTTCATTCATAATGATGCATAATTCCTTCATCATGATACTCATTTCCTACGTCATGAAGCATATTTCATTCATGATGATGCTCATTTTCTTTATCATGATTCTCATTTACTTCATCATGCGTATTTCCTTCATCATAATGCTTATTTCCTATATCATAATGCTCATTTTCTTCATCATAATTCTCATTTATTTTATCATGATTCTCATTTCCATCATTATGATGTGTAAATCCTTCATCATGATGCTCATTTCCTTCATCAAGATGCATATGTCCTTCGTCATGATGCTCATTTCCTATATCATGATGCTCATTTCCTTTATCAGGATGCATATTTCATACATAATGATACTCATTTCCATTATCATGATGCATAAATCCTTCGTCATGATGCTCATTTCGTTCATCGTTATGCGTATCATGATTTTCATTTCCTACATCATGATGCTCATTCCCTTCATCGTGATGATTAAATCCGACATCATTATGGTCATATCTTACATCGTGATGCTCATTTCCATCATCATGATGCATATTTCCTTATTCAATATTCCCTTTCCTACACCATGATGCTTATTTCCTTATCATGTTGCTCATTTCCTTCATCGTGATGCCTATTTCCTTCATCATGACTCTTTTTCCTTCATCGTAATGATCATTTCCTACATGATGATGCTCATTTCCCTCATCGTGATGCTCATTTCCTTCATCATGATGCATATTTCCTACATTATTATGGCCATTTCCTTAATCATGATGCATATTTCCTTCATTCTTATGGTCATTTCCTTCATCATGATTCTCATTTCCTTCATCATGATGTGTATTTCCATCATAATGATGCTAATTTCCTACACTATTATCCTCATTTCCTTCATCACGATGCATGTTTCCATCATCGTAACGCTAATTTCCTACGTCATCATGCTCATTTTCTTCATCATGATTCTCATTTCTTTCATCATGATTTTCATTTCCATCATTATGATGTGTAAATCCTTCATCATGATGCTCATTTACTTTATCAAGATGCATATGTCCTTCGTCATGATACTCATATGTCCTTCGTCATGATGCTCATTTCGTTCATCGTTATGCATATCATGATGTTCATTTCCTACTTCATGATGCTCATTCCCTTTATCGTGAAGATTAAATCCGACATCATTATGGTCATATCCTACATCGTGATGCTCATTTCCATCATCATGATGCATGTTTCTTTATTCAATATTCCATTTCCTACACCATGATGCTTATTTCCTTATCATGTTGCTCATTTCATTCATCGTGATGCCTATTTCCTTCATCATGATGCTTTTTCCTTCATCGTAATGCTCATTTCCTACATGATGATGCTCATTTCCTTCATCGTGATGCTTATTTCCTATATCATAATGCTCATTTTCTTCATCATGATTCTCATTTCTTTCATCATGATTCTCATTTCCATCATTATGATGTGTAAATCCTTCATCATGATGCTCATTTCCTTTATCAAGATGCATATGTCCTTCGTCATGATACTCATATGTCCTTCGTCATGATGCTCATTTCGTTCATCGTTATGCGTATCATGATGTTCATTTCCTACTTCATGATGCGCATTCCCTTCATCGTGATGATTAAATCCGACATCATTATGGTCATATCCTACATCGTGATGTTCATTTCCATCATCATGATGCATGTTTCTTTATTCAATATTCCATTTCCTACACCATGATGCTTATTTCCTTATCATGTTGCTCATTTCATTCATCGTGATGCCTATTTCCTTCATCATGATGCTTTTTCCTTCATCTTAATGCTCATTTCCTACATGATGATGCTCATTTCCTTCATCGTGATGCTCATTTCCTTCATCATGATACATATTTCCTATGATTCCATCATCGTAACGCTAATTTCCTACATCATGATGCTCATTTCGTTCATAATGATGCATAATTCCTTCATCATGATACTCATTTCCTACGTCATGAAGCATATTTCATTCATGATGATGCTCATTTTCTTTATCATGATTCTCATTTACTTCATCATGCGTATTTCCTTCATCATGATGCTTATTTCCTATATCATAATGCTCATTTTCTTCATCATAATTCTCATTTATTTTATCATGATTCTCATTTCCATCATTATGATGTGTAAATCCTTCATCATGATGCTCATTTCCTTCATCAAGATGCATATGTCCTTCGTCATGATGCTCATTTCCTATATCATGATGCTCATTTCCTTTATCAGGATGCATTTTTCATACATAATGATACTCATTTCCATTATCATGATGCATAAATCCTTCGTCATGATGCTCATTTCGTTCATCGTTATGCGTATCATGATTTTCATTTCCTACATCATGATGCTCATTCCCTTCATCGTGATGATTAAATCCGACATCATTATGGTCATATCTTACATCGTGATGCTCATTTCCATCATCATGATGCATATTTCCTTATTCAATATTCCCTTTCCTACACCATGATGCTTGATTCCTTATCATGTTGCTCATTTCCTTCATCGTGATGCCTATTTCCTTCATCATGATTCTTTTTCCTTCATCGTAATGATCATTTCCTACGTGATGATGCTCATTTCCCTCATCGTGATGCTCATTTCCTTCATCATGATGCATATTTCCTACATTATTTTGGCCATTTTCTTAATCATGATGCATATTTCCTACATTCTTATGGTCATTTCCTTCATCATGATTCTCATTTCCTTCATCAAGATGCGTATTTCCATCATAATAATGCTAATTTCCTACACTATTATGCTCATTTCCTTCATCACGATGCATGTTTCCATCATCGTAACGCTAATTTCTTACGTCATGATGCTCATTTCGATCATCATGATGCATAATTCCTTCATCATGATACTCATTTTACCTCATGATGCATATTTCTTTCATGATGATGCTCATTTTCTTTATCATGATTCTCATTTACTTCATTATGATGCTTGATTTCATCTTCATGATTCTCATTTCTTCATCATGATTCATATTTCCCTTGTAATGATGCATTTTATCTACATCGTGATGTTCTTTCCCTATATTATGATGCTCATTTCCTTCATCATGATGCCTATTTTCACAATCGTGATGCTTATTTCCTTCTTCATGAAGCGTATTTCCTTCATCATGATGCTTATTTCCTATATCATAATGCTCATTTTCTTCATCATGATTCTCATTTCCATCATTATGATGCGTAAATCCTTCATCATGATGCTCATTTCCTTTATCAAGATGCATATGTCATTCGTCATGATACTCATATGTCCTTCGTCATGATGCTCATTTCGTTCATCGTTATGCGTATCATGATATTCATTTCCTACTTCATGATGCTCATTCCCTTCATCGTGATGATTAAATCCGACATCATTATGGTCATATCCTACATCGTGATGCTCATTTCCATCATCATGATGCATGTTTCTTTATTCAATATTCCCTTTCCTACACCATGATGCTTATTTCCTTATCATGTTGCTCATTTCATTCATCGTGATGCCTATTTCCTTCATCATGATGCTTTTTCCTTCATCGTAATGCTCATTTCCTACATGATGATGCTCATTTCCTTCATCGTGATGCTCATTTCTATCATCATGATACATATTTCCTACATTATTATGGTCATTCCTTTATCATAATCCATATTTCCTACATTATTATGGCCATTTCCTTCATCATGATTCTCATTTCCTTCATCATGATGCGTATTTCCATCATAATGATGCTAATTTCCTACACTATTATGCTCATTTCCTTCATCACGATGCATGTTTCCATCATCGTAACGCTAATTTCCTACATCATGATGCTCATTTCGTTCATCATGATGCATAATTCCTTCATCATGATACTCATTTTCTACGTCATGAAGCATATTTCTTTCATGATGATGCTCATTTTCTTTATCATGATTCTCATTTACTTCATTATGATGCTTGATTTCATCTTCATGATTCTCATTTCTTCATCATGATTCATATTTCCTTTGTAATGATGCTCTTTATCTACATCGTGATGTTCATTCCCTATATTATGATCCTCATTTCCTTCATCATTCCCTATATTCCTTTATTTATTTATTTTGTGGCCCAAAGTTTCAGCCCACTTAAATGGCCTGATATATAATTATTAAGGTTAAAGTTAAAAAAAAAGAGAGAGAAGAACGGGAGAAGAAAAACAAAAGAGGGGAAAGAAGAGAGTGAAGAGGAGAAACCCTTGTTGATCAAATTCTCCCTTACAACCCTCATCCTAGGTGGTTTCTAAGTGGTTTTGAGGTAAGTGGTGTGTGAATTAAGCTTCCTTCTTCCATGATTTTGTAATTTTGTGGGGTTTTTCTTTTTGGTATGTGGGTAATTTGCAGACTCTTCGAACTGATTTTGACATAGCTATTGCCCTCGTAAGTTTGCAAACTTAATTTCTGTACGTAGCTGAACTCGTTAGCTTTCCGTACCCACTTGAAACGCCTCAATCCGATTATTCTACAATTAGTTATGATTTTTCTCGTAAACTGCCGCTAGCTGGAAAATTTCAGAATTTTTATGTCGAATTCAAACTTATTTTCTATCGTTTCGTTTAGTTAATGTATTGAAACGGGTTATGTGGGATTGGGAACTGATGTTAAGGAGTTACATACCATTTTTATTTAATATTGACTCGTTCGAACTCGATTAGGATTTATTTTTAGCAATGAAAGGGATGTTACCGCTAATAGTTAGTTATATTTAATTTGTCTTTAATTGCTCATCTCCTTTCTAGGTAAAGAACCATCGACGAAAGGCAAGGGACCGACTTCAGATTCTAGAGAGAGTTAATCACTTCCTTGTGAGTTGATAATTCGGGAACGCCTTCTCTTGTGGGAAGTGTGGACCCTCGATAAATGTGCATTTATTTCAGTTTTAGTTAATTGATAAGAAAATTATTTGGTATTGTGTTATGTGGTAAAGAGCTTGATTGGCTCGATTGCTCTGGTTAGAGTCATGTTAGCCATTTTATGAGTATTAATGATTTTAACTTATGTTGAAGAGCCTTGCCGGCTCGATATCTGATAGCATTTATTGTGAATTATTTGAGAATTGATTTCTGGTTATTCTTGTGTGCCAATTAAGACTCTAACTTGAGTCGTTATTCATCTTATGATGCACATGCATATGTATGCCTGGTACCAAGGTTAAGTAGCCCGAATTGGTCATGGTTCGGGTGAGTTGGAGCGACATTGATTAAGTAGCCCGAATTGTCGCGGTTCGGGTGAGTTAGAGTGACAACTAAGTTGCCCGTGATTGGCAAACCCGGGTGAGTTAGATCTAACGGGGCACCTGTCCATTTGCCAAATACTGATACTCTGGAGGGTGATCGTTAGATGGATCAGTCTATTATAGGCTCAGTCAACGTCACCGGTGTGGGACATGCATGTCATATATGTTTATATGTTTGATCATTTCAAGTATTCACGTCGATATTGAACTGTGAACTTTAGCACTTGGCATGTTGAGAAAGAATATTAATGTGCATTTTATCTAGAGTAACGGTGACGGGCTTGGGCTGTCTCTCGACGGAGAGCTCAGTTCGAGGTGGATATTGACTACCCACGCGTCTTTTATGTGATAACATGTTGTTTGAACTAATTGTGTTATTCGTAAATGTGCACTAAGGTTTTTATTTTCATTAATATGTATACTGAGTGAGAAATAGTTATTGTGGGACGAAATGTGGGATTTTATGTTATGAACTGCGAGTGGAATACATTCTTCGTATAAGGGTCGGGGTGACCGGCTTATCACCTCACTGAGCTAGTGGTTTTGCTCACCCCCATCATTCTTTCCTTTTCAGGCTGTTGATATGGTTTTGGTTGGAGGTTTTCCTATCGTTTGCTCGTCATCCAATCCGTGTTTTGGGTACTTTCTCTTTTATGTAAATTGACGAATTCATTGGCGAGATTGTATAGTTTATATTTGGTGACCCCCTTGATGTTCTTTTTGTACCTTCGCGATGTTATATCGTTCATGTATATTTTCTTTAAACTAAGTTACACCGTTGTATTTTGTACCTTTGTAAATCCTTGTTGATACTTTTTGAGATGATGTCCTCGGGTTGTACCCGTTGTTATCAGTTGTTCAGCTCTACAGGTACTTGATAGCAAGCCTTACGTTTTCTATAAACTTTGTGGAGTGGAGTGCACCCATTCTGCGAAATTTATGGTTAACGTGGCGGTTGTCGCGTTCTGTCTGGGGTCGGGGCGTGACAATCGTAACGCTAATTTCCTACGTCATGATGCTCATTTCGATCATCATGATGCATAATTCCTTCATCATGAAACTCATTTCCTACGTCATGATGCATATTTATTTCATGATGATGCTCATTTTCTTTATCATGATTCTCATTTACTTCATTATGATGCTTGATTTCATCTTCATGATTCTCATTTCTTCATCATGATTCATATTTCCCTTGTAATGATGCTCTTTATCTACATCGTGATGTTCTTTCCCTATATTATGATGCTCATTTCCTTCATCATGATGCCTATTTTCACAATCGTGATGCTCATTTCCTTCTTCATGAAGCGTATTTCCTTCGTCATGATGCTTATTTCCTATATCATAATGCTCATTTTCTTCATAATGATTCTCATTTCTTTCATCATAATTCTCATTTCCATCATTATGATGTGTAAATCCTTCATCATGATGCTCATTTCCTTTATCAAGATGCATATGTCCTTCGTCATGATACTCATATGTCCTTCGTCATGATGCGCATTTCGTTCATCGTTATGTGTATCATGATGTTCATTTCCTACTTCATGATGCTCATTCCCTTCATCGTGATGATTAAATCCGACATCATTATGGTGATATCCTACATCGTGATGCTCATTTCCATCATCATGATGCATGTTTCTTTATTCAATATTCCCTTTCCTACACCATGATGCTTATTTCCTTATCATGTTGCTCATTTCATTCATCGTGATGCCTATTTCCTTCATCATGATGCTTTTTCCTTCATCGTAATGCTCATTTCCTACATGATGATGCTCATTTCCTTCATCGTGATGCTTATTTCCTTCATCATGATACATATTTCCTACATTATTATGGTCATTCCTTTATCATGATCCATATTTCCTACATTATTATGGCCATTTCCTTCATCATGATTCTCATTTCCTTCATCATGATGCGTATTTCCATCATAATGATGCTAATTTCCTACACTATTATGCTCATTTCCTTCATCACGATGCATGTTTCCATCATCGTAACGCTAATTTCCTACGTCATGATGCTCATTTTCTTCATCATGATTCTCATTTCTTTCATCATGATTCTCATTTCCATCATTATGATGTGTAAATCCTTCATCATGATGCTCATTTCCTTTATCAAGATGCATATGTCCTTCATCATGATACTCATATGTCCTTCGTCATGATGCTCATTTCGTTCATCGTTATGCGTATCATGATGTTCATTTCCTACTTCATGATGCTCATTCCCTTCATCGTGATGATTAAATCCTACATCATTATGGTCATATCCTATATCGTGATGCTCATTTCCATCATCATGATGCATGTTTCTTTATTCAATATTCCCTTTCCTACACCATGATGCTTATTTCCTTATCATGTTGCTCATTTCATTCATCGTGATGCCTATTTCCTTCATCATGATACTTTTTCCTTCATCGTAATGCTCATTTCCTACATGATGATGCTCATTTCCCTCATCGTGATGCTCATTTCCTTCATCATGATGCATATTTCCTACATTATTATGGCCATTTCCTTAATCATGATGCATATTTCCTACATTCTTATGGTCATTTCCTTCATCATGATTCTCATTTCCTTCATCATGATGCGTATTTCCATCATAATGATGCTAATTTCCTACACTATTATGCTCATTTCCTTCATCACGATGCATGTTTCCATCATCGTAACGCTAATTTCCTACGTCATGATGCTCATTTTCTTCATCATGATTCTCATTTCTTTCATCATGATTCTCATTTCCATCATTATGATGTGTAAATCCTTCATCATGATGCTCATTTCCTTTATCAAGATGCATATGTCCTTCGTCATGATACTCATATGTCCTTCGTCATGATGCTCATTTCGTTCATCGTTATGCGTATCATGATGTTCATTTCCTACTTCATGATGCTCATTCCCTTCATCATGATGATTAAATCCGACATCATTATGGTCATATCCTATATCGTGATGCTCATTTCCATCATCATGATGCATGTTTCTTTATTCAATATTCCCTTTCCTACACCATGATGCTTATTTCCTTATCATGTTGCTCATTTCATTCATCGTGATGCCTATTTCCTTCATCGTGATACTTTTTCCTTCATCGTAATGCTCATTTCCTACATGATGATGCTCATTTCCTTCATCGTGATGCTTATTTCCTTCATCATGATACATATTTCCTACATTATTATGGTCATTTCCTTTATCATGATCCATATTTCTTACATTATTATGGCCATTTCCTTCATCATGATTCTCATTTCCTTCATCATGATGCGTATTTCCATCATAATGATGCTAATTTCCTACACTATTATGCTCATATCCTTCATCACGATGCATGTTTCCATTATCGTAATGCTAATTTCCTACATAATGATGCTCATTTCGTTCATCATGATGCATAATTCCTTCATCATGATGCTCATTTCCTACGTCATGAAGCATATTTCTTTCATGATGATGCTCATTTTCTTTATCATGATTCTCATTTACTTCATTATGATGCTTGATTTCAACTTCATGATTCTCATTTCTTCATCATGATTCATATTTCCTTTGTAATGATGCTCTTTATCTACATTGTGATGTTCATTCCCTATATTATGATGCTCATTTTCTTCATCATGATGCTTCTTTTCACAATCGTGATGCTCATTTCCTTCATCATGATGCGTATTTCCTTCATCATGATGCTTATTTTCTATATCATAATGCTTATTTTCTTCATTGTGATTCTCATTTCTTTCGTCATGATTCTCATTTCCATCATTATGATGTGTAAATCCTTCATCATATGCTCATTTCCTTCATCAAGATGCATATGTCCTTCGTCATGATACTCATATGTCTTTCGTCATGATGCTCATTTCCTACATCATGATGCTTATTTCCTTCATCAGGATTCATATTTAATTCATCATGATATTCATTTCCTTAATCATAATTCTCATTTCCATCATCATGATGCATAAATCCTTCATCATGATGCTTATTTCGTTCATCGTTATGCGTATTTTCTTTATCATGATGCACATTTCCTTCATCGCGATGATTAATTCCGACGTCATCATGGTCATTTCTTACATTTTGATGCACATTTCCGTCATCATGATGCATATTTCATTATTAATGATTCTCTTTCCTACACCATGATGCTTATTTCCTTCTTCATTTTGCTCATTTCCTTCTTCATGATGCTTATTTCCTTCATCAAGATGCTCATTTCCATCATCATGATTTTCATTTCCTTCATCATGATGCCCATTTCCTACATCATGATGCCCATTTCCTTCATCATGATGCTCATGTCCTTCCTCATGATGTATATTTCCTTCATCAAGATAATCATTTCCTACGTCATTATGGTCATTTCTTAATCATGATGCTCATTTCATTCATCTTGACGCATATTTCTTTCATCATGATGCTCATATCCTAAATCATTACACATATTTCCTTCATCATGATGTTCATTTCCATCATCATGATGATCATTTCCTTCATCGTGATGCTCAATTCCTACATCATTATGCTCATATCCTTCATGTTTTCTTCATCATGATGCTAATTTCTATCACTATGATGCCAATATACGTCATCATGATGCGTACTTCCTTCATCATAATGCTCTTTCCCTACATCATGATGCTCATTTCATTCATCATGATGCATATTTCCTTCATCGTAATGCTCATTTCCTACATGATGATGCTCATTTCCTTCATCGTGAAGTGAATTTCCTTCATCATGATGATAATTTCCTGCATTATTATGGCCATTTCCTTCATCATGATTCTCATTTCCTTCGTCATAATGCGTATTTCCATCATAATGATGATAATTTCTACAATGTTATGCTCATTTCCTTCATCATGATGCATGTTTCCATAATCGTAATTCTAATTTCCTACATCATGATGCTTATTTCGTACATCATGATACTTATTTCATTCATCATGATCTCATTTCCTTAATTGTGATGCTCATTTCCATCATCATGATTCATAAATCCTTCATCATGATGCTCATTTCCTTCATCGTGATGATTAATTCCGACATTATTATGGTCATTTCCAACATCCTGATGCTCATTTCCATCATTATGATGCATATTTCCTTCATCATGTGCTCATTTCCTTCATCATGATGCTCATTTCCAACGTATGATGCTCATTTCCTTCGTCATTATGTCCATTTCCCTCATTATGATGCTCATTTCCTTACTCATGATGTATATTTCTTTCATAAAGATAATCATTTCCTACGTCATTATGGTGATTTCTTCATCATGATGCTCATTTCATTCATCTTGATGCATATTTCCTTCATCTTGATGCTCATTTCCTATATCATTACACATATTTCCGTCATCATGATGCTCATTTCCATCAACAAGATGATCATTTCCTTCATCGTGATGCTCAATTCCTACATCATTACGCTCATTTATTTCATGTTCTCTTCATCATGATGCAAATATACGTCATCATGATGCATACTTCCTTCATCATAATGCTCTTTTCCTACATCATGATGCTCATTTCATTCATAATGATGCATATTTCCTTTATCATGATGCTCATTTCCTACATCATGGTGCATATTTCCTTCAACATGATGCTCATTTCAAACATCATGATGATCAGTTCCTTCATCATGATGACTAATTCCGATGTCATTATGGTCATTTCCGACATCATGATGATCGTTTCATTCATCATGATGCATATTTCCTTCATCGTAATGCTTATTTCCTTCATGATGATGCTTATTTCCTTCATCGTGATGCATATTTCCTTTATAATGATGCTCATTTTCTTCATCATGATGCTCATTTCCTTCTTCATGATGTATATTTCTTTCATCATAATGATCATTTCCTACGTCATTATGGTCATTTCCTTAATCATGATGTTCATTTCATTCATCATTATGCTTATTTCCTTTATCATGATTCTCATTTCCCACATCATTATACATGTTTCTTTCATCATGATGCTCATTTTCTTCATTGTTATGCTCATTTCCTACATCATTATGCTCATTTCCTTCATCATGATGCTCATAAACATCATCATGATGAATTTCCTTCATCATGATGAGTATTTCCTATATCATGATGGTCATTTCATTAATCATGATGGATATTTTCTTCATCATGATGCATATTTCCTACATCATGCTGCATATTTCCTTCATCATTATGCTTATTTCCAACATCATGATGCTCGTTTCATTCATCATTATGTAAATTTTATTTATAATGATACTCATTTCCATCATTATGATGCATAAATACTTAATCATGATGCTCATTTCGTTCATCGATATGCGTATTTTCTTCAACATGATGATCATTTCCTGCATAATGATGCTAATTTCCTTCATCATGATGATAAATTCCAATGTCATTATGGTCATTTCCTACGTCATGATGCTTATTTCAATCATCATGATGCATAAGTCCTTCATGGTGATGCTTATTTCATTCATCATGATGCTCCTTTCCATCATCATGATACTTGCTTCCTTCATCATGATTCTCATTTCCTACATCATGATGCTAATTTCCTTCATCATGATTCTCTTTCCTACATCATAATGCTCATTTACTTAAACATGATGTATATTTCTGTCCATCATGATGTTCATTTCTTATATCATGATGCATATTTTCATCATCATATGCTCATTTCCATCTTCTTGATGATCATTTCCCTCACCATGATGCTTATTTCCTTCATCATGATGCATACTTTCATCATCATGATACTTATTTCCTACATCATGATGCTCATTTCCTTCATTATGATACATATTTCCTTCATCATGATGATAATTTCCTACATCATTATGGCCATTTACCTTCATTATGATTGTCATTTCCTTCATCATGATGCGTATTTCCATCATAATGATGCTAATTTCCTACACTATTATGCTCATTTCCTTTATCATGATGTATGTTTCCATCATCGTAATGCTAATTTCCTACATCATGATGCTCATTTCGATCATCATGATGCATAATTCCTTCATCATGATACTTATTTCCTACGTCATGATGCATATTTCCTTCATCATGATGCTAATTTTCTTTATCATGATGCTCATTTCCTTCATTATGATGCATGCTTTCTTCTTCATGATGCTCATTTCTTCATCATGATCATATTTCCTTTATAATGATGCTCTTTAACTTTATCGTGATGCTCATTCCCTTCATCATGGTTCTCATTTCCTTCATCAAGATACTCATTTTCCCAATCGTGATGCTCATTTCCTTCTTCATGATGCCTATTTCCTTCATCAAGATGCTTATTTCCTATATCATAATGCTCATTTTCTTCATCATGATTCTCATTTCTTTTATCATGATTCTTATTCCCATCATTATTATGCATAAATCCATCATCAGGATGCTTATTTCCTTCATCATGATGCAAATTTCCTTCAACAAGATGCATAAGTCCTTCGTCATGATACTCATTTCCTACATCATGATGCTCATTTCCTTCTTCATGATGCATATTTCATTCATTGTGATACTCATTTCCTTAATCATGATGCTCATTTCCATCATCAATATGCTCATTTTGTTCTTCATTATGCGTATTTTCTTTATCATGATATTCATTCCTTCATTGCTATGATGAATTTCGTAGTCATTATGATCATTTCCTTCATTCTGATGCTAATTTCCATCATAATGATGCATATTCCTTATTCATGATTCTCTTTCCTACACCATGATGCTTATTTCCTTCTTCATGTTGCTCATTTCCTTTGCCATGTTGAATATTTCCTACATCATGATGCTCATTTCCATCATCATGATGCTTATTTACTTCGTCATGATGTAGAAATCCTTCATCATAATGCCCATTTCCTTCATCATGACGCTCATTTCCAGCATCATGATGCTCATTTCCTACATCATGATTCATATTTCCTTCATCATTATGCCCATTTCATTCATCATGATACTCGTTTCCTTCGTCATTATGTATATTTCCTTCATCTACAAAATCATTACCTACATCATTATGGTCATTTCTTAATCACGATGCTCATTTCATTCCTCTTGATGCATATTTCCTTCATCATGATGCTCATTTCCAAATCATTACTCATATTTCCTTCATCACAATGCTCATTTCCAACATCAGGATGCTCATTTCATTAATAATGATGCATATTTCAGTCATCATGATGCTCATTTCCTACATAATGTTGCATATTTCCTTCATCATTATGCTCATTTCCAACATTTTGATGGTTATTTCCTTCATCATGATGAAAATTTTCATAATAATGATATAATATCTAAGCTCAACTAGATTTTTTTAGAAAGCCCAAAACCTATTTATTTATTTTTATGGCCCAAAAGGCCAGCCCTATCTTAGCCCAAAAACTATTTATTTATTTTTATGGCCCAAAAGGCCAGCCCTATCTTATCCCAACTAGATTTTTTTTAGAAAGCCCAAACTTATTTATTTATTTATTTTGTGGCCCAAAGTTTCAGCCCACTTAAATGGCTTGATATATAATTATTAAGGCTAAAGTTAAAAAAAAAAGAGAGAAGAACGGGAGAAGAAAAACAAAAGAGGGGAAAGAAGAGAGTGAAGAGGAGAAACCCTTGTTGATCAAATTCTCCCATACAACCCTCATCCTAGGTGGTTCCTAAGTTGTTTTGAGGTAAGTGGTGTGTGAATTAAGCTTCCTTCTTCCATGGTTTTGTAATTTTGTGGGGTTTTTTCTTTTTGGTATGTGGGTAATTCTATAATATCTTAGTTCAACTAGATTTTTTTTTAGAAAGCCCAAAACCTATTTATTTATTTATATGGCCCAAAAGGCCAGCCCTAACTTAGCCCAACTAGATTTATTTTAGAAAGCCCAAAACCTATTTATTTATTTTATGGCCCAAAAGGCCATCCCTATCTTAGCCCAACTAGAATTTTTTTAGAAAGCCCAAACTTATTTATTTATTTATTTTGTGGCCCAAAGTTTCAGCCCACTTAAATGGCCTGATATATAATTAGTAAAGCTAAAGTTAAAAAAAAAAGAGAGAGAAGAACGGGAGAAGAAAAGCAAAAGAGGGGAAAGAAAAGAGTGAAGAGGAGAAACCCTTGTTGATCAAATTCTCCCTTACAACCCTCATCCTAGGTGGTTTCTAAGTGGTTTTGAGGTAAGTGGTGTGTGAATTAAGCTTCCTTCTTCCATGATTTTGTAATTTTGTGGGGTTTTTCTTTTTGGTATGTGGGTAATTTGCAGACTGTTCGAACTGATTTTGACATACCTATTGCCCTCGAAAGTTTTCAAACTTAATTTCTGTACGTAGCTGAACTCGTTAGCTTTCCGTAGCCACTTGAAACGCCTCAATCCGATTATTCTACAATTAGTTATAATTTTTCTCGTAAACTGCCGCTAGCTGGAAAATTTCAGAATTTTTATGTCGAATTCAAACTTATTTTCTATCGTTTCGTTTAGTTAATCTATTGAAATGGGTTATGTGGGATTGGGAACTGATGTTAAGGAGTTACATGCCATTTTTATTTAATATCGACTCGTTCGAACTCGATTAGGATTTGTTTTTAGCAATGAAAGGGATGTTAACGCTAATAGTTAGTTATATTTAATTTGTCTTTAATTGCTCATCTCCTTTCTAGGTAAAGAACCATCGACGAAGGGCAAGGGACCGACTTCAGATTCCGGAGAGAGTTAATCACTTCCTTGTGAGTTGATAATTCGGGAGCGCCTTCTCTTGTGGGAAGTGTGGACCCTCGATAAATGTGCATTTATTTTAGTTTTAGTTAATTGATAAGAAAATTATTTGGTATTATGTTATGTGGTAAAGAGCCTGATTGGCTCGATTGCTCTGGTTAGAGTCATGTTAGCCATTTTATGAGTATTATTGATTTCTGGTTATTCTTGTGTGCCAATTAAGACTCTAACTTGAGTCGTTATTCATCTTATGATGCACATGCATATGTATGCCTGGTACCAAGGTTAAGTAGCCCGAATTGGTCACGGTTCGGGTGAGTTGGAGCGACATTGATTAAGTAGCCCGAATTTGTCGCGGTTCGGGTGAGTTAGAGTGACAACCAAGTTGCCCGTGATTGGCAAACCTGGGTGAGTTAGATCTAACGGGGCACCTGTCCATTTGCCAAATTCTGATACTCTGGAGGGTGATCGTTAGATGGATCAGTCTATTATAGGCTCAGTCAACGTCACCGGTGTGGGACATGCATATCATATATGTTTATATGTTTGATCATTTCAAGTATTCACGTCGATATTGAATTGTGAACTTTAGCACTTGGCGTATTGAAAAAGAATATTAATGTGCATTTTATCTAGAGTAACGGTGACGGGCTTGGACTGTCTCTCGACGGAGAGCTCAGTTCGAGGAGGATATTGACTACCCACGCGTCTTTTATGTGATAACATGTTGTTTGAACTAATTGTGTTATTCGTAAATGTGCACTAAGGTTTTTATTTTCATTAATATGTATACTAAGTGAGAAATAGTTATTGTGGGACGAAATGTGGGATTTTATGTTATGAACCGTGAGTGGAATACATGTTTCGTATAAGGGTCGGGGTGACCGGCTTATCACCTCACTGAGCTAGTGGTTTTGCTCACCCCCATCATTCTTTCCTTTTCAGGCTGTTGATATCGTTTTGGTTGGAGGTTTTCCTATCGTTTGCTCGTCATCCAATCCATGTTTTGGGTACTTTCTCTTTTATGTAAATTGACGGATTCATTGGCGAGATTGTATAGTTTATATTTGGTGACCCCCTTGATGTTCTTTTTGTACCTTCGCGATGTTATATCGTTCATGTATATTTTCTTTAAACCAAGTTACACCGTTGTATTTTGTACCTTTGTAAATCCTTGTTGATACTTTTTGAGATGATGTCCTCGGGTTGTACCCGTTGTTATCAGTTGTTCAGCTCTACAGGTACTTGATAGCAAGCCTTACGTTTTCTATAAACTTTGTGGAGTGGAGTGCACCCATTCTGCGAAATTTATGGTTAACGTGGCACCACGGTTGTCGCGTTCTGTCTGGGGTCGGGGCTTGACAACTTTCTTGGTATCAGAGCCTGGTTTTATGATTCTCATTCTTTTTGTGTCATGCCAATGAGTCCAACTTTGTTTCTATGTCATCCTAAGGTATCGTATTGCCTTGACGTTGACCTTGTATTTTCTTTCCTTTCTTCCTTTCAGTCATTATGGCACCTCCAGTTCGTCGTCGAGGTCGAGGTCGAGGTCGAGGACACGCTCCTCGTGATCCTCCGAGTCCTCTACTCTCTTCTGTTCCTTGTGGACCTCGAGGGCATGTTTCTTCTGATCATGTCATTCCTCCGACGGTTATGGACCCTATCAATTCTGATCATAGGGTGCCAGTTTCCCAAGTAGAGCAACCACGGGCCCAGTTGCGGGTTGAGCACATGATGACACCCGAGCAGTACCAATTGTATTATGATCACATTCGAATACATGGTGTTCCACCACCTACAACGGCTCATACAACTACGACTGTCACTGAAGAGGTTCTTCGTGCTAATGAATCGATTCGACCTACATCTAATGTACCAGTTTTTACTCCAGAAATGGCTTTAGGAGGTTCTGCTTCTCGAAGTGCACTTTTTATACCTGATTTGGTGAAAGCAGTTGAAAACATGGGGACTTCGAAATTTGACGGTGCAAGAGATGCTTCTAACGCGGGGGCATGGTTAAAGGAGATTACAGAGACCTTTGACACCTTGATGATTGAAGAATGTTATCGTGTGGTCATTGCGACCAAGCTGTTAGGCCCAGATGCACGACGATGGTGGCAGAATCTAAAAGAGACATCTTCGGTTACTATTACGTGGGCTATCTTTGTCGAACGATTCAAAGATCGATACTTCTCTCAGTACATCAAGGATCAGAAGAGAAAGGAGTTCTTCAACCTCTTTCAAGGCATTATGTCGGTCGTGGAGTACGAAAGCAAATTTCTGGAATTGCGAGAATTCGCTCCTGAGTCATATACGACGAGAGACTTATGCAAGAGATTTGAAGATGGTCTTAATTTAAATATTCGAGATCGCATCAAGTCCGGAGACAAGTACGAAAGTCTTGACGATCTCGTAGAAGAAGCCCTGAGGGTAGAAGGTTTAGTTCAGGCGAGACATAAGCTTGCAGAACGATCTCAAAAGAAAAGGCAAGGGAGCGCATTTCCAGGAAATGCATCGAAGGTGTATAGGGGTGTGGGATCTTCGCGTGGCGCACCAAGTTCGGTATCTATTAGTTTTCCTCAACCTCGGGAGCAGTTTAGTAGAGGCGGGAGCAATGTCTCGGGATCGGTTGGTGAAAATCGCAAGTGCCAGAATTGCTTAAAATATCATGACGGCCCCTGTAAGGCTCCTCAAGTATGTTTTCAGTGTCGACAGCCGGGGCATATGCGAAGTTCTTGTCCTCAGCTTATGGGAACGAGCAGTCAGGGTTCTGGTCAGTTTCGTGGTAAACTAACATATTCTACACCCAGAGATACTCGATCTGCAGTTACCAGAGTGCCCGATGCCTCAAGCGGCCCTAGTACTCAATCACCTATGCAAGGAAGGAAGCAAACTAGAGTATTTCATATTTCCCAAGAAGAGGCTCGCTCAGATCCGAAGGTTGTGACAGGTAATTTATAATTTGAGTATTTTCACATGCTAAATCTAACCCCGCCTTGTTATGCCACTTGATTACGAATAAAACATTCGTAAGAAATTTTATCTTTTCAAATTTTTTAAATCACAATCTCACCTAATATTGCTTCTTTAGGCCATGTGTTTGTGGGAGACCATCAGGTCTACGCTTTATTTGACCCAGGTTCTGATAGGTCTTATATCCGAGATGATCTTACTGCGATCTTAGATTATCCTATCTCTCATTTGTCACCTGGAATCATCGTTCATACCCCTCTTGGAGAGCGTCTAATTCGTGATTCAGTATTCCTTGGTTGTCCATTGAAGATCAAAGATGTCATTTTAGAGGCTGAATTGATACCATTGTCTTTGATTGATCTTGATGTTATTCTTGGCATGGATTGGCTTTCTTCTCATCATGCAATTCTCGATTGCCACGAGAAGCTTGTTATTTTTCGTAGACCAGGATTCTCAGAACTTGTTTTTGAGGGTAAACTTCAAACGAGATCCCTCTCTTTTATTTCAATGTTGACTGCGCATAAATTAATGCGTAAGGGTTGTGAGGCATTCTTGGCATTTGTAATCGATACTTCTCTTTCTGAAACTAAACTAAATGACATCCCAATCGTGAATGAATTTCCTGATGTCTTTCCCGAAGACTTACCAGGACAACCTCCGAATCGAGAGATTGATTTTTCCATTGACGTACTTCCTGGAATCACACCTATATCGATTACTCCATATCGAATGTCGCCTGCTGAGCTTAAGGAACTCCAGACACAACTTGGGAAATTATTGGAGAAGGGTTTCATACGACCTAGCACATCTCCATGGGGTGCTCCAGTTCTTTTTGTCAAGAAGCAAGATGGATCACTTCGTCTATGTGTCGACTATCGTCAATTGAACAAGGTGACTATCAAGAACAAATATCCTCTTCCAAGAATCGATGATCTGTTTGATCAATTGCAAGGAGCAACTGTGTTCTCAAAAATTGATTTGCGATCCGGTTATCACCAACTCAAGATTAGGGAATCTGATATCCCTAAGTCTGCTTTTCGAACCAGATACGGTCATTTTGAATTCTGTGTTATGCCTTTTGGACTCACAAATGCTCCTGCAGCTTTTATGGATCTTATGAATCGGGTCTTTCGGCTGTACTTAGATAAGTTTGTCATCATCTTCATTGATGACATTCTTATTTTTTCTAAATCGGACGACGAGCATTCTCAGCATCTAAGAATTGCTCTGAACATTCTCAGAGAAAATCAGCTTTATGCTAAATTCTCGAAGTGTGAATTTTGGCTTCGCGAGGTAAGCTTTTTGGGTCATCACATTTCTAAAGAAGGAATCTACGTCGATCCAGTGAAGATTCAAGCTATACTAGATTGGGAGCGTCTAAAGAACGTGACAGAGATTCGTAGTTTTCTGGGATTAGCTGGATATTATCGACGGTTTGTCAAAGACTTTTCGTTATTGGCTTCATCTTTGACTAAATTGACTCGAAAAGGGGTAAAATTTGAATGGAGCGAAGAATGCGACGAAGCATTTCAAGAATTGAAAAGACGACTCGTTTCAGCTCCTATTCTTGCTTTGCCAGACCCAGCGATTGGAGAATTTACCATTTATAGTGACGCCTCGAGACAAGGATTAGGATGCGTTCTCATGCAAGAAGGAAAGGTTATTGCCTACGCTTCAAGGCAATTGAAAAAGAACGAAGAAAATTATCCTACACATGATTTAGAGTTGGCTGCAATCGTCTTTGCATTGAAGATCTGGAGGCACTATCTGTATGGTGCAACTTGTCGGGTTTTCACTGATCACAAGAGCTTAAAGTATATCACCACGCAAAAGGAGTTCAACCTCAGGCAAAGGCGATGGATGGAGTTGATTAGTGACTATGACTTAGTCATTGATTATCATCCTGGCAAGGCGAACGTTGTTGCAGATGCTCTGAGTAGAAAGTCTTCTACCTCACTTGCTTTGATTCAATCTTTTTATCTTCCTATGTTGGAGCAATTTAAATCTTTACATATTTCACTCGATTGTGAAAAGTCAATGATTCTGCCTTAATCGCCAAATTCGAGGTTAGACCTACCTTGTTCGAGAAAATTCGAGAAAGACAATCACACGATGTTTATTTACAACAGAAGATGGCGAAGCTAAATCAAGGAAAAGAAACAGAATATCGAATTCGGGATGATGGACTTCTTACTTTTAAAAATCGTGTTTGTGTTCCATCAGAACTTGATGTTCGTAGAGCTATTCTTGAGGAAGCCCATTCTTCAGCCTATGCTATGCATCCTGGTAGTACCAAAATGTATAGAACACTTCGGGAGCATTATTGGTGGCCAGGTATGAAACGGGACACTACTGAATTTGTATCAAAGTGCTTATCTTGCCAACAGATTAAAGCGGAACACCAAAAACCAGCCGACATGCTTCAACCACTACCTATTCCTGAGTGGAAATGGGAAAACGTCACAATGGATTTTGTTTCTGGTTTACCTCGAACCCAAAAGGGTCATGACTCAATTTGGGTCATTGTCGATCGTCTGACGAAATCGGCACATTTCCTTCCAGTGCATACCAACGAATCTTTAGAGAAACTTGCCAAGTTATATGTCGATGAGATCGTGAGATTGCACGGAGTACCAGTGTCAATCATATCTGACCGTGATCCAAGATTCACTTCCCGTTTTTGGCCTAGTCTGCAGAAAGCGCTAGGTACAAAATTACTATTCAGTACCTCGTTTCATCCACAGACTGATGGACAGTCAGAGAGAACTATACAGACACTAGAAGACATGTTACGTGCAGTGGTGTTGAATTTGGGAAGTAGCTGGGATAAGTACGTAACTTTGGTGGAGTTCGCTTATAACAACAGTTATCATTCAAGCATTGGAATGCCCCCGTACGAAGCTCTGTATGGCCGAAAGTGTCGAACACCACTCTTTTGGGATGAGGTTGGCGAGAGACAAATCGAACAAGTAGAGCTTATCGAAGATGCGAAGGCAAAAATACAACTTATTCGAGACAGACTTAAGGCAGCGCAAGATCGACAGAAAAGCTACGCAGATAATAGGAGGCGCGATTTGGAGTTTAATGAAGGAGACAAAGTTTTTCTGAAAGTTTCTCCATGGAAGGGCGTGTTGCGATTCCGCCGTCGAGGAAAGTTGAGTCCAAGGTATATTGGCCCGTTTACGATCGTGCAAAGGATTGGTCGTGTCGCGTATCGACTTGAGCTACCATCGGAATTGTCGAAGATTCACGATGTCTTCCATGTCTCCATGCTTAGAAAATATGAACCAGATCCTTCGCACGTGCTCAAAGATCCGCCAGTTGTATTAAAGGAAAATCTATCGTACGAAGTACAACCTGTTCAAATTGTAGATCGCCGAGAGAAAATGCTTCGTAACAAATCCATTCCTATGGTGAGAATTCTATGGAGAAGTGATCAAATTGAAGAAGAAACATGGGAACCAGAGTCAGTCATGCGTCAACACCATCCAAATCTCTTTTCATCTCTAGGTACGTTTATGTTTCGAGGACGAAACTTTTTAGAGGAGGGGATACTTTATAATATCTTAGTTCAACTAGATTTTTTTTTAGAAAGCCCAAAACCTATTTATTTATTTATATGGCCCAAAAGGCCAGCCCTAACTTAGCCTAACTAGATTTATTTTAGAAAGCCCAAAACCTATTTATTTATTTTATGGCCCAAAAGGCCATCCCTATCTTAGCCCAACTAAAATTTTTTTAGAAAGCTCAAACTTATTTATTTATTTATTTTGTGGCCCAAAGTTTCAGCCCACTTAAATGGCCTGATATATAATTAGTAAAGCTAAAGTTAAAAAAAAAGAGAGAGAAGAACGGGAGAAGAAAAGCAAAAAAGGGGAAAGAAAAGAGTGAAGAGGAGAAACCCTTGTTGATCAAATTCTCCCTTACAACCCTCATCCTAGGTGGTTTCTAAGTGGTTTTGAGGTAAGTGGTGTGTGAATTAAGCTTCCTTCTTCCATGATTTTGTAATTTTGTGGGGTTTTTCTTTTTGGTATGTGGGTAATTTGCAGACTGTTCGAACTGATTTTGACATACCTATTGCCCTCGAAAGTTTGCAAACTCAATTTCTGTACGTAGCTGAACTCGTTAGCTTTCCGTAGCCACTTGAAACGCCTCAATCCGATTATTCTACAATTAGTTATAATTTTTCTCGTAAACTGCCGCTAGCTGGAAAATTTCAGAATTTTTATGTCGAATTCAAACTTATTTTCTATCGTTTCGTTTAGTTAATCTATTGAAATGGGTTATGTGGGATTGGGAACTGATGTTAAGGAGTTACATGCCATTTTTATTTAATATCGACTCGTTCGAACTCGATTAGGATTTGTTTTTAGCAATGAAAGAGATGTTAACGCTAATAGTTAGTTATATTTAATTTGTCTTTAATTGCTCATCTCCTTTCTAGGTAAAGAACCATCGACGAAGGGCAAGGGACCGACTTCATATTCCGGAGAGAGTTAATCACTTCCTTGTGAGTTGATAATTCGGGAACGCCTTCTCTTGTGGGAAGTGTGGACCCTCGATAAATGTGCATTTATTTTAGTTTTAGTTAATTGATAAGAAAATTATTTGGTATTATGTTATGTGGTAAAGAGCCTGATTGGCTCGATTGCTCTGGTTAGAGTCATGTTAGCCATTTTATGAGTATTATTGATTTCTGGTTATTCTTGTGTGCCAATTAAGACTCTAACTTGAGTCGTTATTCATCTTATGATGCACATGCATATGTATGCCTGGTACCAAGGTTAAGTAGCCCGAATTGGTCACGGTTCGGGTGAGTTGGAGCGACATTGATTAAGTAGCCCGAATTTGTCGCGGTTCGGGTGAGTTAGAGTGACAACCAAGTTGCCCGTGATTGGCAAACCTGAGTGAGTTAGATCTAACGGGGCACCTGCCCATTTGCCAAATTCTGATACTCTGGAGGGTGATCGTTAGATGGATCAGTCTATTATAGGCTCAGTCAACGTCACCGGTATGGGACATGCATATCATATATGTTTATATGTTTGATCATTTCAAGTATTCACGTCGATATTGAATTGTGAACTTTAGCACTTGGCGTATTGAGAAAGAATATTAATGTGCATTTTATCTAGAGTAACGGTGACGGGCTTGGACTGTCTCTCGACGGAGAGCTCAGTTCGAGGAGGATATTGACTACCCACGCGTCTTTTATGTGATAACATGTTGTTTGAACTAATTGTGTTATTCGTAAATGTGCACTAAGGTTTTTATTTTCATTAATATGTATACTGAGTGAGAAATAGTTATTGTGGGACGAAATGTGGGATTTTATGTTATGAACCGCGAGTGGAATACATACTTCGTATAAGGGTCGGGGTGACCGGCTTATCACCTCACTGAGCTAGTGGTTTTGCTCACCCCCATCATTCTTTCCTTTTCAGGCTGTTGATATCGTTTTGGTTGGAGGTTTTCCTATCGTTTGCTCGTCATCCAATCCGTGTTTTGGGTACTTTCTCTTTTATGTAAATTGACGGATTCATTGGCGAGATTGTATAGTTTATATTTGGTGACCCCCTTGATGTTCTTTTTGTACCTTCGCGATGTTATATCGTTCATGTATATTTTCTTTAAACTAAGTTACACCGTTGTATTTTGTACCTTTGTAAATCCTTGTTGATACTTTTTGAGATGATGTCCTCGGGTTGTACCCGTTGTTATCAGTTGTTCAGCTCTACAGGTACTTGATAGCAAGCCTTACGTTTTCTATAAACTTTGTGGAGTGGAGTGCACCCATTCTGCGAAATTTATGGTTAACGTGGCGGTTGTCGCGTTCTGTCTGGGGTCGGGGCGTGACAAATTCGCAGACTGTTCGAACTGATTTTGACATAGCTATATCCCTCGAAAGTTTGCAAACTTAATTTCTGTACATAGCTGAACTCATTAGCTTTCCTTAGCCACATGAAACGCCTCAATCCGATTGTTCTACAATTAGTTATGATTTTTCTTGTAAACTGTCGCTAGCTGGAAAATTTCAGAATTTTTATGTCGAATTCAAATTTATTTTCTATCGTTTCGTTTAGTTAATGTATTGAAATGGGTTATGTGGGATTGGGAACTGATGTTAAGGAGTTACATGCCATTTTTATTTAATATCGACTCGTTCGAACTTGATTAGGATTTGTTTTTAGCAATGAAAGGTGATGTTACCGCTAATAGTTAGTTATATTTGATTTATCTTTAATTGCTCATCTCATTTCTAGGTAAAGAACCATCGACGAAGGGCAAGGGACTGACTTCAGATTTCGAAGAGAGTTAATCACTTCCTTGTGAGTTGATAATTTGGGAACGCCTTCTCTTGTGGGAAGTGTGGACCCTCGATAAATGTGCATTTATTTTAGTTTTAGTTAATTGATAAGAAAATTATTTGGTATTGTGTTATGTGGTAAAGAGCCTGATTGGCTCGATTGCTCTGGTTAGAGTCCTGTTAGCCATTTTATGAGTATTATTGATTTTAATTTATGTTGAAGAGCCTTGCCGGCTCGATATCTGATAGCATTTATTGTGAATTATTTGAGAATTGATTTCTGGTTATTCTTGTGTGATATTTAAGACTCTAACTTGAGTCGTTATTCATCTTATGATGCATACGCATATATATGCCTTGTGCCAAGGTTAAGTAGCCCGAATTGGTTACGGTTCGGGTGAGTTGGAGCGACATTGATTAAGTAGCCCGAATTGTCGTGGTTCGGGTGAGTTGGAGTGACAACCAAGTTGCCCGTTGCTTGAAAAACCCGGGTGAGTTAGATCTAACGGGGCAGCTGTCCATTTGCCAAATACTGATACTCTGGAGGGTGATCGTTAGATGGATCAGTCTATTATAGGCTCAGTCAACGTCACCGGTGTGGGACATGCATGTCATATATGTTTATATGTTTGATCATTTCAAGTATTCACGTCGATATTGAATTGTGAACTTTAGCACTTGGCGTGTTGAGAAAGAATATTAATATGCATTTTATCTAGAGTAACGGTGACGGGCTTGGACTGTCTCTCGACGGAGAGCTCAGTTCGAGGAGGATATTGACTACCCACGCGTCTTTTATGTGATAACATGTTGTTTGAACTAATTGTGTTATTCGTAAATGTGCACTAAGGTTTTTATTTTAATTAATATGTATACTGAGTGAGAAATAGTTATTGTGGGACGAAATGTTGGATTTAATATTATGAACCGCGAGTGGGAATACATGCTTCGTATAAGGGTCGCGGTGATCGGCTTATCACCTCACTGAGCTAGTGGTTTTGCTCACCCCCATCATTCTTTCCTTTTCAGGCTGTTGATATCGTTTTCGTTGGAGGTTTGCCTATCGTTTGCTCGTCATCCAATCAGTGTTTTGGGTACTTTCTCTTTTATGTAAATTGACGGATTCATTGGCGAGTTTGTATAGTTTATATTTGGTGACCCCCTTGATGTTCTTTTTGGTACTCTAGCGATGTTATATCGTTCATGTATATTTTCTTTAAACTAAGTTACATCGTTGTATTTTGTACCTTTGTAAATCCTTATTGATACTTTATGAGATGATGTCCTCGGGTTGTACCCGTTGTTATCAGTTGTTCAGTTCTACAGGTACTTGATAGCAAGCCTTACGTTTTCTATAAACTTTGTGGAGTGGAGTGCACACATTCCGCGAAATTATGGTTAACGTGGCGGTTGTCGCGTTCTGTCTAGGGTCGGGGCATGACAAATGATGCTCATTTACATCATCATGATGCTCATTTCCTTCATCGTGATGATTAATTCCGATGGCATTATGGTCATTTCCTTCATCATGATGCTCATTTCATTCATCATGATGCATATTTCCTTCATCATAATGCTCATTTCCTATAAGATGATGCTCATTTCCTTCATCACGATGCATATTTCCTTCATAATGACGCTCATTTCCATCATCATAATGTAAATTTCTTTCATCATGATGATCATTACCTGTGTCAATATGGTCTTTTCCTTCATCATGATGCTCATTTCTTACATTATTATACATGTTTCCTTCGTCAAGATGTTCATTTCCATCATCATGATGATCGTTTTCTTCATCGTGATGCTCATTTCCTACATCATTATTATCATTTTGTTCATCATGATGCATGCATTCTTCGTCATGATGCTCATTGACATCATCATGATGCGCATTTTCTACATCATGATGGTCATTTCATTCATCATGATGGATATTTCCTTCACCATTATGCTTTTTTCCTACATCATGCTGCATATTTCCTTCATCATTATGCTCATTACCAACATCATGATGCTCATTTTCTTCATCATTATGCAAATTTTATTTATACTAATACTCATTTCCATCATTATGATGCATAAACCCTTCTTCATGATGCTCATTTCGTTCATCGTTATGCATATTTCCTTTATCATGATGCTCATTTCATACATCATGATGCTTATATCCCACATCCTGATGCTCATTTCCATTATCATGATGTTTATTTCAATCATCATGATGCATAAATCCTTCACCATGATTCTTATTTCCTTCATCATGATACTGATTTCCATTATCATGATACTTGTTTCCTTCATCATGACGCTCATTTCCTACATCAAGATGCTCATTTCCTTCATCATGATGCTCATTTCCTTCATCATTATGCGTTTTCCTTCATCATAATGCTTTTTTCCTACATTATGATGCACATGTCCTTCATCGTGATGCATGTTTCTCTCATCATAATGCATATTTCCTTCATCATGATGCTAATTTCCAACATCATAATGCATGTTTTCTTCATCATGATGCACATTTCCTACATCATAATGCTTACCTTCATTCTTCATGATGTATATTTCGTTCATCATGATGTTAGTTTTTTACATCATGATGCATATTTCCATCATCATATTGCTCATTTCCATCGTCATGATGATCATTTTCTTCATCATGATGCTCATTTCCAACGTCATGATGCATATTTTCTGCATCATGAAACACATTTCCTACATCATGATGCTCATTTCCTTCGTCGTGATGCATGTTTCCTTCATAATAATGTTCATTTCATTCATTATTTTGCTAATTTCCTACATAATTATGGTCATTTCCTTCATTATGATGCCCATTCCTACATCTTGATTCTCATTGCATTCATCATGATGCATATTTCCTTTATCATGATGCTCATTTATTACATCATGACGCTCATTTCTTGTATCATGATGCTCATTTCTTCATCGTGATGCTCATTTAATCATAATGATGATGCTATTTATCTACATCATGTTCTCATTCCCTACATCATGACACTCATTTCCATCATCATGATGCTCATTTACTTCATCATGATGCTCATTTACTTCATCATGATGCTCATTTTCACCATCGTGATGCTCATTTCCTTCATCATGATGCTTATTTCCTATATCATAATTTTCATTTTCTTCATCATGATGCTCATTTCTTTTATCATGATTCTCATTTCCATCATTATGATGCAAAAATCAATCATCATGATGCTCATTTCCTTTATCAAGATGCATATGTCCTTTATCGTGATGCTCATTGCCTTCATCATGTTGCATAATTACTTCGACATGATACTCATTTCCTTCATCATGATGTCAGTTCCATCATCCTGATGCTCATTTCCATCATCATGATGCATATTTTCTTCATAATGATTATCTTTCCTACATCATGATCCTTATTTTCTTCATCATGTTGCTCATTTCCTTCATCGTGATGCTCATTTCCATCATCATGATGCAAAATTATTTCATCATGATGCTTATTCCCTTCATCATGATGCTCATTTCCTATGTCATGCTCATTTTCTTCATCACGATGTGTATTTCCTTCAACATGATGCCCATTTACCTTATCATGATGCTCATTACCTTGATCATTATATACATTTCCTTTATCATGATGATCATTTCCTACGTCTTTAAGGTCATTTCCTTAATCATTATGCTCATTTCATTCATCATGATGCATATTTCCTTCATCATTATGCTCATATCCTATATCATTATACACATTTCCTTCATCATGATGCTCATTTCCATCATCATGATGATCATTTCCTTCATCGTGATGGTCATTTCGTTCATCATTATGCTCTTTTCCTTCATCATGATGCTCATTTCCTTCATCATGATGCATATTTCCTTCATTATGTTGCTCATTTCTTACATAATGATAAATATTTCCTTCATCATGATGCTAATTTCCTTCATCATGATGCTATTTCCTTAATCGTGATGCTCAATTCCTACATCAATATGCTCATTTCCCTAATCATGATACATGTTTTCTTCATCAGGATACAAATTTCCATCATCATGACGCTAATTTCCTTCTTCATGATGTATATTTCCTTCATCATGACGCTCATTTCATTCATCATTATTTCCTTCATCATGACGCTCATTTCCTACATCATGATGCTCATTTCCTTTATCATGATGTATATTTCCCTTCATCATAATGCTCATTTCGTACATCACGATGCATATTTCATCTTCATGATGCTCATTTTCTTCATCATGATTCTCATTTCCTTCATCATGATGCACATTTTCTTTATCACGATGCTCATTCCTTCATCATGATGCATATTTCTTTTATCATGATGCTCATTTCCTTCATCTTGATGATCATTTCCTACATCATTATGGTCATTTCCTATATCATGATGCACGTTTTCTTCATCATGATTCATCATGACGCTCATTTCCTACATCATAATGCTTACTTCATTCTTCATGATGCATATTTCCTTCATCATGATGCTAATTTTATACATCATGATGCATATTTCCATCATCATGTTGCTCATTTTCATCGTCATGATGATCATTTCTTTCATCATTATGCTCATTTCCTTCATCATTATGCATATTTTCTGCATCATGATATGCATTTCCTACATCATGATGCTCATTTCCTACGTCGTGATGCATGTTTCCTTCATCATAATGTTCATTTCTTTCATTATTATGCTCATTTCCTACATCATTATGGTCATTTCCTTCATTATGATGCTCATTTCTTACATCATGATTCTCATTTCGTTCATCATGATGCATATTTCTTTCTTCATGAGGCTCATTTACTACACCATGATTCATATTTCCTTTGTCATGATGCTCATTTCTTTTATTATGATGCTCATTTCTTCATCGTGATGCTCATTTCATCATAATGATGATGCTATTTATCTACATCATGTTCTCATTCTCTACATCATGACGTTCATTTCCATCATCATGATGCTCATTTACTTCATCAAGATGCTCATTTTTCACCATCGTGATGCTCATTTCCTTCATCATGACGTGCAATTCCTTCATCATGATGCTTATTTCCTATATCATAATTCTCATTTTCTTCATCATGATACTCATTTCTTTTATCATGATTCTCATTTACATCATTATGATGCATAAATCATTCATTATGATGTTCATTTTCTTAGTCATGATGCTCATTTCCTTTATCAAGATGCATATGTCTTTTATCATGACGCTCATTACCTTCATCATGATGCATATTTACTTCAACATGATACTCATTTCCTTCATCAAGATGATCAGTTCCATCACCCTGATGCTCATTTCCATCATCATGTAGCATATTTCCTTCATAATGATTCTCTTTCCTACATCATGATGCTTATTTACTTCATCATGTTGCTCATTTCCTCGTCGTGATGCTCATTTTCATCATAATGATGCAAAAATACTTCATCATGATGCTTATTCCCTTCATTATGATGCTTATTTCCTTCATCTTGATGCATGTTTCCTTCATCTCAATGCCCATTTCCTATATCATGATGTTCATTTCCTTCATCGCGATGCGTATTTCTTTCATCATGATGTTCGTTTACTTTATCATGATGCTCATTACCTTGATCATTATGTATATTTACTTCATCATGATGATCATTTCCAACGTATTTATGGTCATTTCCTTAATCATTATGCTCATTTTATTCATCATGATGCATATTTCCTTCATCATTATGCTCATATCCTACATCATTATACACATTTCCTTCATCATGATGCTCATTTCCATCATCATGATGATCATTTCCTTCATCGTGATGGTCATTTCCTTCATCGTGATGCTCTTTTCCTTCGTCATGATGCATACTTCCTTCATCATGATGCTCATTTCCATCATCATGATACTAATATACTTCATCATGATGCTCATTTCCTACATCGTGATTCTCATTTTCTTCATTATGATGATCATTTCCTATGTCATTATGGTCATTTACTTAATCATGATACTCATTTCATTCATCATGATGATATTTCCTTCATTATGTTGCTTATTTCCTATATCATGATAAATATTTCCTTCATCATGATGCTAATTTCCATCATCATGATGATATTTCCTTCATCCTGATGCTCAATTCCTACATCAATATGCTCATTTCCCTAATCATGATGCATGTTTTCTTCATTAGGATGCAAATTTCCATCATCATGACGCTAATTTCCTTCATCATGATGCTCATATCCAACTTCTCAATGGTCATTTCATTCATCGTGATGCTTATTTCCTTCATCATGACGCTCATTTCCTACATCATGATGCTCATTTCCCTCATCATGATGTATATTTTCCTTAATCATGATGCTCATTTCGTACATCACGATGCATATTTCCATCATCATGATGCTCATTTTCTTCATCATGATGCACAATTCCTTTATCATGATGCTCATTCCTTCGTCATGATGCATATTTCTTTTATCATGATGTTCATTTCCTTCTTCTTGATGATCATTTTCTACATCATTATGGTCATTTCCTTCCTTATGATGCTCATTTCCTTCATCATTATGCATTTTTCCTTCATCATTACGCATTTTTCCTTCATCATATGCTTTTTTCCTACATTATGATGCACATTTCCTTCATAGTGATGCATGTTTCTCTCATCAAAATGCATAAGTTACATCGTTGTATTTTGTACCTTTGTAAATCCTTGTTGATACTTTATGAGATGATGTCCTCGGGTTGTACCCGTTGTTATCAGTTGTTCAGTTCTACAGGTACTTGATAGCAAGCCTTATGTTTTCTATAAACTTTGTGAAGTGGAGTGCACCCATTTCGCGAAATTTATGGTTAACGTGGCGGTTGTCGTGTTCTGTCTGGGGTTGGGGCGTGACAATTATGCCCATTTCCTACATCACGATGCTCATTTCCCTCCACATGATGTATATTTCCTTCATCAAGATAATCATTTCCTACGTCATTATGGTCATTTCTTAATCATGATTCTTATTTCATTCATCTTGATGCATATTTCCTTCATCATGATGTTCATTTCCATCATCATGGTGATCATTTCCTTCATCGTGATGATCAATTCCTACATCATTATGCTCATTTCCTTCATGTTTTCTTCATCCTGATGCTAATTTCTATAATCATGATGCCAATATAAGTCATCATGATGCGTACATCCTTCATCATAATGCTCTTTCCCTACATCATGATGCTCATTTCATTCATCATTATGCATATTTCCTTCATCGTAATGCTCATTTCCTACATGATGATGCTCATTTCCTTCATCGTGATGCTCATTTCCTTCATCACGATGCGTATTTCCATCATAATGATGCTAATTTCCTACACTATTATGCTCATTTCCTTCATCATGATGGATGTTTCCATCTTTGTAATGCTATTTTCCTTCATCATGATGCTCATTTAGTTCATCATGATGCATAATTCCTTCATCATGATGCTCATTAAGTTCATCATGATGCATAATTCCTACATCATGATGCATATTCCTTCAGGATGATGCTCATTATCTTTATCATGATGCTCATTTCAATCATTATGATGTATAAATCCCTTATCATGACGCTCATTTTCTCATCAAGATGCATATGTCCTTCGTCATGAAGCTCATTTCCTACATCATAATGCTCATTTCCTTCATCAGGATGCATATTTCATTCATCGATATACTCATTTCCTTAATCATGATGCTCATTTCCATCAACATGATTAATAAATCCTTCATCATGATGCTTATTTCGTACATTGTTATGCGCATATTCTTTATCATGATGTTCATCCTACATCATGATGCTCATTTTCTTCATCGTGATGATTAATTCCGACGTCATTATAGTCATTTCCTACATCCTGATGCTCATTTCCATCATCATGATGCATATTTCCTTACTCATGATCTCTTTCCTTCACCATGATGCTTATTTCCTTCTTCATATTGTTCATTTCCTTCATCATGATGCTCATTTCCATCATCATGATGCATATTTCCTTCATAATGATTCTCTTTCCTACATCATGATGCTTATTCCCTTCATCATGATGCTCATTTCCATCTTCCTGATGCATGTTTCCTTCATCTCAATGCTCATTTCCTTCATTATGATGCACATTTACTTTATCATGATGCTCATTTCCTTGATCATGATGTACACTTCCTTCATTATGATGATCATTTCCTACGCCTTTATGGTAATTTCCTTAATCATTATGCTCATATCCTACATCATTATACACAATTCCTTCATCATGATGCTCATTTCCATCATCAAGGTGATCATTTACTTCATCGTGATGCTCATTTCCATCATCAATGTGCTCATTTCATTCAACATGGTGCATATTTTCTTCATCATAATGCTCATTTCCATCAATATGATGCTCATTTCATTCATCGTGATGCATATTTCCTTCATCAAGATGCTCATTTCTAGATAGTGCTGCACGTTTCCTTTATCTTTATGTTCATTTCCAATATCATGATGATCATTTCCTACATCGTGATGCAAATTTTTTCGTATTGATGCTCATTTCTATCATCATAATGTTCATTTCCTTCATTATGATGCGTATTTCCATCAACATGATGCTTATTTCCATCATCATGATGCATATTTTCATTCATAATAATGCTCATTTCCTACATCATGATGCATATTTCCATCATCATGATGCTCATTTTCGTTATCATAATGCATGTTTTCTTCATCATGCTACTCTCTTCCTTCATTATGATACATATTTTCCTTCATCATAATGCTCATTTCCAACATCACGATGCATATTTCCATCATCAAGATGCCCTTTTCCTTCATCATGATGCTCTTTTCCTTAGTCATGATGCATATTTCCTCCATCATGATGCTCATTTCCATCTTCATGATGCTAATATACTTCATCATGATGCGTATTTCCTTCATCATGATTTTCATTTCCCACATCATGATGCTCGTTTCCTTCATCGTGAGGCTTATTTCCTATATTATAATGCTCATCATCTTCATCATGATTCTTATTTCTTTCATCAAAGTTCTCATTTCCTTCATTATGATGCGTAAATCCTTTATCATGATGCTTATTTTCCTTCATCAAGATGCATATATCCTTCATCATGATGCTCATTTCCTATATCATGATGCTCATTTCCTTCATCAGGATGCATATTTCATTCATCAATATACTTATTTCCTTAATCATGATGCTCATTTCCATCATCATGATTAATAAATCCTTCACCATGATGCTAATTTCAATCATTGTTATGCGTATTTTCTTTATCATGATGCTCATTTCCTACATCATGATTCTCATTTCCTTCATCGTGATGATTAATTTCAACGTCATTATGGATTTTCCTACATCCTGATGCTTATTTCCATCATCATGATGCATATTTCCTCACTCATGATTCTCTTTCCTACACCATGATGCTTATTTCCTTCATCATATTGTTCATTTCCTTCATCATGATTTTTATTTACTCAACATAATGCACATTTCCATCATCATGATGCATATTTCCTTCATAATGATTCTCTTTCCTACATCGTGATGCTTATTCCCTTCATCATGATGCTCATTTCTATCTTCGTGATGCATGTTTCCTTCATTTCAATGCTCATTTCCTTAATCATGATGCTCAATTCCTCTATCATGATGCTCATTTCCTTGATAATGATGTATATTTCCTTCATTATGATAATCATTTCCTACGCCTTTATGGTAATTTCCTTGTCATTATACTCATCTTATTCATCCAGATGCATATTTTCTTTATCATTAAGCTCATATACTACATCATTATACACAATTCCTTCATCATGATGCTCATTTCCATCATCAAGGTGATCATTTACTTCTTCGTGATGCTCATTTCCTTAATCAATGTGCTCATTTCCTTCATCATGGTGCATATTTTCTTCATAATGATGCTCATTTCCATCAATATGACGCTCATTTCATTCATCATGATGCATATTTCCTTCATCATGATGTTCATTTCCTATATCGTGTTGCACGTTTTCTTTATCTTTATGTTCATTTCCAATATCATGATGATCATTTCCTTCATCGTGATGCAAATTTTTTCATATTGATGCTCATTTCCATCATCATAATGCTCATTTTCTTCATTATGATGCGTATTTCCATCAACATGACGCTTATTTCCATCATCATGATGCATATTTTCATTCATCATAATGCACATTTCCTACATCACGATGCATATTTCCATCATCATGATGCTCATTTCTATCATCATAATGCATGTTTTCTTCATCATGCTGTTCTCTTCCTTCATCATTATGCATATTTTCCTTCATCATAATGCTCATTTCCTACATCACGATGCATATTTCCATCATCAAGATGCTCTTTTCCTTCATCATGTCGCTCTTTTCCTTCGTCATGATGCATATTTCCTACATCCTGATGCTCATTTCCATCATCATGATGCATATTTCCTTACTCATGATCTCTTTCCTTCACCATGATGCTTATTTCCTTCTTCATATTGTTCATTTCCTTCATCATGATGCTCATTTCCATCATCATGATGCATATTTCCTTCATAATGATTCTCTTTCCTACATCATGATGCTTATTCCCTTCAGCATGATGCTCATTTCCATCTTCCTGATGCATGTTTCCTTCATCTCAATGCTCATTTCCTTCATTATGATGCACATTTACTTTATCATGATGCTCATTTCCTTGATCATGATGTACACTTCCTTCATTATGATGATCATTTCCTACGCCTTTATGGTAATTTCCTTAATCATTATGCTCATATCCTACATCATTATACACAATTCCTTCATCATGATGCTCATTTCCATCATCAAGGTGATCATTTTCTTCATCGTGATGCTCATTTCCATCATCAATGTGCTCATTTCATTCAACATGGTGCATATTTTCTTCATCATAATGCTCATTTCCATCAATATGATGCTCATTTCATTCATCGTGATGCATATTTCCTTCATCAAGATGCTCATTTCTAGATAGTGCTGCACATTTCCTTTATCTTTATGTTCATTTCCAATATCATGATGATCATTTCCTACATCGTGATGCAAATTTTTTCGTATTGATGCTCATTTCTATCATCATAATGTTCATTTCCTTCATTATGATGCGTATTTCCATCAACATGATGCTTATTTCCATCATCATGATGCATATTTTCATTCATAATAATGCTCATTTCCTACATCATGATGCATATTTCCATCATCATGATGCTCATTTCCGTTATCATAATGCATGTTTTCTTCATCATGCTACTCTCTTCCTTCATCATGATACATATTTTCCTTCATCATAATGCTCATTTCCAACATCACGATGCATATTTCCATCATCAAGATGCCCTTTTCCTTCATCATGATGCTCTTTTCCTTAGTCATGATGCATATTTCCTCCATCATGATGCTCATTTCCATCTTCATGATGCTAATATACTTCATCATGATGCGTATTTCCTTCATCATTATTTTCATTTCCCACATCATGATGCTCATTTCCTTCATCGTGAGGCTTATTTCCTATATTATAATGCTCATCATCTTCATCATGATTCTTATTTCTTTCATCAAAGTTCTCATTTCCTTCATTATGATGCGTAAATCCTTTATCATGATGCTTATTTTCCTTCATCAAGATGCATATATCCTTCATCATGATGCTCATTTCCTATATCATGATGCTCATTTCCTTCATCAGGATGCATATTTCATTCATCAATATACTTATTTCCTTAATCATGATGCTCATTTCCATCATCATGATTAATAAATCCTTCATCATGATGCTCATTTCAATCATTGTTATGCGTATTTTCTTTATCATGATGCTCATTTCCTACATCATGATTCTCATTTCCTTCATCGTGATGATTAATTTCAACGTCATTATGGATTTTCCTACATCCTGATGCTCATTTCCATCATCATGATGCATATTTCCTCACTCATGATTCTCTTTCCTACACCATGATGCTTATTTCCTTCATCATATTGTTCATTTCCTTCATCATGATTTTTATTTACTTCAACATGATGCACATTTCCATCATCATGATGCATATTTCCTTCATAATGATTCTCTTTCCTACATCGTGATGCTTATTCCCTTCATCATGATGCTCATTTCTATCTTCGTGATGCATGTTTCCTTCATTTCAATGCTCATTTCCTTAATCATGATGCTCAATTCCTCTATCATGATGCTCATTTCCTTGATAATGATGTATATTTCCTTCATTATGATAATCATTTCCTACGCCTTTATGGTAATTTCCTTGTCATTATACTCATCTTATTCATCCAGATGCATATTTTCTTTATCATTAAGCTCATATACTACATCATTATACACAATTCCTTCATCATGATGCTCATTTCCATCATCAAGGTGATCATTTACTTCTTCGTGATGCTCATTTCCTTAATCAATGTGCTCATTTCCTTCATCATGGTGCATATTTTCTTCATAATGATGCTCATTTCCATCAATATGACGCTCATTTCATTCATCATGATGCATATTTCCTTCATCATGATGTTCATTTCCTATATCGTGTTGCACGTTTTCTTTATCTTTATGTTCATTTCCAATATCATGATGATCATTTCCTTCATCGTGATGCAAATTTTTTCATATTGATGCTCATTTCCATCATCATAATGCTCATTTTCTTCATTATGATGCGTATTTCCATCAACATGACGCTTATTTCCATCATCATGATGCATATTTTCATTCATCATAATGCACATTTCCTACATCACGATGCATATTTCCATCATCATGATGCTCATTTCTATCATCATAATGCATGTTTTCTTCATCATGCTGTTCTCTTCCTTCATCATTATGCATATTTTCCTTCATCATAATGCTCATTTCCTACATCACGATGCATATTTCCATCATCAAGATGCTCTTTTCCTTCATCATGTCGCTCTTTTCCTTCGTCATGATGCATATTTCCTACATCCTGATGCTCATTTCCATCATCATGATGCATATTTCCTTACTCATGATCTCTTTCCTTCACCATGATGCTTATTTCCTTCTTCATATTGTTCATTTCCTTCATCATGATGCTCATTTCCATCATCATGATGCATATTTCCTTCATAATGATTCTCTTTCCTACATCATGATGCTTATTCCCTTCAGCATGATGCTCATTTCCATCTTCCTGATGCATGTTTCCTTCATCTCAATGCTCATTTCCTTCATTATGATGCACATTTACTTTATCATGATGCTCATTTCCTTGATCATGATGTACACTTCCTTCATTATGATGATCATTTCCTACGCCTTTATGGTAATTTCCTTAATCATTATGCTCATATCCTACATCATTATACACAATTCCTTCATCATGATGCTCATTTCCATCATCAAGGTGATCATTTTCTTCATCGTGATGCTCATTTCCATCATCAATGTGCTCATTTCATTCAACATGGTGCATATTTTCTTCATCATAATGCTCATTTCCATCAATATGATGCTCATTTCATTCATCGTGATGCATATTTCCTTCATCAAGATGCTCATTTCTAGATAGTGCTGCACATTTCCTTTATCTTTATGTTCATTTCCAATATCATGATGATCATTTCCTACATCGTGATGCAAATTTTTTCGTATTGATGCTCATTTCTATCATCATAATGTTCATTTCCTTCATTATGATGCGTATTTCCATCAACATGATGCTTATTTCCATCATCATGATGCATATTTTCATTCATAATAATGCTCATTTCCTACATCATGATGCATATTTCCATCATCATGATGCTCATTTCCGTTATCATAATGCATGTTTTCTTCATCATGCTACTCTCTTCCTTCATCATGATACATATTTTCCTTCATCATAATGCTCATTTCCAACATCACGATGCATATTTCCATCATCAAGATGCCCTTTTCCTTCATCATGATGCTCTTTTCCTTAGTCATGATGCATATTTCCTCCATCATGATGCTCATTTCCATCTTCATGATGCTAATATACTTCATCATGATGCGTATTTCCTTCATCATGATTTTCATTTCCCACATCATGATGCTCATTTCCTTCATCGTGAGGCTTATTTCCTATATTATAATGCTCATCATCTTCATCATGATTCTTATTTCTTTCATCAAAGTTCTCATTTCCTTCATTATGATGCGTAAATCCTTTATCATGATGCTTATTTTCCTTCATCAAGATGCATATATCCTTCATCATGATGCTCATTTCCTATATCATGATGCTCATTTCCTTCATCAGGATGCATATTTCATTCATCAATATACTTATTTCCTTAATCATGATGCTCATTTCCATCATCATGATTAATAAATCCTTCATCATGATGCTCATTTCAATCATTGTTATGCGTATTTTCTTTATCATGATGCTCATTTCCTACATCATGATTCTCATTTCCTTCATCGTGATGATTAATTTCAACGTCATTATGGATTTTCCTACATCCTGATGCTCATTTCCATCATCATGATGCATATTTCCTCACTCATGATTCTCTTTCCTACACCATGATGCTTATTTCCTTCATCATATTGTTCATTTCCTTCATCATGATTTTTATTTACTTCAACATGATGCACATTTCCATCATCATGATGCATATTTCCTTCATAATGATTCTCTTTCCTACATCGTGATGCTTATTCCCTTCATCATGATGCTCATTTCTATCTTCGTGATGCATGTTTCCTTCATTTCAATGCTCATTTCCTTAATCATGATGCTCAATTCCTCTATCATGATGCTCATTTCCTTGATAATGATGTATATTTCCTTCATTATGATAATCATTTCCTACGCCTTTATGGTAATTTCCTTATCATTATACTCATCTTATTCATCCAGATGCATATTTTCTTTATCATTATGCTCATATACTACATCATTATACACAATTCCTTCATCATGATGCTCATTTCCATCATCAAGGTGTTCATTTACTTCTTCGTGATGCTCATTTCCTTAATCAATGTGCTCATTTCCTTCATCATGGTGCATATTTTCTTCATAATAATGCTCATTTCCATCAATATGACGCTCATTTCATTCATCACGATGCATATTTCCTTCATCATGATGTTCATTTCCTATATCGTGTTGCACGTTTTCTTTATCTTTATGTTCATTTCCAATATCATGATGATCATTTCCTTCATCGTGATGCAAATTTTTTCATATTGATGCTCATTTCCATCATCATAATGCTCATTTTCTTCATTATGATGCGTATTTCCATCAACATGACGCTTATTTCCATCATCATGATGCATATTTTCATTCATCATAATGCACATTTCCTACATCACGATGCATATTTCCATCATCATGATGCTCATTTATGTCATCATAATGCATGTTTTCTTTATCATGCTGTTCTCTTCCTTCATCATTATGCATATTTTCCTTCATCATAATGCTCATTTCCTACATCACGATGCATATTTCCATCATCAAGATGCTCTTTTCCTTCATCATGTCGCTCTTTTCCTTCGTCATGATGCATATTTCCTTCATCATGATGCTCATTTCCATTTTCATGATGCGTATTTCCTTCATCATGATTTTCATTTCCAACATCATGATGCTCATTTCCTTCATCATGAGGCTTATTTCCTGTATCATAATGCTCATTATCTTCATCATGATTCTCATTTCTTTCATCAAGATTCTCATTTCCATTATTATGATGCGTAAATCCTTCATCATGATGCTCATTTCCTTCATCAAGATGTATATGTCCTTCGTCATGATGCTCATTTCCTACATCATGATGCTCATTTCCTTCATCAGGATGCATATTTCATTCATCAATATACTCATTTCCTTAATCATGAAGCTCATTTCATCATCATGATTAATAAATCCTTCATCATGGTGCTCATTTCATTCATTGTTATTCGTATTTTATTTATCATGATGTTCATTTCCTACATCATGATGCTCATTTCCTTCATCATGATGATTAATTTCGACGTCATTATGGATATTTCATACATCCTAATGTTCAATTCCATCATCATGATGCATATTTCCTTACTCATGATTCTCTTTCCTACACCATGATGCTTATTTCTTTCTGCATATTACTCATTTCCTTCATCATGATGCTCATTTCCATCATCATGATGCTTATTTCGTTCATAATGATTCTCTTTCCTACATCATGATGCTTATTCCCTTCATCATGATGCTCATTTTCATCTTCGTGATGCATCTTTCCTTCATCTCAATGCTTATTTATTTTATCATGATGCTCATTTCCTTTATCATGTATATTTCCTCCATCATGATGCTCATTTCCATCTTCATGATGCTAATATACTTCATCATGATGCGTATTTCCTTAATCATGATTTTCATTTCCCACATCATGATGCTCATTTCCTTCATCGTGAGGTTTATTTCCTATATTATAATGCTCATCATCTTCATCATGATTCTTATTTCTTTCATCAAAGTTCTCATTTCCTTCATTAAGATGCGTAAATCCTTTATCATGATGCTCATTTTCCTTCATCAAGATGCATATATCCTTCATCATGATGCTCATTTCCTACATCATGATGTTCATTTCCTTCATCAGGATGCATATTTCATTCATCAATATACTTATTTCCTTAATCATGATGCTCATTTCCATCATCATGATTAATAAATCCTTCATCATGATGCTCATTTCAATCATTGTTATGCGTATTTTCTTTATCATGATGCTCATTTCCTACATCATGATTCTCATTTCCTTCATCGTGATGATTAATTTCAACGTCATTATGGATTTTCCTACATCCTGATGCTCATTTCCATCATCATGATGCATATTTCCTCACTCATGATTCTCTTTCCTACACCATGATGCTTATTTCCTTCATCATATTGTTCATTTCCTTCATCATGATTTTTATTTACTTCAACATGATGCACATTTCCATCATCATGATGCATATTTCCTTCATAATGATTCTCTTTCCTACATCGTGATGCTTATTCCCTTCATCATGATGCTCATTTCTATCTTCGTGATGCATGTTTCCTTCATTTCAATGCTCATTTCCTTAATCATGATGCTCAATTCCTCTATCATGATGCTCATTTCCTTGATAATGATGTATATTTCCTTCATTATGATAATCATTTCCTACGCCTTTATGGTAATTTCCTTATCATTATACTCATCTTATTCATCCAGATGCATATTTTCTTTATCATTATGCTCATATACTACATCATTATACACAATTCCTTCATCATGATGCTCATTTCCATCATCAAGGTGTTCATTTACTTCTTCGTGATGCTCATTTCCTTAATCAATGTGCTCATTTCCTTCATCATGGTGCATATTTTCTTCATAATGATGCTCATTTCCATCAATATGACGCTCATTTCATTCATCACGATGCATATTTCCTTCATCATGATGTTCATTTCCTATATCGTGTTGCACGTTTTCTTTATCTTTATGTTCATTTCCAATATCATGATGATCATTTCCTTCATCGTGATGCAAATTTTTTCATATTGATGCTCATTTCCATCATCATAATGCTCATTTTCTTCATTATGATGCGTATTTCCATCAACATGACGCTTATTTCCATCATCATGATGCATATTTTCATTCATCATAATGCACATTTCCTACATCACGATGCATATTTCCATCATCATGATGCTCATTTATGTCATCATAATGCATGTTTTCTTTATCATGCTGTTCTCTTCCTTCATCATTATGCATATTTTCCTTCATCATTATGCATATTTTCCTTCATCATAATGCTCATTTCCTACATCACGATGCATATTTCCATCATCAAGATGCTCTTTTCCTTCATCATGTCGCTCTTTTCCTTCGTCATGATGCATATTTCCTTCAACATGATGCTCATTTCCATTTTCATGATGCGTATTTCCTTCATCATGATTTTCATTTCCAACATCATGATGCTCATTTCCTTCATCATGAGGCTTATTTCCTGTATCATAATGCTCATTATCTTCATCATGATTCTCATTTCTTTCATCAAGATTCTCATTTCCATTATTATGATGCGTAAATCCTTCATCATGATGCTCATTTCCTTCATCAAGATGTATATGTCCTTCGTCATGATGCTCATTTCCTACATCATGATGCTCATTTCCTTCATCAGGATGCATATTTCATTCATCAATATACTCATTTCCTTAATCATGAAGCTCATTTCATCATCATGATTAATAAATCCTTCATCATGGTGCTCATTTCATTCATTGTTATTCGTATTTTATTTATCATGATGTTCATTTCCTACATCATGATGCTCATTTCCTTCATCATGATGATTAATTTCGACGTCATTATGGATATTTCATACATCCTAATGTTCAATTCCATCATCATGATGCATATTTCCTTACTCATGATTCTCTTTCCTACACCATGATGCTTATTTCTTTCTGCATATTACTCATTTCCTTCATCATGATGCTCATTTCCATCATCATGATGCTTATTTCGTTCATAATGATTCTCTTTCCTACATCATGATGCTTATTCCCTTCATCATGATGCTCATTTTCATCTTCGTGATGCATCTTTCCTTCATCTCAATGCTTATTTATTTTATCATGATGCTCATTTCCTTTATCATGTATATTTCCTCCATCATGATGCTCATTTCCATCTTCATGATGCTAATATACTTCATCATGATGCGTATTTCCTTAATCATGATTTTCATTTCCCACATCATGATGCTCATTTCCTTCATCGTGAGGTTTATTTCCTATATTATAATGCTCATCATCTTCATCATGATTCTTATTTCTTTCATCAAAGTTCTCATTTCCTTCATTAAGATGCGTAAATCCTTTATCATGATGCTCATTTTCCTTCATCAAGATGCATATATCCTTCATCATGATGCTCATTTCCTACATCATGATGTTCATTTCCTTCATCAGGATGCATATTTCATTCATCAATATACTTATTTCCTTAATCATGATGCTCATTTCCATCATCATGATTAATAAATCCTTCATCATGATGCTCATTTCAATCATTGTTATGCGTATTTTCTTTATCATGATGCTCATTTCCTACATCATGATTCTCATTTCCTTCATCGTGATGATTAATTTCAACGTCATTATGGATTTTCCTACATCCTGATGCTCATTTCCATCATCATGATGCATATTTCCTCACTCATGATTCTCTTTCCTACACCATGATGCTTATTTCCTTCATCATATTGTTCATTTCCTTCATCATGATTTTTATTTACTTCAACATGATGCACATTTCCATCATCATGATGCATATTTCCTTCATAATGATTCTCTTTCCTACATCGTGATGCTTATTCCCTTCATCATGATGCTCATTTCTATCTTCGTGATGCATGTTTCCTTCATTTCAATGCTCATTTCCTTAATCATGATGCTCAATTCCTCTATCATGATGCTCATTTCCTTGATAATGATGTATATTTCCTTCATTATGATAATCATTTCCTACGCCTTTATGGTAATTTCCTTATCATTATACTCATCTTATTCATCCAGATGCATATTTTCTTTATCATTATGCTCATATACTACATCATTATACACAATTCCTTCATCATGATGCTCATTTCCATCATCAAGGTGTTCATTTACTTCTTCGTGATGCTCATTTCCTTAATCAATGTGCTCATTTCCTTCATCATGGTGCATATTTTCTTCATAATGATGCTCATTTCCATCAATATGACGCTCATTTCATTCATCACGATGCATATTTCCTTCATCATGATGTTCATTTCCTATATCGTGTTGCACGTTTTCTTTATCTTTATGTTCATTTCCAATATCATGATGATCATTTCCTTCATCGTGATGCAAATTTTTTCATATTGATGCTCATTTCCATCATCATAATGCTCATTTTCTTCATTATGATGCGTATTTCCATCAACATGACGCTTATTTCCATCATCATGATGCATATTTTCATTCATCATAATGCACATTTCCTACATCACGATGCATATTTCCATCATCATGATGCTCATTTATGTCATCATAATGCATGTTTTCTTTATCATGCTGTTCTCTTCCTTCATCATTATGCATATTTTCCTTCATCATAATGCTCATTTCCTACATCACGATGCATATTTCCATCATCAAGATGCTCTTTTCCTTCATCATGTCGCTCTTTTCCTTCGTCATGATGCATATTTCCTTCATCATGATGCTCATTTCCATTTTCATGATGCGTATTTCCTTCATCATGATTTTCATTTCCAACATCATGATGCTCATTTCCTTCATCATGAGGCTTATTTCCTGTATCATAATGCTCATTATCTTCATTATGATTCTCATTTCTTTCATCAAGATTCTCATTTCCATTATTATGATGCGTAAATCCTTCATCATGATGCTCATTTCCTTCATCAAGATGTATATGTCCTTCGTCATGATGCTCATTTCCTACATCATGATGCTCATTTCCTTCATCAGGATGCATATTTCATTCATCAATATACTCATTTCCTTAATCATGAAGCTCATTTCATCATCATGATTAATAAATCCTTCATCATGATGCTCATTTCATTCATTGTTATTCGTATTTTATTTATCATGATGTTCATTTCCTACATCATGATGCTCATTTCCTTCATCATGATGATTAATTTCGACGTCATTATGGATATTTCATACATCCTAATGTTCAATTCCATCATCATGATGCATATTTCCTTACTCATGATTCTCTTTCCTACACCATGATGCTTATTTCTTTCTGCATATTACTCATTTCCTTCATCATGATGCTCATTTCCATCATCATGATGCTTATTTCGTTCATAATGATTCTCTTTCCTACATCATGATGCTTATTCCCTTCATCATGATGCTCATTTTCATCTTCGTGATGCATGTTTCCTTCATCTCAATGCTTATTTATTTTATCATGATGCTCATTTCCTTTATCATGTATATTTCCTCCATCATGATGCTCATTTCCATCTTCATGATGCTAATATACTTCATCATGATGCGTATTTCCTTAATCATGATTTTCATTTCCCACATCATGATGCTCATTTCCTTCATCGTGAGGTTTATTTCCTATATTATAATGCTCATCATCTTCATCATGATTCTTATTTCTTTCATCAAAGTTCTCATTTCCTTCATTAAGATGCGTAAATCCTTTATCATGATGCTCATTTTCCTTCATCAAGATGCATATATCCTTCATCATGATGCTCATTTCCTACATCATGATGTTCATTTCCTTCATCAGGATGCATATTTCATTCATCAATATACTTATTTCCTTAATCATGATGCTCATTTCCATCATCATGATTAATAAATCCTTCATCATGATGCTCATTTCAATCATTGTTATGCGTATTTTCTTTATCATGATGCTCATTTCCTACATCATGATTCTCATTTCCTTCATCGTGATGATTAATTTCAACGTCATTATGGATTTTCCTACATCCTGATGCTCATTTCCATCATCATGATGCATATTTCCTCACTCATGATTCTCTTTCCTACACCATGATGCTTATTTCCTTCATCATATTGTTCATTTCCTTCATCATGATTTTTATTTACTTCAACATGATGCACATTTCCATCATCATGATGCATATTTCCTTCATAATGATTCTCTTTCCTACATCGTGATGCTTATTCCCTTCATCATGATGCTCATTTCTATCTTCGTGATGCATGTTTCCTTCATTTCAATGCTCATTTCCTTAATCATGATGCTCAATTCCTCTATCATGATGCTCATTTCCTTGATAATGATGTATATTTCCTTCATTATGATAATCATTTCCTACGCCTTTATGGTAATTTCCTTATCATTATACTCATCTTATTCATCCAGATGCATATTTTCTTTATCATTATGCTCATATACTACATCATTATACACAATTCCTTCATCATGATGCTCATTTCCATCATCAAGGTGTTCATTTACTTCTTCGTGATGCTCATTTCCTTAATCAATGTGCTCATTTCCTTCATCATGGTGCATATTTTCTTCATAATGATGCTCATTTCCATCAATATGACGCTCATTTCATTCATCACGATGCATATTTCCTTCATCATGATGTTCATTTCCTATATCGTGTTGCACGTTTTCTTTATCTTTATGTTCATTTCCAATATCATGATGATCATTTCCTTCATCGTGATGCAAATTTTTTCATATTGATGCTCATTTCCATCATCATAATGCTCATTTTCTTCATTATGATGCGTATTTCCATCAACATGACGCTTATTTCCATCATCATGATGCATATTTTCATTCATCATAATGCACATTTCCTACATCACGATGCATATTTCCATCATCATGATGCTCATTTATGTCATCATAATGCATGTTTTCTTTATCATGCTGTTCTCTTCCTTCATCATTATGCATATTTTCCTTCATCATAATGCTCATTTCCTACATCACGATGCATATTTCCATCATCAAGATGCTCTTTTCCTTCATCATGTCGCTCTTTTCCTTCGTCATGATGCATATTTCCTTCATCATGATGCTCATTTCCATTTTCATGATGCGTATTTCCTTCATCATGATTTTCATTTCCAACATCATGATGCTCATTTCCTTCATCATGAGGCTTATTTCCTGTATCATAATGCTCATTATCTTCATTATGATTCTCATTTCTTTCATCAAGATTCTCATTTCCATTATTATGATGCGTAAATCCTTCATCATGATGCTCATTTCCTTCATCAAGATGTATATGTCCTTCGTCATGATGCTCATTTCCTACATCATGATGCTCATTTCCTTCATCAGGATGCATATTTCATTCATCAATATACTCATTTCCTTAATCATGAAGCTCATTTCATCATCATGATTAATAAATCCTTCATCATGATGCTCATTTCATTCATTGTTATTCGTATTTTATTTATCATGATGTTCATTTCCTACATCATGATGCTCATTTCCTTCATCATGATGATTAATTTCGACGTCATTATGGATATTTCATACATCCTAATGTTCAATTCCATCATCATGATGCATATTTCCTTACTCATGATTCTCTTTCCTACACCATGATGCTTATTTCTTTCTGCATATTACTCATTTCCTTCATCATGATGCTCATTTCCATCATCATGATGCTTATTTCGTTCATAATGATTCTCTTTCCTACATCATGATGCTTATTCCCTTCATCATGATGCTCATTTTCATCTTCGTGATGCATGTTTCCTTCATCTCAATGCTTATTTATTTTATCATGATGCTCATTTCCTTTATCATGTATATTTCCTCCATCATGATGCTCATTTCCATCTTCATGATGCTAATATACTTCATCATGATGCGTATTTCCTTAATCATGATTTTCATTTCCCACATCATGATGCTCATTTCCTTCATCGTGAGGTTTATTTCCTATATTATAATGCTCATCATCTTCATCATGATTCTTATTTCTTTCATCAAAGTTCTCATTTCCTTCATTAAGATGCGTAAATCCTTTATCATGATGCTCATTTTCCTTCATCAAGATGCATATATCCTTCATCATGATGCTCATTTCCTACATCATGATGTTCATTTCCTTCATCAGGATGCATATTTCATTCATCAATATACTTATTTCCTTAATCATGATGCTCATTTCCATCATCATGATTAATAAATCCTTCATCATGATGCTCATTTCAATCATTGTTATGCGTATTTTCTTTATCATGATGCTCATTTCCTACATCATGATTCTCATTTCCTTCATCGTGATGATTAATTTCAACGTCATTATGGATTTTCCTACATCCTGATGCTCATTTCCATCATCATGATGCATATTTCCTCACTCATGATTCTCTTTCCTACACCATGATGCTTATTTCCTTCATCATATTGTTCATTTCCTTCATCATGATTTTTATTTACTTCAACATGATGCACATTTCCATCATCATGATGCATATTTCCTTCATAATGATTCTCTTTCCTACATCGTGATGCTTATTCCCTTCATCATGATGCTCATTTCTATCTTCGTGATGCATGTTTCCTTCATTTCAATGCTCATTTCCTTAATCATGATGCTCAATTCCTCTATCATGATGCTCATTTCCTTGATAATGATGTATATTTCCTTCATTATGATAATCATTTCCTACGCCTTTATGGTAATTTCCTTATCATTATACTCATCTTATTCATCCAGATGCATATTTTCTTTATCATTATGCTCATATACTACATCATTATACACAATTCCTTCATCATGATGCTCATTTCCATCATCAAGGTGTTCATTTACTTCTTCGTGATGCTCATTTCCTTAATCAATGTGCTCATTTCCTTCATCATGGTGCATATTTTCTTCATAATGATGCTCATTTCCATCAATATGACGCTCATTTCATTCATCACGATGCATATTTCCTTCATCATGATGTTCATTTCCTATATCGTGTTGCACGTTTTCTTTATCTTTATGTTCATTTCCAATATCATGATGATCATTTCCTTCATCGTGATGCAAATTTTTTCATATTGATGCTCATTTCCATCATCATAATGCTCATTTTCTTCATTATGATGCGTATTTCCATCAACATGACGCTTATTTCCATCATCATGATGCATATTTTCATTCATCATAATGCACATTTCCTACATCACGATGCATATTTCCATCATCATGATGCTCATTTATGTCATCATAATGCATGTTTTCTTTATCATGCTGTTCTCTTCCTTCATCATTATGCATATTTTCCTTCATCATAATGCTCATTTCCTACATCACGATGCATATTTCCATCATCAAGATGCTCTTTTCCTTCATCATGTCGCTCTTTTCCTTCGTCATGATGCATATTTCCTTCATCATGATGCTCATTTCCATTTTCATGATGCGTATTTCCTTCATCATGATTTTCATTTCCAACATCATGATGCTCATTTCCTTCATCATGAGGCTTATTTCCTGTATCATAATGCTCATTATCTTCATTATGATTCTCATTTCTTTCATCAAGATTCTCATTTCCATTATTATGATGCGTAAATCCTTCATCATGATGCTCATTTCCTTCATCAAGATGTATATGTCCTTCGTCATGATGCTCATTTCCTACATCATGATGCTCATTTCCTTCATCAGGATGCATATTTCATTCATCAATATACTCATTTCCTTAATCATGAAGCTCATTTCATCATCATGATTAATAAATCCTTCATCATGATGCTCATTTCATTCATTGTTATTCGTATTTTATTTATCATGATGTTCATTTCCTACATCATGATGCTCATTTCCTTCATCATGATGATTAATTTCGACGTCATTATGGATATTTCATACATCCTAATGTTCAATTCCATCATCATGATGCATATTTCCTTACTCATGATTCTCTTTCCTACACCATGATGCTTATTTCTTTCTGCATATTACTCATTTCCTTCATCATGATGCTCATTTCCATCATCATGATGCTTATTTCGTTCATAATGATTCTCTTTCCTACATCATGATGCTTATTCCCTTCATCATGATGCTCATTTTCATCTTCGTGATGCATGTTTCCTTCATCTCAATGCTTATTTATTTTATCATGATGCTCATTTCCTTTATCATGTATATTTCCTCCATCATGATGCTCATTTCCATCTTCATGATGCTAATATACTTCATCATGATGCGTATTTCCTTAATCATGATTTTCATTTCCCACATCATGATGCTCATTTCCTTCATCGTGAGGTTTATTTCCTATATTATAATGCTCATCATCTTCATCATGATTCTTATTTCTTTCATCAAAGTTCTCATTTCCTTCATTAAGATGCGTAAATCCTTTATCATGATGCTCATTTTCCTTCATCAAGATGCATATATCCTTCATCATGATGCTCATTTCCTACATCATGATGTTCATTTCCTTCATCAGGATGCATATTTCATTCATCAATATACTTATTTCCTTAATCATGATGCTCATTTCCATCATCATGATTAATAAATCCTTCATCATGATGCTCATTTCAATCATTGTTATGCGTATTTTCTTTATCATGATGCTCATTTCCTACATCATGATTCTCATTTCCTTCATCGTGATGATTAATTTCAACGTCATTATGGATTTTCCTACATCCTGATGCTCATTTCCATCATCATGATGCATATTTCCTCACTCATGATTCTCTTTCCTACACCATGATGCTTATTTCCTTCATCATATTGTTCATTTCCTTCATCATGATTTTTATTTACTTCAACATGATGCACATTTCCATCATCATGATGCATATTTCCTTCATAATGATTCTCTTTCCTACATCGTGATGCTTATTCCCTTCATCATGATGCTCATTTCTATCTTCGTGATGCATGTTTCCTTCATTTCAATGCTCATTTCCTTAATCATGATGCTCAATTCCTCTATCATGATGCTCATTTCCTTGATAATGATGTATATTTCCTTCATTATGATAATCATTTCCTACGCCTTTATGGTAATTTCCTTATCATTATACTCATCTTATTCATCCAGATGCATATTTTCTTTATCATTATGCTCATATACTACATCATTATACACAATTCCTTCATCATGATGCTCATTTCCATCATCAAGGTGTTCATTTACTTCTTCGTGATGCTCATTTCCTTAATCAATGTGCTCATTTCCTTCATCATGGTGCATATTTTCTTCATAATGATGCTCATTTCCATCAATATGACGCTCATTTCATTCATCACGATGCATATTTCCTTCATCATGATGTTCATTTCCTATATCGTGTTGCACGTTTTCTTTATCTTTATGTTCATTTCCAATATCATGATGATCATTTCCTTCATCGTGATGCAAATTTTTTCATATTGATGCTCATTTCCATCATCATAATGCTCATTTTCTTCATTATGATGCGTATTTCCATCAACATGACGCTTATTTCCATCATCATGATGCATATTTTCATTCATCATAATGCACATTTCCTACATCACGATGCATATTTCCATCATCATGATGCTCATTTATGTCATCATAATGCATGTTTTCTTTATCATGCTGTTCTCTTCCTTCATCATTATGCATATTTTCCTTCATCATAATGCTCATTTCCTACATCACGATGCATATTTCCATCATCAAGATGCTCTTTTCCTTCATCATGTCGCTCTTTTCCTTCGTCATGATGCATATTTCCTTCATCATGATGCTCATTTCCATTTTCATGATGCGTATTTCCTTCATCATGATTTTCATTTCCAACATCATGATGCTCATTTCCTTCATCATGAGGCTTATTTCCTGTATCATAATGCTCATTATCTTCATTATGATTCTCATTTCTTTCATCAAGATTCTCATTTCCATTATTATGATGCGTAAATCCTTCATCATGATGCTCATTTCCTTCATCAAGATGTATATGTCCTTCGTCATGATGCTCATTTCCTACATCATGATGCTCATTTCCTTCATCAGGATGCATATTTCATTCATCAATATACTCATTTCCTTAATCATGAAGCTCATTTCATCATCATGATTAATAAATCCTTCATCATGATGCTCATTTCATTCATTGTTATTCGTATTTTATTTATCATGATGTTCATTTCCTACATCATGATGCTCATTTCCTTCATCATGATGATTAATTTCGACGTCATTATGGATATTTCATACATCCTAATGTTCAATTCCATCATCATGATGCATATTTCCTTACTCATGATTCTCTTTCCTACACCATGATGCTTATTTCTTTCTGCATATTACTCATTTCCTTCATCATGATGCTCATTTCCATCATCATGATGCTTATTTCGTTCATAATGATTCTCTTTCCTACATCATGATGCTTATTCCCTTCATCATGATGCTCATTTTCATCTTCGTGATGCATGTTTCCTTCATCTCAATGCTTATTTATTTTATCATGATGCTCATTTCCTTTATCATGTATATTTCCTCCATCATGATGCTCATTTCCATCTTCATGATGCTAATATACTTCATCATGATGCGTATTTCCTTAATCATGATTTTCATTTCCCACATCATGATGCTCATTTCCTTCATCGTGAGGTTTATTTCCTATATTATAATGCTCATCATCTTCATCATGATTCTTATTTCTTTCATCAAAGTTCTCATTTCCTTCATTAAGATGCGTAAATCCTTTATCATGATGCTCATTTTCCTTCATCAAGATGCATATATCCTTCATCATGATGCTCATTTCCTACATCATGATGTTCATTTCCTTCATCAGGATGCATATTTCATTCATCAATATACTTATTTCCTTAATCATGATGCTCATTTCCATCATCATGATTAATAAATCCTTCATCATGATGCTCATTTCAATCATTGTTATGCGTATTTTCTTTATCATGATGCTCATTTCCTACATCATGATTCTCATTTCCTTCATCGTGATGATTAATTTCAACGTCATTATGGATTTTCCTACATCCTGATGCTCATTTCCATCATCATGATGCATATTTCCTCACTCATGATTCTCTTTCCTACACCATGATGCTTATTTCCTTCATCATATTGTTCATTTCCTTCATCATGATTTTTATTTACTTCAACATGATGCACATTTCCATCATCATGATGCATATTTCCTTCATAATGATTCTCTTTCCTACATCGTGATGCTTATTCCCTTCATCATGATGCTCATTTCTATCTTCGTGATGCATGTTTCCTTCATTTCAATGCTCATTTCCTTAATCATGATGCTCAATTCCTCTATCATGATGCTCATTTCCTTGATAATGATGTATATTTCCTTCATTATGATAATCATTTCCTACGCCTTTATGGTAATTTCCTTATCATTATACTCATCTTATTCATCCAGATGCATATTTTCTTTATCATTATGCTCATATACTACATCATTATACACAATTCCTTCATCATGATGCTCATTTCCATCATCAAGGTGTTCATTTACTTCTTCGTGATGCTCATTTCCTTAATCAATGTGCTCATTTCCTTCATCATGGTGCATATTTTCTTCATAATGATGCTCATTTCCATCAATATGACGCTCATTTCATTCATCACGATGCATATTTCCTTCATCATGATGTTCATTTCCTATATCGTGTTGCACGTTTTCTTTATCTTTATGTTCATTTCCAATATCATGATGATCATTTCCTTCATCGTGATGCAAATTTTTTCATATTGATGCTCATTTCCATCATCATAATGCTCATTTTCTTCATTATGATGCGTATTTCCATCAACATGATGCTTTTTTCCATCATCATGATGCATATTTTCATTCATCATAATGCTCATTTCCTACATCACGATGCATATTTCCATCATCATGATGCTCATTTCCGTCATCATAATGCATGTTTTCTTCATCATGCTACTCTCTTCCTTCATCATGATGCATATTTTCCTTCATCATAATGCTCATTTCCTACATCACAATGCATATTTCCATCACCAAGATGCTCTTTTCCTTCATCATGACGCTCTTTTCCTTAGTCATGATGCATATTTCCTTCATCATGATGCTCATTTCCATCTTCCTGATGTGTATTTCCTTCATCATGATTTTCATTTCCGACATCATGATGCTCATTTCCTTCATCGTGAGGCTTATTTCCTGTATCATAATGCTCATATCCTACATCATTATACACAATTCCTTCATCATGATGCTTATTTCCATCATCAAGGTGATCATTTACTTCATCGTGATGCTCATTTCCTTCATCAATATGCTCATTTCCTTCATCATGGTGCATATTTTCTTCATCATGATCCTCATTTCCATCAATATGACGCTTATTCATTCATCATGATGCATATTTCCTTCATCATGATGCTCATTTCCTAGATCGTACTGCACGTTTCCTTTATCTTTATGTTCATTTCCAATATCATGATGATCATTTCCTTCACCGTGATGCAAATTTTTTCATATTGATGCTCATTTCCATCAACATAATGATCATTTCCTTCATCATGATGCGTTTTTCCATCAACATGATGCTTATTTCCATCATCATGATTTATATTTTCATTCATCATAATGCTCATTTCCTACATCATGATGCATATTTCCGTCATCATGATGCTCATTTCCGTCATCATAATGCACGTTTTCTTCATCATGCTGCTCCCTTCCTTCATCATGATACATATTTTCCTTCCTCATAATGCTCATTTCCTACATCACGATGCATATTTCCATCATCAAGATGCTATTTTCTTTCGTTATGATGCATATTTCCTTCATCATGATGCTCATTTCCATATTCATGATGCTAATATATTTCATCATGATGCGTATTACCTTCATCATGATTTTCATTTCCTACATCATGATGCTCTTTTCCTTTATTGTGAGGCTCATTTCCAATATCATAATGCTCATTATCTTCATCATGATTCTCATTTCTTTCATCAAGATTCTCATTTCCACCATTATGATGTGTAAATCCTTCATAATGATAATCGTTTTCTTCTTCAAGATGCATATGTCCTTCGTCATGATGCTCATTTCCTACATCAGGATGCATATTTCATTCATCATGATACTCATTTCCTTAATTATGATGCTCATTTCCATCATCATGATGCATAAATCCTTCATCATGATGCTCATTTAGTTCATCATTATGTGTATTTTCTTTATTATGATGCTTATTTCCTTCATCGTGATGATTAATTCCGACGTCATTATGGTCATTTCCCACATCCTGATGCTCATTTCCATCATCATGATGCATATTTCCTTGCTCATGATTCTATTTCCTACACACCATGATGCTTATTTCCTTCAGCATGATTTTTATTTCCTTTATCATGATGCTCATTTCTATCATCATAATGCATATTTCCTTCATAATGATTCTCTTTCCTACATCATGATGCTTATTTTCTTCGTCATGATGCTCATTTCCATCATCATGATGCAAAAATCCTTCTTCATGAAGCTTATTCCCTTCATCATGATGCTCATTTCCATCTTCGTGATGCATGTTTCCTTCATCTCAATGCTCATTTCCTTCATCATAATGCTCATTTCCTTTATCATGATGCTCATTTCCTTGATCTTGATGTATATTTCCTTCATTATGACGATCATTTCCTACGTCTTTATGTTAATTTCCTTAATCATTATACTCATCTTATTCATCCTGATGCATATTTTCTTTATCATTATGCTCATATCTTACATCATTATACACAATTCCTTCATCATGATGCTCATTTCCATCATCACGTTGATCATTTTCTTCATCGTGATGCTCATTTCCTTCATCATGGTGCATAAGTCCTTCATCGTGATGCTCATTTCCTTCATCATCATGGTGATCATTTTCTATATCATGATACTCATTTCCTTCATCATTATGCCCATTTCCTTCACCATTAGGCTCATTTTCTTACTCATGATGTATATTTCCTTCATCAAGATAATCATTTCCTACGTCATTATGGTCATTTCTTAATCATGATGCTCATTTCATTCATCTTGATGCATATTTCCTTCATCATGATGCTCATTTTCTAAATCATTACACATTTCTTTCATCATGATGCTCATTTCTATCATCATGATGATCAATTCCTTCATCGTTATGCTCAATTCCTACATCCTTATGCTCATTTCCTTCATGTTCTCTTCATCATGATGCTAATTTCTATCATCAATATCTAAATATACGTCATCATGATGAGTACTTCCTTCATCATAATGCTCTTTCCCTACATCATGATGCTCATTTCATTCATAATGATGCATATTTCCTTTATCATGATGCTCATTTCCTACATCATCTACATATTTCCTTCATCATGATGCTCATTTCAAACATCTTGATGATCATTTCCTTCATCATGATGCTCATTTCCATCATCATGATGATTAATTCTGATGTGATTATGGTCATTTCCTTCATCATGATGCTCATTTCATTCATCATGATGCATATTTTCTTCATCGTAATGCTCATTTCCTACATGATGATGCTCATTTCCTTCATCGTGATGCTTATTTCCTTCATAATGATGGTCATTTCATTCACCATAATGCTCATTTCCTTCCGTCATGATGTATACTTCCTTCATCTTGATGATCATATTCTACGTCATTATGGTCATTTCCTTAATCATAATGCTCATTTCATTCATCATTATGCTTATTTCCTTTATCATGATGGGTATTTCTTGCATCATGATGGTCATTTCATTAATTATGATGTATATTTCCTTCATCATGATGCTTGTTTCCTACATCATGCTGCATATTTCCTTCATCATTATGCTCATTTCCAACATCATGATGCTCATTTCCTTCATCATTATGTAAATTTTATTTATAATGATACTCATTTCCATCATTATGATGCATAAATCCTTAATCATGATGCTCATTTCCTTCATCGATATGTGTATTTCCTTTATCATGATGATCATTTCCTGCATCGTGATGCTAATTTCCTTCATCTTGACGATTATTTCCGACATCATTATGGTCATTTCCTACGTCATGATGCTTATTTCAATCATCATGATGCATAATTCTTTCATCGTGATGCTTATTTCCTTCATCATGATGCTCCTTTCCATCATCATGATACTTGTTTCCTTCATCATGATTCTCATTTCCTACATCATGATGCTCATTTCCATAATCATGATGTATATTTTCCTTCATCATGATGTTCATTACTTACATCACGATGCATATTTCCATCATCATGATGCTCATTTCGATCATCTTGATAATCATTTCCCTCACCATGATGCTCATTTCTTTAATCACGATGCATACTTTCTTCATCATGATACTTATTTTCTACATCATGACGCTCATTTCCTTCTTCATGATGATAATTTTCTACATCATTATGGCCATTTCCTTCATCGTGATTCTCATTTCCTTCATCATAATGCGTATTTCCATCATAATGATGCTAATTTTCTACACTATTATGCTCATTTCCTTTATCATGGTGCATGTTTCCATCATTGTAATTCTAATTTCCTATATCATGATGCTCATTTCGTTCATCATGATGCATAATTCCTTCATCATGATACTTATTTCCTATGCCATGATGCATATTTCCTTCATCATGATGCTCATTTTCTTTATCATGATGCTCATTTCCTTCATTATGATGCATGTTTTCTTCTTCATGATATTCATTTCTTCATCATGATTCATATTTCCTTTATAATGATGCTCTTTATCTTCATCGTGATGCTCATTCCCTACATCATGGTGCTCATTTCCTTCATCATGGTGCTCATTTCCTTCTTCATGATGCGTATTTCCTTCATCATGATTCTTATTTCCTATATCATAATGCTCATTTACAACTCCTCCTATTCTTCATAGGCATCTGTTGGAGGATATGAATTCAACTTACTACCGTTTTCGATGACCTGTTGTCAGACGATGAGATGCGAAGGGGTTTGTTCTCTGGAGGCGACATCGTCTGGATTGCCAGGTGGCTCCACTCCTTGTACTTTTATCTCTTATTCTGATTTTTTCAGAATTCAAATGTACTGTTGCTATAGTGATTTTCAGGGTTCTCTTATCCTTTGTTACGACATATGGATGCGTTTGTCTAGCTGTGGGCTAGATGGCAAGATTTTGCATCCCTTTTTCAGAAGGGGCTGAAATATTGGGAGTGTTTGTATGCTGCGGTGGCTTGGTATGGGCTTCAAGACCTCCTTTAGGTCTAGGATAGATGGTGAGTATTATGACATCATTTGGAAGGTGTTCTTTTCCTCTATATGGGTTTTTCCCACTGGGTTTTTCCATATAGAGGTTTTTACCGAGGCCGTCCGGGGGTGGTCAGCTCATCTATAGGATTATTTTAGCCATGTATTCGGCTGTTCTGGTTTAGACCTCTTGTTAGGGTGGGTCTGTTTTGTCGGGTAAAAGGATCCCTTGCCTGTTCCCAGGTCAGTCGGGTAGCAGGATCCCTCGCCTGTTCCCATTTGTAATGCGTCTTTTCGGTCTTCATTGTACACTTTTGATCATCGTTTTTTAATATTATCTAGTTACCTATATCCTAATGCTCATTTTTTTCATCATGATTCTCATTTCTTTCATCATGATTCTCATTCCCATCATTATGATGCATAAATCCATCATCAGGATGCTCATTTCCTCATGATGATGCTAATTTCCATCATCAAGATGCAAATGTCCTTCATCATGATGCTCATTTCCTTAAGCATGATGCTCATTTCCATCATCATATGCATAAATCCTAAATCATTATGCTCATTTCGTTCATCAATATGCGTATTTTCTTTGCCATGATGCTCATTTCCTTCATTGTTATGATTAATTCCGTCGTCATTATGGTCATTTCCTACATCCTGATGCTAATTTTCATCATCATGATGCATATTATTTATTCATGATTCTCTTTCCTACACCATGATGCTCATTTCCTTCGTCATGTTGCTCATTTCCTTCGTCATGTTGCATATTTCCTTAATCATGATGCTCATTTCCCTCATCATGATGCTTATTTCCTTCATCATGATACTCATGTCCTACATTATGATGCTCATTTCCTAAATCGTGATTCATATTTCTTCTTCATTATGCTCATTTCCCATCATTATGATGCATAAATCCATCATCAGGATGCTCATTTCCTCATGATGATGCTAATTTCCATTATCAAGATGCATATGTCCTTCGTAATGATACTCATTTCCTACATCATGATGCTCATTTCCAACATCAAGATGCATATTTCATTCATCGTGATGCTCATTTCCATCATCAAGATGCATATTTCATTCATCGTGATTCTCATTTCCTTAATCATGATGCTCATTTCCATCATCATATGCATAATTCCTACATCGTTATGCTCATTTCGATCATCATTATGCGTATTTTCTTTACCATGATACTCATTTACTACATCATGATGCTTATTTCCTTCATCGTTATGATTAATTCCGTCGTTATTATGCTCATTTCCTACATCCTGATCCTTATTTCCATCATCATGATGCATATTCATTATTCATGATTCTCTTTCCTACACCATGATGCCAACTTCCTTCTTCATGTTGCTCATTTCCTTCTTCTTGTCGCATATTTCCATCATCATGATGCTCATTTCCATCATAATGATGCTTATTTCCTTCATCATGAAACTCATTTCCTACATCATGATGCTCATTTCCTACAGCGTGATTCATATTTCCTTCTTCATTATGCCCATTTCCTTCATCATGATTCTCATTTCATTCCTCTTGATGCATATTTCCTTCATCATTGTGCTCATTTTCTAAATCATTACTCATATTTCCTTCATCAAGATGCTCATTTACATCATTAAGATGATCATTTCCTTCATCGTGATGCTCAATTCCTACATGATGATGCTCATTTCCATCATCGTGATGCATATTTCCTTCATAATGATGCTCATTTCATTCATCATGATGCTCATTTCTTCGTCATGATGTATATTTCCTTCATCATGATGACTATTTTCTACGTCATTATGGTCATTTCCTTAACCATGTTGCTCATTTCTTTCATCATTATGCTTATTTCCTTCATCATTATTCACATTTCCCACATCATTATACATGTTTCCTTCATCATGATGCTCATTTCCACCATCATGATGATCATTTTCTTCATCGTTATGCTCATTTCCTACATCTTTATGCTTATTTCCTTCATCATGATGCATTTTTTCTTCATCATGATGCTCATAAACATCTTGATGATGGGTATTTCCTATATCATGATGGTCATTTCATTCATCATGATGGATATTTCCTTCATCATGATGCTTATTTTCAACATCATGCTTCATATTTCCGTCATCATTAGGCTCATTTCCTATATCATGATGCTCATTTCCTTCATCATTATGTAAATTTTATTTATAATGATACTCATTTCTATCATTATGATGCATAAATCCTTAATCATGATGTTCATTTCGTTTATCAATATGCGTATTTCCTTTATCATGATGATCATTTCCTATGTCATAATGCTAATTTCCTTCATCAAGATGATTAATTCCGACGTTATTATGGTCATTTCCTACGTCATGATGCTTATTTCCATCATCATGATGCCTAAGTCCTTCATCGTGATGTTTATTTCCTTCATCATGATGCTCCTTTCCATCATCATGATACTTGTTTCCTTCATCATGATTCTCATTTCCTACATCATGATGCTCATTTCCATAATTATGATATATATTTCCCTTCATCATGATGTTCATTACTTACATCACGATGCTCGTTTCCTACATCATGATGCTCATTTTCTTATCATGATGCTCATTTTCTTCATCATGATGTTCATTTCCTACATCATGGTGCTCATTTCCTACATCATGATTCATATTTCCTTCATCATTATGCCCATTTCCTTCATCATGATGCTCATTTCCGTCATCATAATGTATATTTCCTTCATCAACAAAATCATTACCACGTCATTACGGTCATTGCTTAATCACGATGCTCATTTCATTCCTCTTGATGCATATTTCCTTCATCATGATGCTCATTTCCTAAATCATTACTCATATTTCCTTCATCACGATGCTCATTTCCATCATCAAGATGATCATTTCCTTCATCGTGAAGCTCAATTCCTACATCATTATGCTCATTTCCTTCATGTTTTCATTATCATGATGCTAATTTCTATCGAGATGATGCCAATATATGTCACCATGATGCTTACTTCATTCATCATAATGCTCATTTTCAACATCAGGATGCTCAATTCATTAATAATGATGCATATTTCAGTCATCATAATGCTCATTTTCTACATCATGCTGCATATTTCCTTCATCATTATGCTAATTTCCAACATTATGATGGTCATTTCCTTCATCATGATAAAATTTTCATCATAATGATGCTCATTTACATCATCATGACGCTTATTTCCTTCTTCATGACGTATATTTCCTTCATCATGATGATCATTACCTACGTCAATATAGTCATTTCCTTTATCATGATGCTTATTTCATTCATCATTATGGTTATTTCCTTCATCATGATGCTCATTTCCTACATCATTATACATGTTTTCTTCATCATGATTTTCATTTCCATCATCATGATCATCATTTTCTTCATCGTGATGCTCATTTCCTACATCATTATGATCATTTCCTTCATCATGATTCATGTATTCTTCGTCATGATGCGCATTGACATCATCATGATGTGTATTTCCCACATCATGATGGTCATTTCATTCATCATGATGGTTATTTTCTTCATCATTATGCTTTTTTCCTACATCATGCTGCATAATTCCTTCATCATTATGCAAATTTTATTTATAATGATACTCAAATCCATCATTATGATGCATAAACCATTCTTCACGATGCTCATTTCGTTCATAATTATGCGTATTTCCTTTATCATGATGCTCATTTCCTATATGATGCTCTTTTTCTTCATCATGATGATTAATTCTGATGTGATTATGGTCATTTCCAACATCACGATGCTTATTTCAATCATCATGATGCATAAATCCTTTATCGTGATTCTTATTTCCTTAATCATGATGTTGATTACCATCATCATGATACTTGTTCCTTCATCATGATGCTCATTTCCTATATCATGATGCTCATTTCCTACAGCGTGATTCTTATTTCCTTATTCATTATGCCCATTTCCTTCATCATGATTCTCATTTCATTCCTCTTGATGCATATTTCCTTCATCATGATGCTCATTTCCTAAATCATTACTCATATTTCCTTCATCAAGATGCTTATTTACATCATTAAGATGATCATTTCCTTCATCGTGATGTTCAATTCCTACATGATGATGCTCATTTCCTTCATCGTGATGCATATTTCCTTCATAATGATGCTCATTTCATTCATCATGATGCTCATTTCCTTCGTCATGATGTATATTTCCTTCATCATGATGATCATTTTTTACATCATTATGGTCATTTCCTTAACCATGTTGCTCATTTATTTCATCATTATGCTTATTTCCTTCATCATTATTCCCATTTCCCACATCATTATACATGTTTCCTTCATCATGATGCTCATTTCTACCATCATGATAATCATTTTCTTCATCGTTATGCTCATTTCCTACATCATGATGCATTTTTCTTCATTATGATGCTCATAAACATCTTCACTATGGGTATTTCCTACATCATGATGGTTATTTCATTCATCATGATGGATATTTCCTTCATCATGATGCTTATTTCCAACATCATGCTTCCTATTTTTTCGTCATCATTACACTCATTTACTACATCATGATACTCATTTCCTTCATCATTATGTAAATTTTATTTATAATGATACTCATTTCCATATTATGATGCATAAATCCTTAATCATGATGCTCATTTCGTTTATCAATATGCGTATTTCCTTTATCATAATGATCATTTCCTACGTCATAATGCTAATTTCCTTCATCATGATAATTAATTCTGATGTCATTATGGTCATTTCCTACGTCATGATGCTTATTTCAATCATCATGATGCATAAGTCCTTCATCGTGATGTTTATTTCCTTCATCATGATGCTCCTTTCCATAATCATGATACTTGTTTCCTCCATCATGATTCTCATTTCCTACATCATGATGCTGATTTCCATAATTATGATGTATATTTCCCTTCATCATGATGTTCATTATTTACATCACAATGCTCATTTCCTTCATCATGATGCTCATTTCCTTCATCACGATGCTCATTTCCTTCATCATGATGCTCATTTCCATCATCATGATGTATATTTCCTTCATCAACAAAATTATTACCACGTCATTATGGTCATTTCTTAATCACGATGCTCATTTCATTCCACTTGATGCATATTTCCTTCATCATGATGCTCATTTCCTAAATCATTACTCATATTTCCTTCATCACGATGCTCATTTTCATCATCGAGATGATCATTTCCTTCATCATGATGCTCAATTCCTACATCATTATGCTCATTTCCTTCATGTTTTCATTATCATGATGCTAATTTCTATCGTGATGAAGCCAATATACGTCACCATGATGCTTACTTCATTCATCATAATGCTCATTTTCAACATCAGGATGCTCAATTCATTAAAAATGATGCATATTTCAGTCATTATGATGCTCATTTCCTACATCATGCTGCATATTTCCTTCATCATTATGCTAATTTCTCATTTCCTTCATCATGATAAAATTTTCATCATAATGATGCTCATTCACATCATCATGATGCTTATTTCCTTCTTCATGATGTATATTTCCTTCGTCATGATGATCATTACCTACGTCAATATAGTCATTTCCTTTATCATGATGCTTATTTCATTCATCATTATGGTTATTTCCTTCATCATGATGCTCATTTCCTACATCATTATACATGTTTCCTTCATCATGATGCTCATTTCCATCATCATGATGATCATTTTCTTCATCGTGATGCTCATTTCCTACATCATTATGATCATTTTCTTCATCATGATTCATGTATTCTTCGTCATGATGCTCATTGACATCATCATGATGTTAATTCCCTTCATCATGATGCTTATTTCCTATATCATGATGGTCATTTCATTCATCATGATGGTTATTTTCTTCATCATTATGCTTTTTTCCTACATCATGCTGTATAATTCATTCATCATTATGCTCATTTCCAACATCGTTATGCTCATTTCCTTCATCATTATGCAAATTTTATTTATAATGATACTCAAATCCATCATTATGATGCAGAAACCATTCTTCATTATGCTCATTTCGTTCATAGTTATGTGTATTTCCTTTATCATGATACTCATTTCCTACATCATGATGCTCATTTCCTTCATCATGATGATTAATTCCGATGTAATTATGGCCATTTCCAACATCACGATGCTTATTTCAATCATCATGATGCATAAATCCTTAATCGTGATTCTTATTTCCTTAATCATGATGTTGATTTCCATCATCATGATACTTGTTCCTTCATTATGATACTCATTTCCTACATCATGATGCTCATTTCCTACAACGTGATTTATATTTCCTTCTTCATTATGCCCATTTCCTTCATCATGATTCTCATTTCATTCCTCTTGATGCTTATTTCCTTCATTATGATGCTCATTTCCTAAATCATTACTCATATTTCCTTCATGAAGATACTCATTTACATCATTAAGATGATCATTTCCTTCATCGTGATACTCAATTCCTATATGATGATGCTCATTTCCTTCATCGTGATGCATATTTCCTTCATAATGATGCTCATTTCATTCATCATGATGCTCATTTCCTTCGTCATGATGTATATTTTCTTCATCATGATGATCATTTTATACTTCATTATGGCCAATTCCTTAACCATGTTGCTCATTTCTTTTATCATTATGCTTATTTCTTTCATCATTATTCTCATTTCCCACATCATTATACATGTTTCCTTCATCATGATGATCATTTTCTTCATAGTTATGCTCATTTCCTACATCATTATGCTCCTTTCCTTCATCATGATGCATTTTTTCTTCATCATGATGCTCATAAACATCTTCATGATAGGTATGTCCTACATCATGATGGTCATTTCATTCATCATGATAGATATTTCCTTCATCATGATGCATATTTCCAACATCATGCTTCATATTTCCGTCATCATTATGCTCATTTCCTACATCATGATGCTCATTTCCTTCATCATTATGTAATTTTTATTTATAAGGATACTCATTTCCATCATTATGATGCATAAATCTTTAATCATGATGCTCATTTCTTTTATCGATATGCGTATTTCCTTTATCATGATGATAATTTCCTATGTCATAATGCTAATTTCCTTCATCATGATGATTAATTCCGACGTCATTATGGTCATTTCCTACGTCATGATGCTTATTTCAATCATCATGATGCATAAGTCCTTCATCGTGATGTTTATTTCCTTCATCATGATGCTCATTTCCATCATCATGATACTTGTTTCCTTCATCATGATTCTCATTTCCTACATCATGATGCTGATTTCCATAATTATGATGTATATTTTCCTTCATCATTATGTTCATTACTTACACCACGATGCTCATTTCCTACATCATGATGCTCATTTCCTTCATCATGATGCTCATTTCCTACATCATGGTGCTCATTTCCTACATCATGATTCATATTTCCTTCATCATGATGCGTATTTCCTACATCATGATGGTCATTTCATTCATCATGATGGTTATTTTCTTCATCATTATGCTTTTTTCCTACATCATGCTGCATAATTCCTTCATCATTATGGTCATTTCCAACATCATGATGCTCATTTCCTTCATCATTGTGCAAATTTTATTTATAATGATACTCAAATCCATCATTAGAAACCATTCTTCATTATGCTCCTTTCCTTCATCATGATGCTCATTTCCTTCATCATGATGCTCATTTCCTACATCATGGTGCTCATTTCCTATATCATGATTCATATTTCCTTCATCATGATTCATATTTCCTACATCATGATGTTTTCTTCAACATGATGCTCATTTCCACCATCATGATGATTAATTCTGACGTTATTATGGACATTTCCTACATCATGATGCTTATTTCAATCATCATGATGCATAAGTCCTTCATCGTGATGTTTATTTCCTTCATCATGATGCTCCTTTCCATCATCATGATACTTGTTTCCTTATGATTCTCATTTCCTACATCATGATGCTCATTTCCATAATTACGATGTATATTTTCCTTCATCATGATGTTCATTACATCACGATGCTCATTTCCTACATCATGATGCTCATTTCCTTCATCATGATTCATATTTCCTTCATCATTATGCTCATTTCCTTCATCATGATGCTCATTTCCGTCATCATGATGTATATTTCCTTCATCAACAAAATCATTACCACGTCATTATGGTCATTTCTTAATCACGATGCTCATTTCATTCCTCTTGACATATATTTCCTTCATCATGAAGCTCATTTCCTAAATCATTACTCATATTTTCTTCATCATGATGCTCATTTCCATCTTCAAGATGATCATTTCCTTCATCATGATGCTCAATTCCTACATCATTATGCTCATTTCCTTCATGTTTTCATTATCATGATGCTAATTTCTATCGTGATGAAGCCAATATACGTCACCATGATGCTTACTTCATTCATCATAATGCTCATTTTCAACATCAGGATGCTCAATTCACTAATAATGATGCATATTTCAGTCATCATGATGCTCATTTCCTACATCATGCTGCATATTTCCTTCATCATTATGTTAATTTCCAACATTATGATGGTCATTTCCTTCATCATGATAAAATTTTCATCATAATGATGCTCATTCACATCATCATGATGCTTATTTCCTTCTTCATGATGTATATTTCCTTCGTCATGATGATCATTACCTACGTCAATATAGTCATTTCCTTTATCATGATGCTTATTTCATTCATCAATATGGTTATTTCCTTCATCATGATGCTCATTTCCTACATCATTATACATGTTTCCATCATCATGATGCTCATTTCCATCATCATGATGATCATTTTCTTCATCGTGATGCTCATTTCCTACATCATTATGATCATTTTCTTCATCATGATTCATGTATTCTTCGTCATGATGCTCACATGATGGTCATTTCATTCATCATGATGGTTATTTTCTTCATCATTATGCTTTTTTCCTACGTCATGCTGAATAATTCCTTCATCATTATGCTCATTTCCAACATCGTTATGCTCATTTCCTTCATCATTATGCAAATTTTATTTATAATGATACTCAAATCCATCATTATGATGCAGAAACCATTCTTCATTATGCTCATTTCGTTCATAGTTATGTGTATTTCCTTTATCATGATGCTCATTTCCTACATCATGATGCTCATTTCCTTCATCATGATGATTAATTCCGATGTGATTATGGCCATTTCCAACATCACGATGCTTATTTCAATCATCATGATGCATAAATCCTTAATCGTGATTCTTATTTCCTTAATCATGATGTTGATTTCCATCATCATGATACTTGTTCCTTCATTATGATACTCATTTCCTACATCATGATGCTCATTTCCTACAGCGTGATTTATATTTCCTTCTTCATTATGCCCATTTCCTTCATCATGATTCTCATTTCATTCCTCTTGATGCATATTTCCTTCATTATGATGCTCATTTCCTAAATCATTACTCATATTTCCTTCATGAAGATACTCATTTACATCATTAAGATGATCATTTCCTTCATCGTGATGCTCAATTCCTACATGATGATGCTCATTTCCTTCATCGTGATGCATATTTCCTTCATAATGATGCTCATTTCATTCATCATGATGCTCATTTCCTTCGTCATGATGTATATTTTCTTCATCATGATGATCATTTTATACGTCATTATGGCCAATTCCTTAACCATGTTGCTCATGCTCCTTTCCTTCATCATGATGCATTTTTTCTTCATCATGATGCTCATAAACATCTTCATGATAGGTATGTCTTACATCATGATGGTCATTTCATTCATCATGATAGATATTTCCTTCATCATGATGCATATTTCCAACATCATGCTTCATATTTCCATCATCATTATGCTCATTTCCTACATCATGATGCTCATTTCCTTCATCATTATGTAAATTTTATTTATAATGATACTCATTTCCATCATTATGATGCATAAATCTTTAATCATGATGCTCATTTCTTTTATCGATATGCGTATTTCCTTTATCATGATGATAATTTCCTATGTCATAATGCTAATTTCCTTCATCATGATGATTAATTCCGACGTCATTATGGTCATTTCCTACGTCATGATGCTTATTTCAATTATCATGATGCATAAGTCCTTCATCGTGATGTTTATTTCCTTCATCATGATGCTCATTTCCATCATCATGATACTTGTTTCCTTCATCATGATTCTCATTTCCTACATCATGATGCTGATTTCCATAATTATGATGTATATTTTCCTTCATCATGATGTTCATTACTTACACCACGATGCTCGTTTCCTACATCATGATGCTCATTTCCTTCATCATGATGCTCATTTCCTACATCATGGTGCTCATTTCCTTCATCATGATTCATATTTCCTTCATCATGATGCGTATTTCCTACATCATGATGGTCATTTCATTCATCATGATGGTTATTTTCTTCATCATTATGCTTTTTTCCTACATCATGCTGCATAATTCCTTCATTATTATGCTCATTTCCAACATCATGATGCTCATTTCCTTCATCATTGTGCAAATTTTATTTATAATGATACTCAAATCCATCATTAGAAACCATTCTTCATTATGCTCCTTTCCTTCATCTGCGTATTTCCTACATCATGATGTTTTCTTCAACATGATGCACTTGTTTCCTTATGATTCTCATTTCCTACATCATGATGCTCATTTCCATAATTACGATGTATATTTTCCTTCATCATGATGTTCTTTTCTAGGTCCTGAACGTCCCGATTTTGCAAGTCTCAGTCGTAGTTTTAGGCGAACTTATAATCGGCTCATAGACATGGCCTTTTCTTTTCAAGCTTCTGCTCTTCTGTCTGAAGATATGTTGGTCACTGCTGATCTTGCTCGTCGTGGACGCCCTGTTCCTGAAGGTGTTGTCCCTTTCTTGTCTTTGGTTTTATTCCCTGCCTGTTTTCTTCATCTGTGTTTCCTATTTTCTTTCTGTAGATAAGCTTCTTCTGTCCTTGATTCCTTATGAAGACGTTGGTCGTGTTCTTCCTCATGGCCGGAAAAGAAAGTGTGGGAATTCCCTGCGATAAGACTGCTAAGGGGTTAAGCTCGGATGCTGGCAGAATCGTTTCCAACTTTGCCTCTATGGCCAGGGATCTAGCTGACTGTCAGAGGTTGTTTCGCCCGAAGATGATGAATTCTTTTCCCGCTCCAAGTGTTCCAAAGCCAAATTCTGAGGAGAATTCCCGTCTAACTGCTCGAGTTACTGCTCTTGAAGCTCAAAATGCTGATTTAAATGAGCGCTTGAGGGAATTACTGGCCAGGGCTGAAGCTGCTAAAGCCAAGTTGAAAGCTTATCGAGATCTAAGCTTTTCCTGATCTTTTGACCGTTCCTTCGAAGTTTAAGAAATGTAACATTTTTGTTAATGATGTAAGAAAGAGAATAATTTTTTTGTATTTGTTTTTTGCATAGGGATTAAAAATGTAAAATGTATAGTGATGTGAGAAAAATAAATAACAACAATAATAATAACAATAATAACATTAACAACAACAAATAACAAAAATAATCACAACAACAACAACAACAATAATAACAGCAATAATAACAACAATAATAATAATAATAATAATAACAATAATAATAACAACAATAATAACAATAATAATAAAAAAATAATAACAACAATAGTAACAATAAAAATAAAAAATAAAAAATATAATAATAATATTAATAATAATAACAAAGTTCTATCTTGATTCCTAGAATATCATTCCTCGTCCTAGAAATACATGCACATATTTGATAAAACTGAATTAATGTAATTTTTTATTAACAGCAATAACAACAACAACAACAACAACAATAATAATAATAATAATATATTCCACTAAAATATTATTACTGCACTACCGTTCTAATCCCATAATTACGTTATGGGCTCCTTCTTATTATGAGCCCGACAGTCTCCCCATGCTTAAGATATACAATGCCCATTAATTAATTAAGTTACTGACAACTCCATTAATTAATATCTAATCCAAGAGTAGTACAACTCAATCTCATTATCATGCCGGAATAAATACAATTGCCGAGTCTTCATGACAAAAACGAGCCACAACATGGATATTAACAACAATAATAACAGCAATAATAATAACAATAATAACAACAATAATAACAATAATAATAGTAACAACTAATAACAACAATAATAATAAAAAATAATAACAACAATAGTAACAATAAAAAAATAAATAAATAATAATAATAATAATAATAATAATAATAATAATAATAATAATAATAATAATAATAATAATAAAGGCCTATCTTGATTCCTAAAATATCATTCATCGTCCTAGAAATACATGCACATATATTTGATAACACTTAATTAATGTAATTTTAAATAACCATAATGATGAATGAAATAAGCATCATGATAAAGGAAATGACAATATTTACGTAGGTAATGATCATCATGACGAAGGAAATATATATCATGAAGAAGGAAATAAGCATCATGATGATGTAAATGAGCATCATTATGATGAAAATTTTATCATAATGAAGGAAATGACCATCATAATGTTGGAAATTAGCATAATGATGAAGGAAATATGCAGCATGATGTGGGAAATGAGCATCATGATGACTAAAATATGCATCATTATTAATGAAATGAGCATCCTGATGTTGAAAATGAGCATTATGATGAATGAAGTAAGCATCATGGTGACGTATATTGGCATCATCACGATAGAAATTAGCATCATGATAATGAAAACATGAAGGAAATGAGCATAATGATGTAGGAATTGAGCATCATGATAGGAATATCTCCGGGAGGACACAGGATAGGGCTCTTCCGAATAGAAGAAGCAGACGAAGACAAAAGACGCTCACTGGCCGTAACTAAACGGGAATATTTTCCTAAAAAGCAAAAGAAGAAAAGGTCATTCAATGAAAATATAGATACAAGGGTAAGAAAATAAAATTATTACCAGTATTGGAAGCCATAGGAGAAACTGCGGGAGATAAGTGATAAAGCTGAAGATTCTCGTTTGTTAGGAGCTCGTCCACATGACGCTTCGCAGATGGTAAAGACAAAATCGTCTCCAGGTGATCTTTAAAACTGCGTAAGAGGCGGTCAGACGAAGGAGCACCTGAAGCTATACGCAAGAACACCAGCAAAAATCAGGTCACCGAAATATTACAACCAAACATCTAGAAAAAAAATAATAAATTACACTCACAAGGAGGAGAATCCTGAAAATAATTAGGAATGACATCTTTCAAGGAAGCCGAAGAGCTGCTATCTAAATAAACAGGGATATCCCCACCCCAAGGGCCGGAAACCCAAAACCATTTATTTTTCCTGCCTTTATTAGAATTAGGAATGCCAGTAATAAGGCCCGGGCAGCTACACCGAAGTCAGAGCCATCCGCACAAGTAGTCATATCTATATTAGAAGACACATCAATGGGAATTTCCTCATCGCTTTCGGACAAATTGGAAGAAGTATTTGTAAAAAGGGCCAGTGAACCAGAGGGAGATAGAGAAGGTACGTAGTCACTATCGAAATCCATAAATGAAAGAAGAATGATTCAATATAGGATTTGCATAATCGAGTCGCGCGAGGGAGGAAGACAAAGAGAAAACCCTAGAGAAGTTGCAGTGGAAGGCGAACAACAACAACAACAAAGGTCAATTTCTTTCCAAGAAAATCACTCTCTCGTCCTTGAAATATATGCACATATTTGATGGTTCGGAGTTTAAGAAATGTAATTTACAACAACAACAACAATAATAATAATAATACAACAATAATAATAACAACATAATAACAATAATAATAATAACAACAAAAACAACAATAATAACAATAATAATAATAATAATAACAGCAACAACAATAGTAACAATAAAAAAATAATAATGATATTAATAATAAAGGCCTATCATTATTCCTAGAATGTCATTCTCTCGTGCTAAAAATACATGCATATATTAATGAAACTAAATTACCTCGTCCTTGAAATACATGCACATATTTGATGGTTCAGAGTTTAAAAAATATAACTTTTTTTGTTGTAATGATGTAAGAAAGAGAACAAATATTTTTTTGTATTTTTTTTTGCAAAAAAAATTAAAAATATAATATTTAATGCATAGTAACGTGACAAAAATAAATAATAATAACAATAACAACAATAATAATAAAAATAACAATAATAATAATAAAGACCAATTTGTTTCCAAGAAAATCACTCTCTCGTCCTTGAAATAAATGCACATATTTAAGTTTAAGAAATGTAGTTTTTGCACAAGAATTGAAAATATAATAGTTAATGCATAGTAACGTGAGAAAAATAAATAATAACAACAATAATAGCAATAACAATTATAATAATAAAGGCCTAACTTAATTCTAAGAATATCACTCCCTCGTCCTAGAAATACAAATACACGCACATATTTGATGGTTTGGAGTCTAAAAAATGTAACATTTTTGTTATAATGATGTAAGAAAGAGAAGAAGAATTTTTTTATATATTTTTTTGTACATGGATTAAAAATACGGTTAATTACGTTTAAATACACGAACTTTTACTCTTTTTTCAATTTAATCACAAACTTTTTTTATTATAAAAAAAGGCAATAATAATAACAATAATAATAATAACAACAATAATAATAATGACAATAATAATAGTAACAACAACAATAATAAATAAAGGTCAATTTGTTTCCAAGAAAATCACTCTCTCGTCCTTGAAATACATGCACATCGGTTCAGAATTTAAAAAATGTAACTTTTTTTGTTTTAATGATGTAAGAAAGAGAACAAATATTTTTTTGTATTTTTTTTGCAATAAAAAATAAAAATATTAAAAATTATTTAAAGTTAAATTATTAATCTAATCCACCCCCTAATAGTGGCGTAAAATCAAAACAATTAGAGAATAAATTAAACTGATGTAATTTTAATATAATGTATAAATTACACATTATAAATATAAAAAAATTATAAAAAAAATTTAATCACAAATTTTTTTTATGAATAAAATATGACCAGTAAAAATTAATATACATTAAATATTTAAAATATAATGTATAAATTACATATTATAAATATAAAAAAATTTAAAAATATAATTGAGAAGTTAAACTAATTAAAACTATAGCTACCTAAATTCACGTCAAAAGAAAAAAAATAGCAGTGAGTTAAAATTTTTATTTTTATTTTTAGAATTTATTATTCCTTTCAATATTTATTTTCAAATTATTTAAAGTTATATTATTAATCTAATCCACCCCCTAATAGTAGGGTAAAATCAAAACAATTAGAGAATAAATTAAACTGATGTAATTTTATATTAATTGAACTTATATATTCATGACTAATTATTAAATAAAAAATAAAAAGTTAATGATTAAATTGAAAAAATATAAAAAGATCGTGTATTTAATTGAAAAAAATATAATTAATAATTAAATTGAGAGAAGATAAAAAGATCATGTATTTTTTAGATAAAAAAATGTGATTAAATTGATAAAAAGGAAAAGGTTGTGTATTTTAGCGCAATTAACCCTTAAAAATATAAAATTTTAATGCATAGTGACGTGAGAAAAATAAATAATAACAACAATAACAACAACAACAATAACAACAATAAATAATAACAACAATAATAATAACAAAAAACAACAACAACAACAATAATAATAATAATATATTGTCTACCAGTTAATAAAAATTAATAAGTAAGAATTGAACCTGTTGAATGTTGGGACATTCAAAGACCGCAAAACTTTCCTACTTTGTTCAGCTGGATCAACCCTGCAGGCCAATAAAAGAAAAAATTCAAAAGGAAGTAATAGGAATGTCATAGTCACATGTTTCCTATTGATTATGAACATTCAATATAGTAATGAAGAATAGACAAATAAATTAATCTGCAGACTGATCGCCTGAGGGCAGCTCTAGCTTCCCCATGCCTTCCCTCCTTCCTCTTCTCCGTTTCTCGAGCCTGAGAAATACAATAATTTGAGACCTATTGTAGGTTAACAAGAATGAGTAAAAGCAGACAACAAATGCATTTACAAACCTTCCACTTAAATCTATCATCTAGCATACTTCTTTGTGCTTCGGTTGGTAAGGTAAGCTTACCAACATATCTCCAAATATCATCACCTACATTTATCAAACAACAATCAGGAAAGGAACATGTCTACAAGCATGAAGAGAAATCAAGGGGTTTTTATTATTTTAATTGCAGATTACAACATAGAAGTCATTAATACTACCATAAAAGAAATCGAAGTGTATAATCCATCAATCCATTCACTGGCATAGATACAAAACTCACCAAAAATTTTATATCGACACAAAACTCACCAAAAATTTTATCCAGTAACCAATGTATTTAAAGCGGCTTTTCTCTGGTATCACCGTCCCGTTCAGCGGTTAAGCTTGCAACAATTTGCAAAGATTTTAACTGCCCACTTACCTGGCAACAGTATAAAATTAAAATATAGCATGCCAAAACTGTCAAGGAATTAAAAGTTAAAACAATATGCTTTGCAAAATGGCTCAATAGCAAGATACATCTGCTCCATAATTATCCAATAAAAATCCAACAAGATCAGAACACTCTATTCTTGTTCTGTTGTTTCTAGAACGCAAACCTTCCAAAATAAAAGGAAACATTTTTGCAGCAAAATACGTGTGGATAATCTGCTTCATCAATTCCCACATTTTTTCCCTTACTTTCTTAATATTATGCCCAGACTGCAGCGCAAGAATATACATTAATACCATTAGATAGAAAAAATTAAATATGTAGAATTACAATTGATATGCAACTCCAATTTAAAGTAATCCATTATCAACTTTAGATGAATGAACATCCTATATTAGAACAGTTATCCCATACATTAGACATATCTTACCTTCTCAACCAAGCAAGGGAGAAAAATGGCTGCCTCTGCTTCAGTCATTGTGTAGCCCTCATTCCTTAACATGTCCAGAAGCTCAGGAAGAAATTCCAGTACCTTAAAAAAGAAGTTTGTATTTTTTATGTCCTTGATTTTGTTTCATCAATATGCATCGAAACCATGAAAATGTTGATCATAACAAGCGAATGAGCATCAACATGAAGGAAATATGCATCGAAACAAAGGAAATATTGATCATAAAATGCGAATGAGCATCAAAATGAAGAAATTCGTTTCGATGCATATATCCTTCATTTTGATGCTCATTCGCTTGTTATGATCAACATTTCCTTCGTTTCGATGCATATTTTCTTTATTTTGATGCTCATTCTCTAATTACGATCAACATTACCTACGTCTCGATGCATATTTCCTTCATTTTGATGCTCTTGATTTTGTTTCATCAAAATAAATTATCAATAAATCATTTAACCTAAAATGCAGACAGGTAGTTGAAATTGTATACCTTTAATAAGTAAGATGTATTGGATTCACAGAACCTCAACACAAACCATTTCAAGAGTATATCTTGGACTACAATTACCTTCCTTCTCATGGTTGGAAGAGCCTGAAAAAATGTAATAGCAATACTAGATTTAAAAAGAGTGCATTCAGGCTTTATGTTAGAAGAACATCATACTATGTTTAAGGAACCTTTTGCAACATCTCAATCCCATCAACTTGCTTTTTAAAATCCTAACTAAAGAGCCTCCGATGCAAATCCTCTCTAAAATACTTCATAACATCATTCTGTTGAAACATAAGAAAAAGCAATCACTAACAATCTCAAAAGAATTCAACATATCTTCACATTGAAGTTTTTCATGAAGCACCATCAATTCATCTAAAAATAAGTACTTGTATATGCCTTAAGGCCCTTATTACTAAACAAACAAACCCAACTGTGGACCTAAGTTCTGAAATTTTGAATTTAACTTTAGCATTCATTAATGAACTAAAAAAAAGATCATAAATCACAGAGCCAAGCACTGAAACGCCCCAAGAATCAGAAACCTCAAGATCTTGAATTTGCTCCAAACGTAATTCTTCAAACTTGAATCTACAAACAACCATCCTCTCTCTGTCATCCTACACGAATGTCACAAAAGTTGTCTAAAATGTCCACAGAGATTAATGCAACTTCTGCTTTAAATTACCAAACAGACCATACCTTATTTGAATCCTTCGTATTAATCAAAGCTTGTGACTGAATATTGATGTCTTGAACAGACATGATAGATTCTTGCCTTATCCCTTGGTTGGAACAGTTCTCTGTGGAAGTAATTTATTCATAAGAATTACACGGTAGTGACGTTACAGTTCAAAAATTGGAAAATTACGATAAAAAAACTTACTGAAGGTGCAGTTCTGTTCCCAGGTCGTGCAGCACGGTCCCCAACATTGGATTTTGCTGTTTTCAAGTTGTTTTTGGATGTTATTCCAGTTGATGTTGATCTACTAGATTCAAAATTTTCTGCAATAGCAGCATAAAAGAAATCAATATGGGAACTCTGAAAGTAAAAAAAGCCCCTTGCCTTTAGGTAAAAGTTGGGATTGTGTAATGCATGAAAAAGAATACCTTGAAAACCTCCATATGCTTTCAACAACAATAGCCAAAGCAGAACCTTGTATATCTTTCAAGTTTTTGGTCACCTATAAGATAAAAAAGATAGACCAAACAATGAACCTTGCGGGAATTCAAATACTTGAATAAGATTATAAGTGAACAAATTTTGAATCACACATACCATTTCTTGTTCGCAAACCCTCAATAATTCATTGAAGCATGCTTCAGCAGCTTTACGAACATCTGCTGATTTATCCTGGAATGTTCATCAAGCAGTATTATAAACATAAAATAAAATAAGTAAATAAGAGGCAATTTTCAACCACTGATATTTAAAAAGAACACATTATTTGCCGAAATTGATACCGTCATGGCAGAAGCAGTGGGTTTGAGCAACTGTATAGCATCAGGAAAATCAGCTAATCCATTTAGATGTCTTGACAACCAGTCAAAAAGGTCCTTGCGCCCTTCAGCACCAAGCTTATCATTTGTGAGAGCAGCCGTAATATACGGGACCAACAGAAGAGAGAAAAAAGTTATTAGTACATAAAACAAGATGCACAATAAAAAAAATTTCGAAAAGGATGACTACAGACCATCTTATCAAGGTGAGCAGCACCAAGCCAAGAATCTATTAAATTTATTAAGAAAAAGACACAACTGAGATCATTGAAAAGGAGCTTCGAGCACCTTCATTTTGATATGAGAAGTACCAAAGGCGTCCACAGCAGAAACCATCCACAACAGGCCTTCACTAAGAACCTCTGGGTTCTTGTGTTCTTTCATAATTTTATACATCTGAAAAAGATCAAATGGCAGAACCGATCATATTTATAAAGGGAAAAAAACTTAACAAGTTGTCAGATCATCCACTAACAGGAAATGAACCATTATATGCCCACTTTATTAATTACCGAAGAGTTATCCACTACACAGAACATGTTCAATTCCAAAAAAAAAGAAAGTCAATTGGACACAAGGATCTTCAGAGCATAATAAAACACACGAGATGAAAAATATAAATCAAAGTTTAACTGTTCAATAATTACCCTTCAACCCAAATGGATCCAATATACTAAGAGACGGCAGGTGGAAAAGAGACTCATAGGTTGAAGGCTCAATCTAATGATTAACTCAAGTCAATTCCACTCACTATAGGCCCTTTTCCATTTTTGAGCATCCAACTTATAGGCTAGTTTAATTGACCAAACTACTATCACAGTGGACCAAAATGTATGTTACCTAACACAAGCATATTTAAATACTATAAATCAAAGGTCAAAATAGGAAAGAAAAAAGATCGAAAGATACAATTCTAAACACTTGAAAGGTTTTCTTATCCTATGTGAAAAAATGTACAAACCTATCTTAGCAGAATGGAGAGAGTAATATATTTAAGTATATTTCTCTCAATATATTATTCTCAAAGAAGTAAATCAGTACCAATAATTTTCACACAATAGCGGCGATAACCAGAAGACAGGCAAATTACCCCTTAAATTGGTGAGTTAGGCCAATTGACGGAACAATTCTAGAGACGTGTACAGTTTGCAAGTTTACAATGGAAAATCAGATGCAAAAGTTAAGTAATATGTGAATATGAAATGAAAAGTGAAAGTAGATTTGTTGTTTTTGTCTGTACCACCCAAGGTGGAAACTAGAAACAGATCTAATAAGGTGGAAAGAGAAGAATGAAAAAAAGATTTAGAATTGCAGTAGTGTGTTTTCAAATACATCTAGGCTAAGCAAAACATACGAAATTCAAGAAACCATTATGAAGAAGTAGTAGGTCATCCATGCAAGCAAATATCATCAGTAAACTAGAGGCATAATGACTTACTCTCTCAAATATAAACTGATATAGATGCACTAACGATGAAGAAAATAAATAAAAGACAACGAGAATAATCCCTCGAGAGGGCCACGGAGAATGAATTCTCCGCCACGAGCCCAAAGGCTGCACTCCTTCAATGAAGGCCACAGAGATGAACTCTGCCACAAACCAACTAAGGTTGCAAACAAATATTTCTTATTGATCACTTCCCTACGATAACACACGTACTTTAAATAGGCTGAACAGGCTGAAGGCCCACAATCATAACCCTAACCCTAATTACTAAAACAGCAGGAATATGAAATAGGAAATAAGGAAACTAAATAATCTAATTAAAGGAGATTATTGACTAGAAATAAAATACTAAAATAACTCTCTATCATAAACCCAGGGCCTACAGCTTCACAAAAAGTAGATAGACACTTCATGGCCTGAGCACGAGTATTAATGACAGCAACTCTTTCAGTAATACAAATCAACAAGTCAAAACATTGCTATAATAAGATCAGATGAAAACAAATTGAATCAGATACAAGAAAGAAGAAAGTAACAAGAAAAACAAGATGAATCGGAAAGGATATCATTCAACCAAATGCGGGGAAAAAAAGGTTGACAACACAAATAGTTGAACCAACAACTATTTCTGACCTGAAAGGCAAAGGGCCACACACTTTTTGGAGAACTTTGAAGCAGTTGAAGCAATATACGTAATGATATCAATAACTTGTTGCTGGACCTGCACAACAACATGACATTGTGAATGAGATTTAACAGTCCAAGTGACCAGAAAGCATAATAAGATACTAGTTCGTGATTGCAATACCTGGACATTTTTCTCATTCCATCCAGGAACTGCACAAAGTAAGCGGATCAATATCTCTACAGATGGATCGAGGTCGGTTAATGCTTCAACCTGCTCTTTGAAAGAGACAATAGCTACATCAAACATTTCACAATTTAAAAAGCAAACTATAAACAATATAGACATTAACTAAAGTGTATATGCTAAACTCAGAACGGAGCGATTCCACTAAAGGGATACCCAGCAAATATGTTTCAATCCTAATTTTAACACCAAAATACTAAGGTGTACAACACATTAGACTTCACACGTTTTCAAATAACATTTCCCTAAAAGAAGAAAATAATATGACAAAAATATCATCTTATCTTGACAAAAAGAGATACTAAGTTGAAAATATCCCCAGCATTAGAATATGACAATGAGTCGATGACCATAGCCAAGAATTATATAGCAAACTTCCCAACACAAGAACTAGCTATGACAGAATTACGGAGTGAAAGAGAATGAAATTCTCTAACTAGTAAAAGTTAAAATTTTTGTGAAAGCATATGCATGCATAGTAAGAAGTAAGAACCTAAAGGTTAAGCTGAAAAACATAACTAAAAGAAGACATAATTGAACACGTGTAAATTAAAGGAAAATAACATTTAGAAAAATCAAACCTTCAAGGCGCTCTTTCCACACGGCACTTTTTAGTTGAATAATCGTATCTACTTGTAAAAGGGACCCTATTCTGTTCTCAATCTCCTCCAAACTCATTTCAGCGGGCTGGAAAAACATGTGCATCAGATCAGTTATTCAAACAAATGAAATATTAGATTTTCCTAATACTAGAGTAGACTGAAAAAAGGACATGCTATTTTATACCTCAATATCTTCCTGCTCCACTGGCTTCAAAACTTTAGATGGTCCTCCCGCATCACCTTTCTTGCTGGTAACAAATTTCAAAGACGTGGCTTTCTTTGGGACAGATGGCTAAAAAATTATAAGCATAAGTAAGATAATCAAAAGGGAGATACAACAGTCATGACAAAAATGTGCATCAACATTGAAATATGTGCCCATTTAATGCAAGAACCGTGCAGACAAAACCACCATGACGTGAGTATTGGGATGATTAACTTACAGCCGTACTGATAGGTTTCTTTCCACTAAGCATGCTGGCTGCTGACCTTCTAACAAATGAGGCATCAGAGGACTGCATCAAGAGAATAAAAAAAGAAAACATTGAATGTATGAATGAAAGTAAATTAATAACCTCAAATGTAAAGAAAACAGAAAATGAAGAATTAAACTTAATTATTTGATTGCTAATGATCACATAACATAATATTTGGAGGCCATTATATGACCAATTGAAACAAAATACTTTGCAGTACCACTAAAAAGGTAATTCTAACTTGCACAACATTAAAACACTGCAATACTGGGATAAATAGATTGCAGCAAGAATGAGAGCAGCCCCTAGACTCATCAATCTTTTTACAACAAACTTTCAAAGAATGACAACAATAAAAAATGGAGCATATTAAATTACACATCGCAAACAATACTGAGCAGGAAAAGTTTGTTGGCTATTACCTGAGTTTTTATCCCTAATAAATGTTCGCTGGATTATATGATCATTATTGGGAAGAATTTCATATGAAGGCCAATTTTTTTAGTGTTGTCTCAATTTAAGAATTGCTCAATTTTAAAAGTATTTCAATTAAGTGTTTAAAGCTATTTCTTTTCTAAATTTAGGGCTAATTTTTTCATCTTTTTATTCTTTCTCGATGCAAGACTTGCAATAAAATCTAATCCATATACAACTTCAAATCAAATCATAAAAATGATTTATGTTGTCAAACAAATTTTGAGTTGAGCAAACAATATTTCTACAACAAGCCTTAGTCTAAGGAAAAAAATTCCTTAAAAAGCAACTCTGAAATGAAGTAAAAATTGAGACTTGGACTAAAATTGGGCCCACATGAAATTCTTTCGGATGGGCTATTTATGCAGACTCTTTAAAGGCACTATTGCAACCATGTGATTAGAAAAGTGAATATTTTTATATTAAGGTTAAGTGGGCACAACCACATATGACTCGAAATCACAAAGGATGAGATCAAACTCATTTTAATTGTAGGCTAAATATCAAAACCAAATGAATCCCTCAACCCATATTAGCCTTCATCTCCAATTTCTCATTTAAATCTTTCATTAAAATGACAATATATATAGGGAACTAATTGAGATAGAATATCTACTGACCTCTGCGAAAGTCATACTTCCTCCAGTAAGTTTGAGCTGCAGCTGATATTATTGTGATGGATAGATATGTCAAGATTTTGTTAAAAATAATAATAATAATAACATCGCCGCTATATCAAGTGAATAGAAGAAGATAAAAACAAACATTAAATTTTAAGAACCTGAGTTTGGATGATTGGTTGAGTCCCCCGTTGAACCCCCAATCATTTCTGACAACTTCTTTTTCCTGACATCATCCAGCTTTTCCAATGACTTCTCCAAAGGCCTCATACCTACCATCCAAATGAAGAATATGTTGAAATAACTAAATTGTTTGTACCAAAACAGAATATTAATAGAGTCACTAAGGACTAATCAATAATCAAAGATGCAATATTCTAAAAAGAATACCTTAGCAACAGCTGTCAAAGCTGAGAAAACTGCATCCCTCACTTCTGGTGTTCCATCATTAAGGGACTGCATAATCCAAACAGTTAAATATAGAGTTTAAAAGGCAAATAAGCAACGCCCAATTAATATACATGCAGTACAAGAATCTAAGAAAAATGTAATTATAATTAAAATTAAATACATATTATTATATAATGAAAAGAAAGAAATGGAGACTCGATTTCTCAAAACGCCAAGTGGGAACATATATCTCCATGGTAATCATTTACCAACACGTATTTAACTGATAAGCAGCATGTAAGATTGCTATTGAAAATATTATGTTATACCGAGACTTGTGTCACTGGTGCCCAACACATGCCCGTTTCAATTAAGGTAATTGATTACCAAAATGGATTAAAATCGAGTTAAGGCTTTCATGCGAGACACAAACATATCAACTGACCTCCATGCATATTGGAACATATTCCTTGTGCACTTTAAGTGTAGTTGCCTTGTTACTTGTATCAATACAGAATGTAACCCAGCTCAACGTCAATGATCTCACAAGGGGAACTTTATTTTTTACTGCTGTCTTTACATATGCAAGAAAATAAATAATTCAGTAAGTTTCAAATCCACAAAGACCTTACTAATTGACAAATCAAACACAAAAATCAACACCCATTTTATTGTGTCTTACTTTCAGCAAGCATGAATGATATTGTTCAGGATAAGAACAGAAAAGGCAGATTACTTAATGAAGGATAAAAAAAATCAGAATATTTACAGCATGGACTGAAATCAAAAAGTATGTTTCAATTTATCAAACCAGTAAACACAACAGGTAATTGACTTAGCAGCCAAAGCACTGAAAAGTTATGAGATATTTGCTGAATATAAGCAAGGAGATAACAAGGACATTTTAGAAACACAAAAATGTGTTCACATAAATTGGAAGTCCACACGGAAGTACGAGGACATGTGTGTCACAATATGCACAGGTACATAAGAGGACACGTAAAATTTGAGTTAGATAGAAAAAAAATTCAGCAGCTCATAATATCAGCAGAAAAATATCCACAGCTCAAAATTGAATAAACAAAACGTGCCTTCAACTATATCAGTGAGAGTCAAGCATCCTGACTTGTGCATCGCTTGGAGTGTTTGGGTGAGTGCCTCTGTCAATGTAGGCTTCTTCTCCTTCAGTTTTTCCTATAACAGCAGCAAGAATAAACTGACATGAGCAAAGGTTACCACCACATATAAGCCCATCAGTCAGAAAGTGTGTCATTCAACTACATGCTTGCTTAACTTACATTGCACAACAGTAAGAGGCAAACTTAATTATTAGTCTTATGGGCAGGCCATCACTTAATATAACTTATCGAAGGAGAAAATCTAGAAACAGACAGAGATGTAATACATATGTAGCCTTAAAGAAAATGTTAAAATAATCAAACTTCATTACAAATCTATTTTCATGTTCATGGCGCAATGTTTAAAAGCACGCTAAAGTACTAACCAGTAGAACAGGCAATAAAAAATGAGAATTGCCAGAGAAATTAGTTCTCAACCCCCTGGCAAGATTTCCCAGGGCTTGGATAGCTTCAACAGCAACAACAATGTTTACGTCTGTAATAAGCTGCAAAATTGAAAAACTATGCAATCAACTGATAGTTCTACTTAACGCAATGCCTTCTAAAAACAGTCAACAGCAAATGACGTACATAATATATCATGACAAACAACAAATAGAAACCATGGTTTTTTAAATAAGTCTGTGAGAATGGTGGGGTGGCATGGAAAAAATAGGAATTGGTTCTTCCAGATCCATAAATGAAATTATTGAATGTTACGTTTCAGATTATGACGTCGAGAACTAATTTATTGACATTAGATATACTAAATGAAGGTAAGCCAAAGACACAAGTCACATAGTAAAGAACATTAATAACTAAGTTGCATTTTCATTTATCACTTCTTAACTAATTCACCATAATGAAGCACAAATCACGCTTTATCATGCATCACAATTATTACCACCATAATACTTATCATTTCCATTGTTACGGCCATAAGCTAGGCTCTGAATTGAACTTCATAAGTCATAACTTTCCATGCACTTACAATTAATTTTTAACAATGTTTCATTCACTTAATCAAACATCATCTAGAAGCGTCTGACATAACTTCAAATACTCAAACAACGTAAACCCCAGAAACCTTATGTCTTCCTGATGAAATATGGATAAAAATTAATAAATTATACTAGAGAAAATAATAGCAAACCTTTTTTAGTGTTCGACAAACTTCTGAAAAAACTCCAAGAGCAATTCTTTTAGTAGATGGAAGTTTGGTTAATTCCGCAACAGCCTCTTTCCGCTCATACGATTTGGCAGCTTTCTAAAATTAAAAAAAAAAAGCAAATAAAAAACTATAAATCAACAAAATAAAAACTAATTTTATAATACAACAATAGTGCAAAATATTGTTAAAAAGGAGAGGTTACAACAAATCATCACATTCATAAATATTTGGTAAGTTCCAAATTATAGAAGAGAGGTCAGACGGTCACTCATCACTCCTTCCCAAAACCCAGACTTCTCCAAAGGTAATAATATATCAACTAGATCAACAAGTTCATACTCATCTATCTCCTGAAGAACTGAAGAGAAGACATGTCAGTTTACGAAAGGATGTACAAGAAAACTATACAAGCACATACCATCAGCTCCAATCTCTTCGACATGGACAGAACCCACACCCTAGGAAACAGCTTCCGGTTCAGGCTCTTTGTCCTGCTCATTAAAAATGCAAACAGGTTATTCCAAAAAAGATGTGCTTAAAAGTATAGGCTGGAATTCAGATTTAAAGTCGCATTTTCAAAAGGTTGTGTTTCAAACATCGAGAGATTGCATTACCAAATCATGTAAAAACAAAAGCAAAAAAAAAATCAGAATCTACCAGTAAGGCTTCAAAATAAGTACAAATCAACACCAAATTTAAACCCAATGATAAAGCAAGTGTAAATCAGCAGTCACAAGTGAATCACCTTATTTTTCGGGTTGGTTTTGCAGTTCCAGTTACATTGGCAAGCTCAGCCTCTAACTCCCTTTTCTAAAATATAACAGCACAGGAGAGTACGATGATTTTTCACAAAAACCAGATAAGCAATAGATGAAAATCAAACATAAATTTTGAAATTGGCATACCATCGTATCCCGCATCTTTTCAAACAATATAGACTTGACAGGATCATTTCCTATCCAACGACAAAGCTCAAGAGTCAACCCTTTGGAAGAAGCACGTATATTCTGATCTTGACGATCAAAAAGTTCAGGAATCATCTTCAATATTCTTTTTGGTGGTATTATCATCTTTGACCCAAATTCACTGATTCATTGAACACCCAAATGTTATAAATTCCCATTTGAAGTAAAACCTTATAACACTTACAAATTCGTCTAGACAAATAAAATATTAGCATCCCACAGAAAGAAACAATTATGATCATGAGAGAGATTAAGATCTTACTCATAGAAAGAAAATGGCAAACCTAAAAACGTTTTTAAAAAATAATTTTTCTTAAGCATCAAAGTTTCAGTGGTACTAAATTTTTTTGCACTTCTAGTAACTAAACTATCACGTTCCACATAAGTGCTCAAGTTTAGAAATGTTAAATTCCTACCCATTACAGTCTCACAATGCTAATATGTAGTGAAGTAATTGGGATTCTCAAGGAAAATGAAAAAATTAAAAACTGACCAGAAATTACCTCATACGGATTCCTTTCATACTCTGCTTCAAGGATACTATGGAATACAAGTTTGACATCTGAGATGAAGCCTTTAATATTTACAAGGAGAATAACAAAAGTCAGTCAAGCTAATATTTGAAGAATATGAGAAAGTGGCAAACGAAATCCTCACAAATTGAGACAACTAACCTGTGTAGAGAACCAATCAGCTTCACATTACAATTTCTAGTTGCAACGGCACTAGATTGCAAACCGATATCCTTGAAGTAGTCAATTAAGTCCTGCAGGAACGAATATGACAGACGTTAAACCGCTACATCATAAAACTCATTAAATGATATTACTGATAGTAATTAAATTTGGTTTTAAGAAAATGACACAAGAGAGACCATTAGAAAAGAGATTCAAGCACCTTTTTAATATTTGAAATACAAAACTGGTGCACTACAGAAATCATCCACAATAGGCCTTCAATAAGTACCTTGGGATTCTTGAGGTCTTTCATAATTTTATACATCTGAAATGGGTAATAAACAGAAGTTATCATATTTTTAATGTTGGAAAAATACTTTATTAAAATACTTGCCGTAATTGCCGTACCTGAACATTTTTTCTCATACCACCCAGGAATTGCGCAATGTATGCTGCTGACAAGAGCTCTCATGATTTTTTTTATCAGATTTATAAGATATTTCTTTTTTATTTCTTTTTTTGCTCACTTTTTTTTTTCAATGCTCTTATGATTTTTTTTTCTTTTTTTTTGAGCATTATGAGAGCCTTCTTTTTCTTTTATTCTTTCATTTTTTTTCAAAGAATTCATGATATCTATATATATCTATATATATATATATATTTTTTTTCAGTACGCCATTGTGCACCAAACTCACTAAGGAGAGCAGCCGTAATATAAGGAACCTACAGAAGGGAGAAGAAAAAAGTTAAAAGTACATAAAATAAAAGAGACTCTGAAATGAAGCCTATATTGAGACTTGGACTAAAAATTGGCCAACATAAAATTCTTTCGGATAGGCTGTTTATGCACACTTTAAAGACCCTAAACCCAGATAAGCCTTCATCTATAATATCTCATTTAAATCTTTCACTAAAATGACAATATATATAGGAAACTAATTGTGATAGAATCTCCACTGACCTCTGAAATTCATACTTCCTCCAGCAGTTTGAACTGCAGCTGATATTATTGAGATGGACAGATGTCAAGATTTTGTTTAAAAAAAAAAAGAGGCGCTATATCAAGTGAATATCCCAGAAGAAGACAATCACAAATAATTAAATTTCAAGAACCTGAGTTTGGACTTTGGATGATTGGTTGAGACCCCCGTTGAACCCCAATCATATCTGACAACTTCTTTTTCCTAACTTCATCCCGCTTCTCCAATGACTTCTCCAAGGGTCTCATACCTACCATCTAAATAAAAAATATGTTGAAATAACTAAAAATTGTTCGTATCAAAATAGAATATTAATAATCACTAAGGACTAATCAATAAACAAATATGCAATATTCTACAAAGAATACCTTTGCAACAGCTGTCAAAGCTGAGAAAGCTGCATCCCTCGCTTCAGGTGTTCCATCATTAAGGCACTGATAATCCAAACAGTTAAATATAGAGTTTAAAAGGTGAATAAGCAACGCCAAATTCATAAACATGCAGGTACAAGAATTTAAGAAAACTGTAATTATTCTTTAACGAAAAGAAAAAAAAATGGAGGCTCAATTTCTCAAAAATCCAAGTTGGTACATATATCTCCATGGTAGCCAATAACCATTTACCAACATGTATTAACAGATAAGAGGCATGTAAGATTGCTATTGAAAATACTTAAGTTATGCCAGGACTTATGTCACTCGTGCCCATATCAATTAAAGTAATTGATTACCAAAATGGATTAAAATCGAGTTAAGGCTTTCATGTGAAACACAAACATATTAACTTACCTCAATGCATATTGGAACATATTCCTTGTGCACTTTAAGTATAGTTGCCTTGTTACTTGTATCAATACAGAATGTAACCCAGTTCAACGTCAATGATCTCACAAGGGGAACTTTATTTTTAACTGCCGTCTTTACATCTACAAGAAAATAAATAATTCAATAAGATTCAAATCCACAGGGAAATCAACACCCATTTTATTGTATCCTACTGTCAGCAAGCATGAATGATATTATTCAAGAAAAGAACAGAAAAAGCAGATTACAAAATGAAGGATAAGAAAATAAAAAATAGTATAGTATAGAGAGCATGGACAGAAAATCAAAACGTTCATTTAAATTCATCAAAACAGTAAACAAAACAGATAATTGATTTAGCAGCCAAAGCACTGAAATGTTATGAGATATTTGCTGGTTTTAAGAAGATATAACAAGGATATTTTAGAAAAACAAAAATGTGTTCATATACATTGAAGTACAAGGACATGAGTGTGACAATATGCTCATGTACATAAGAGGAGAACTAGAATTTGAGTTGGACAAAAAACAATCAGCAACGCAAAATATCAGCAAACATGCCTTCAACAATATCAGTGAGATCCAAACATCCTGACTTGTCCATCGCTTGGAGTGTTTGAGTGAGTGCCTCCGTCAATGTAGGGTTCTTCTCCTTCAGTTTTTCCTATAACAGCAGCAAGAATAAACTGACATGAGCAAAGATTACCACCACATATAAACCCATCAGTCAGAAAATGTGTCATTCAACTACATGCTTACTTAACAAACATTGCACAACAGTAAAAGGCAGACTTAATTATTAGTTTCATGGGCAGACCATCACTTAATATAACTTATAGAAGAAGAAAATATTGAAATAGATAGAATGTAATTACATGTGCAGCCATAAAAGAAAATGTTAAAATAATCAAACCTCATTACAAATCTATTTTCATGTTCATGACGCAATATTAGTGCTTTCTAAAATCCTTTGAGGCTATGACTAAGAAAAAACAAAGTAGTACACTTTGTAAAAAGTTAAAAGCACACAAAAGTACTAACCAGTAGAACAGGCAATAAAAAACGAGAATTGCCTGAGAAATTAGTTCTCAACCCCTTGGCAAGATTTCCCAGGGCTTCGATAGCTTCAACAGCAACAGCAATGTTTATGTCTGTAATTAGCTGCAAAATTAAATGAAATCAACGGATAGATCAACTTAACACAATGCCTTCTAAAAAACAGTCAAAAGCAAATGACATACATATTTATCATGACAAACTAAAAAAAAAAAGAAACCATGGTTCTTTTAGAGAATGGAGTTGCATGAAAAAATAGGAATTGGTCCTTCCAGATCCATAAATGAAATTATTGAATGTTAAATTTCAGATAATGACACTGAGAACTGATTTGTTGACATTACATCTACTAAATGAAGGTAAGCCAGAGGCACAACTAATACAATGTGCATTTTTAACTAAGTTGCAATTTCATTAATCACTTCTTAACTAATTCAACGTAATGGAGCACAAATCACGCTTTATCATGCATCACAATTATCACTCAAAGCACTCATCATCACCACCATAATACTTATCATCTCCATTGTTGTTGCCACAAGCTAGGCTCTGACAACTTCATAACTTGTCATGTACTCGCAAATTAATTTTTTACCATCTTTCATTCACTTAATCAAAAATCATCTAGAAGTGCCTGAGGCAACTTCGAATACTCAAGCAATGTAAACACCAGAAAATACGGATTATCGACAAAACTACACAACCTTATGCGAAGTTTGGTTAACTCCACAACAGCCTCTTTCCGCTCGACCATTTGGCAGCTTTCCGAAATTAAAAAAACAAATAAAAAATTATAAATCAACATAATAAAAAATTATTTTCTTATACAATACAGTAAAATATTGTGAAAAAGGAGTGGTTATAACAAATCACATACATAAATATTTGGTAAGTTCCAAATTATAGAAGAGAGGTCAGTCGGTCACTCACCACTCCTTCCCAAAACCCAGACTTCTCCAAAGGTAATAATATATCAACTGGATCAACAAGTTCATACTCATATATCTCATGAGGAACTGAAGAGAACACATGTCAGTTCAGGAACAGGAAGGGGTGTACAAGAAAACTATGCAAGCACATACGATGCAGCTCCAATCTCTTCAACATGGACAAAACCCACACCCTCAGAAACAACTTCTGGTTCAGGCTCTTTGTCCTGCTCAGACCTGAAACATTACCAAAGTATAGGCTGGAACTCATTTTTCAGGTCACATTTTCAAACGGCTGTGCTTCAAACAATGAAAGATTGCATTACCAAATCATGTGAAAACAAAAACTAAAAAGATCGGAATCACCAGTAAGGCTTTAAAATAAGTACAAATAAACCCCAAATTTAAACCCAATGACAACGCAAGTGCAAATCAGCAGCCACAGTGAATCACCTTATTTTCGGGATGGTTTTGCAATTCCAGTTACATTGGCAAGCTCGGCCTCCAACTCTTTTTCCTAAAATATAACAGCACAGTACAGTAAGATGATTTTCCACAAAACCAGATAAGCAAAAGAGGAAACTCCAAAATAAAAATTGAAAATGGCATACCATCGTATCCCACATCTTTTCAAACAATATAGACATTTCCTTTCCTATCCAACGACAAAGCTCAAGAGTCAACCCTTTGGAAGAAGCACGTACATTCTGATCTTGATGATCAAAAAGTTCAGGAAGCATCTTCAATATTCTTTTTGGTGGTATTATCTATGACCCAAATTCACTGATTACACCCGAATGTCATTGTAATTAAGAATAAGTGAAGGTAAATGATAGAGAGACAATAATTGACAATAATTAACCACCAACCTTAATGCCTGAAACATGACATCTATTGCAGGAACAACTGCTTTAGAAACTTTATTTTTGATTGCTTTCTCCATGGCGTCCTACAAAGTAGAACATTGCTCAAATCAATTAAAAATACCCAATGACAAATGCACCTACTGAAGATTAATAATACTATCAGCCAAAGAAATATTACAGATACATTGAAGGCAGTATCATTATTTCACAAATTAAAAGATGAAGTAATTCACATCTTAAATATGGAATTGATTAACTCAGATACGAAGGGAAGCATATAAAAAACAGCGACTGAAACCTTTCAAGCCTTTGATAATCCTTACCATTTATTTCACTGATTAAAGAGCCATCCCAACCAAACTTGAAAATAATACAAAACAGTTAATGCCAAAAGAGAAATTAGCTTCTGAATGCACAATGTTGTAGTTATAAAGTCGATTTTTCGAAAGAAATTATAAAAATGACCCTATTTTAGTCTTCAGGGAGATTATAGAGCCAATTTCCTTTTGCCACTGCATCAAATTACATGACAATTTCCAACAGAAAATTTCTACCAATTAATGGAGATCCTCATGTCTAAGAAATCAAAATATCTAAGCACACACAAAACTGCCTCACAATGCATCATAACATCATCAAGTACATATTCACTTCCTCATCTTAATTAGAATTATCAAGATAATTAACGAGATTAGTAGAGAAGTTAATGCCCATCGTGCCATTGATGTTTTTCAGCATTATTGCACAAGCCAAATAACTTACGAAAACAAATACACGCATATCATGGTCAATTCACATACCAGGAAAGCTTCAACTACTTCCAACTTGACCGACAACATAAATACTATTTGTGCCTTCTCCACTGTAATAGGCCTTCCAGTTAGACATTTTGCCACGATTACATCACATACATCTTTTCCATATCTAAAAATGTAAATAAATGACTAACATATTCAATAACAACAAATTGTGCAACCCAATATGGATAGCAGTAACTTGAAGACAAAACCCACAAAAATAAATTTTCACTAATTTACCTTCCAGCATCTGCTGCTCTTAAGTATGCAATAAGCGCGTCTAGAGCATTCTCCTGCACGGGCGCATTGGAATTTGCAACACTTTTGAAAAAAAGGACCTAACCAAAAATACTAGGTTAGAACAAGAAAATTCTAAAGATAATTCAGGAACATCGGGATCAACGTGCATTTTCCTCATTTCTTATCAGATCAACAAGACAACAATCAATGAACATAAGAAGACAGATTTGTCAGAAGAAAAATGAAAAACCTCACCGAATTCACGCAGCCGCAAACATGCCTTCAGCTTAACATTAGCATTTCTAGTTGCAACACCACTAGATTGCAAACCGATATCCTTGAAGTAGTCAATTAAGTCCTGTAGGAATGAATATGTGAGACGTTAAAACTGCTACATCATAAAACTTATTAAATGACATTACTGAAAGTAATTAAATTTGGTTTTAAGAAAAAGACACAAGAGAGATCATTAGAATAGAGATTTAAGCACCTTTTTAATATTTGAAATGCAAAAGTGGTGCACTACAGAAATCATCCACAATAGGCCTTCAATAAGTACCTTGGGATTCTTGAGGTTTTTCATAATTTTATACATCTGAAATGTGTAATAAATTGAAGTTATCATATTTTTAATGTTGGAAAAATACTTTATTAAAATACTAGCCGTGATTGCAGTACCTGAACATTTTTTCTCACACCACCCAGGAATTGCGCAATGTACGCTGCTGACAAGAGCTCTCATGATTTTTTTTTGCTCTATAAGATCTTTCTTTTTTTTTTGCTCACTTTTGTTTTTCAATGCTCTTATGATATTTTTTCTTTTCTTTTTTTTTTTAGCATTATGAGAGCCTTCTTTTTCTTTTGCTCTTTCACTTTTTTTTTCAGAGAATCCATGATATATCTATTTTTCAGTGCGCCATTATGCACCAAACTTAGCACTAAGGAGAGCAGCCTTAATATAAGTAACCTACAGAAGAGAGAAGAAGAAGTTAAAAGTACATAAAAAAAAAAGATAAACAACAATCTTTTCCACTGTCATAGGCCTTCCAGTTAGACATTTTGCCACGATTGCATCACATACCTCTTTTCCATATCTAAAAAGGTAAATAACTGACTAACATATTCAATAACAACAAATTGTGCAACCCAATTTGGATAGCAGTAACTTGAAGACAAAACCCACAAAAATAAATTTTCACTAATTTACCGTCCAGCATCAGCATCTGCTGCTCTTAAGTATGCAATAAGCGCGTCTAGAGCTTTCTCCTGCACGGGCGCATTGGAATCTGCAACAGTCTTTCGAAAAAAAGGACCTAACCAAAAATACTAGGTTAAAACAAGAAAATTCTAAATATAATTCAGGAATATCGGGATCAACGTGCATTTTTGTCATTTCTTATCAGATCAACAAGACAACAATCAATAAACACAAGACAGTTCTGTCAGAAGAAAAATGAAAATCCTCACCGAATTCACACAACCGCAAACATGCTTTCAGCTTAACATTAGCATTTCTAGTTGTAACACCACTAGATTGCAAACCGATATCCTTGAAGTAGTCAATTAAGTCCTGCAGGAATGAATATGTTAGACGTTAAAACCGTTACATCATAAAACTTATTAAATGATATTACTATGCAAAAGTGGTGCACTACAGAAATCATCCACAATAGGCCTTCAATAAGTACATTGGGAATCTTGAGGTCTTTCATAATTATATACATCTGAAATGTGTAATAAATTGAAGTTATCATATTTTTAATGTTGGAAAAATACTTTATTAAAATACTAGCCGTTATTGCTGTACCTGAACATTTTTTCTCACACCACCTAGGAATTGCGCAATGTATGCTGCTGACAAGAGCTCACATATTTTTTTTTTTGCTCTATAAGATCTTTCTTTTTTTTTGCTCATATTTTTTTTCAATACTCTTATGATATTTTTTCTTTTTTTTTTTTGAGCATTATGAGAGCCTTCTTTTTCTTTTGCTCTTTCATTTTTTTTTCAGAGAATCCATGATATATCTGTTTTTCAGTGCACCATTATGCACCAAACTTAGCACTAAGGAGAGCAGCCGTAATATAAGGAACCTACAGAAGAGAAAAGAAGAAAGTTAAAAGTACATAAAAAAAAAAGATAAACAACAATCTTTTCCACTGTCATAGGCCTTCCAGTTAGACATTTTGCCACGATTGCACCACATACCTCTTTTCCATATCTATAAAGGTAAATAGCTGACTAACATATTCAATAACAACAAATTGTGCAACCCAATTTGGATAGCAGTAACATGAAGACAAAACCCACAAAAATAAATTTTCACTAATTTACCTTCCAGCATCAGCATCTGTTGCTCTTAAGTATGCAATAAGTGCGTCAAGAGCTTTCTCCTGCACGGGCGCATTGGAATCCGCAACAGTCTTTCGAAAAAAAGGACCTAACCAAAAATACTAGGTTAGAACAAGAAAATTTTAAAGATAATTTAGGAACATCGGGATCAACGTGCATTTTCATCATTTCTTATCAGATCAACAAGACAACAATCAATAAACACAAGAAGACAGATCTGTCAGAAGAAAAATGAAAATCCTCACCGAATTCACACAGACGCAAACTTGTATTCAGCTTAACATTAGCATTTCTAGTTGCAACACCATTAGATTGCAAACCGATATCCTTGAAGTAGTCAATTAAGTCCTGCAGGAACGAATATGTGAGACGTTAAAATCGCTACATCATAAAACTTATTAAATGATATTACTGATAGTAATTAAATTTGGTTTTAAGAAAAAGACACAAGAGAGATCATTAGAATTGAGATTCAAAGCACCTTTTTAATATTTGAAATGCAAAAGTGGTGCACTACAGAAATCATCCACAATAGGCCTTCAATAAGCACCTTGGGATGCTTGAGGTCTTTCATAATTTTATACATCTGAAATGTGTAATAAATTGAAGTTATCATATTTTTAATTTTGAAAAAATACTTTATTAAAATACTAGCCGTAATTGCAGTACTTGAACATTTTCTCTCACACCACCCAGGAATTGCGCAATGTATGCTGCTGACAAGAGCTCTCATGATTTTTTTTAATTTTTATTTTTTTTACACTATAAGATCTTTCTTTCTTTTTTTTTTTTGCTCACTTTTTTTTCAATGCTCTTATGATATTTTTTCTTTTCTTTTTTTTGAGCATTGTGAGAGCTTTCTTTTTCTTTTGCTCTTTCATTTTTTTCAGAGAATCCATGATATATCTATTTTTCAGTGCGCCATTATGAACAAAACTTAGCACAAAGGAGAGCACCCGTAATATGAGGAACCTACAGAAGAGAGAAGAAGAAAGTTAAAAGTACATAAAAAAAAGATAAACAACAATCTTTTCCACTGTCATAGGCCTTCTAGTTAGACATTTTGCCACGATTGCATTACATACCTCTTTTCCGTATCTAAAAAGGTAAATAACTGACTAACATATTCAATAACAACAAATTGTGCAACCCAATTTGGATAGCAGTAACATGAAGACAAACCCACAAAAATAAATTTTCACTAATTTACCTTCCAGCATCAGCATCTGCTGCTCTTAATTATGCAATAAGTGCGTCTAGAGCTTTCTCCTGCACGGGCACATTGTAATTCAGGAACATCGGGATCAACATGCATTTTCGTCATTTCTTATCAGATCAACAAGACAACAATCAATAAACACAAGAAGACAGATATGTCAGAAGAAAAATGAAAATCCTCACCAAATTCACGCAGCCACAAACATGCTTCAGGTTAACATTAGCATTTCTAGTTGCAACACCACTAGATTGCAAACAGATATCCTTGAAGCAGTCAATTAAGTCCTGCAGGAACGAATATGTGAGACGTTAAAACCGCTACATCCTAAAATTATTAAATGATATTACTGATAGTAATTAAATTTGGTTTTAAGAAAAAGACACAAGAGAGATCATTAGAATAGAGATTCAAGCACCTTTTTAATATTTGAAAATGCAAAAGTGGTGCACTACAGAAATCATCCACAATAGGCCTTCAATAAGTACCTTGGTATTCTTGAGGTCTTTCATAATTTTATACATCTGAAATGTGTAATAAATTGAAGTTATCATATTTTTAATGTTGGAAAAATACTTTATTAAAATACTAGCTGTGATTGCAGTACCTGAACATTTTTTCTCACAACACCCAGGAATTACGCAATGTATTCTGCTGACAAGAGCTCTCATGATTTTTTTTATCAGATTTATAAGATATTTCTTTTATTTTCTTTTATTTTCTTTTTTTGCTCACTTTTTTTTTTAATGCTCTTATGATATTTTTTTTCTTTTTTCTTTTTTGAGCATTATGAGAGCCTTCTTTTTCTTTTGCTCTTTCATTTTTTTCTGAGAATCCATGATATATCTATTTTCAGTGCGCCATTATGCACCAAACTTAGCACTAAGGAGAACAACCGTAATATAAGGAACCTACAAAAGAGAGAAGAAGAAAGTTAAAAGTACATAAAAAAAAAGATAAACAACAATCTTTTTAACGAGGCCAGGTTCTTTGCATTATTAAATTATCTTTTTAAGGACACTTTTGGACCTTTATACTTTCATTTTTTATTTTTCTATATAATATTATCAATTTAAATAATCTCCCCATTTTTGCCAAAGAACCTGCCCTCCCCAGCTCCCCTAACTAAAATTTTAGAGACAGCCAATAAGAAGGCACATTCATATGAAGGTTGTTGGTATTATTTTAGGGAATAAATTTGATTTATATGATGAGATTACAGATTGATTTCCAACATAACATATAATATTGTACTACAGCTAAAAAAATCTGAAAATTTCAACAACGCAAAGACGGAGAATAATTAAACAACTTTTAGTGCTAAATCTTCAATCAGTGAAATACATATCATATTATACCTTTATGTTAAATTGCAGAGGAGAAATAATAAACCCATTCTAGAAGAGAGCAAGCAGATGAGGAGAATAAAAGAGCAACATACATGAACAGAGATTCTAAACAGTATGAGAATAAATTTGAACGCCATTAGCCAGTCATCAGGTTTAAGGAAGGCTGTAACAATTTAACTTAAACGGTAGATAAAAGTAACCTTTCATGCTACGAAAGTACTTGAGTTCTTATCTAGAAACAATGAATATTTTCCAGTCATAAAGAGAAAAATATTAAAACACTTTACTCAGTGATATTGCCAAAAACAATCATACCATTAATCATTAGTTTGGAATTTCCAGTTGGAATCTCCTCATGTTAAATCTTTGTCCTGTAAAATTACAAACTCATTTCACAAGAGAGCAAGCAAATGAGGAAAAACAAAAGAGCAACATGCATTAACAGAGATTCTAAATACTATATGAGTATAAAACTAAATTGTCATGTAAACTCTAATAGCAATTTTTGCAAGAAAGAAGAGAAATTATTAGGGAAGCTGTGAGACTTTATCGCAGATGGTAGATAAAGGTAAATATTAATGATCAAAAGAAATTGAGTTCTTATTTAGAAACATTGAAAATTCCCGTCTTGAAGTAAAACCTTATAACACTTACAAATTCGTCTAGACAAATAAAATATTAGCATCCCACAGAAAGAAACTACTATGATCATGAGAGAGATTAAGATCTTACTCATATAAAGAAAATGGCAAAACCTAAAAACGTTTGTAAAAAAGAATTTTTCTTAAGCATCAAAGTTTCAGTGGTACTAAATATTTTTGCACTTCTTGTAACTAAACTATCATGTTCCACATAAGTGCTCAAGTTCAGAAATGTTAAATCCCTACCCATTACAGTCTCACAATGCTAATATGTAGTGAAGTAATTGAGGTTCCCAAGGAAAATGAAAAAAATTAAAAACTGACCAGAAATTACCTCATACGGATTCCTTTCATACTCTGCTTCAAGGATACTATGGAATACAAGTTTGACATCTGAGATGAAGCCTTTAACATTTACAAGGAGAATAACAAAAGTCAGTCAAGCAAATATTTGAAGAATATGAGAAAGTGGCAAACAAAATCCTCACAAATTGAGACAACTAACCTGTGTAGAGCACCAATCAGCTTCACATTAGCATTTCTAGTTGCAACGGCACTAGATTGCAAACTGATATTCTTGAAGTAGTCAATTAAGTCCTGCAGGAATGATATGAGAGACGTTAAAACCGCTACATCATAAAACTTATTAAATGATATTACTGATAGTAATTAAATTTGGTTTTAAAAAAAAGACACAAGAGAGATCATTAGAAAAGAGATTCAAGCACCTTTTTAATATTTGAAATACAAAATTGTGCACTACAGAAATCATCCACAATAGGCCTTCAATAAGTACCTTGGGATTCTTGGGGTCTTTCATAATTTTGTACATCTGAAATGTGTAAAAAACAGAAGTTATCATATTTTAATGTTGGAAAAATACTTTATTAAAATACTTGTCGTAATTGTCGTACCTGAACATTTTTTCTCATACCACCCAGGAATTGCGCAATGTATGTTGCTGACAAGAGCGGTCATGATTTTTTTTATCAGATTTATAAGATCTTTCTTTTTTTAAGCTCATTTTTTTTAAAAAGCTCTTATGATATTTTTTTGCTTTTTTTTTTTAGCATTATGAGAGCCATCTTTTTCTTTTGCTTTTTCATTTTTTTTAAAGAATTCATGATATCTCTTTTTTTTTTCAGTACGCCATTGTGCACCAAACTTAGCACTAAGGAGAGCAGCCGTAATATAAGGAACCTACAGAAGAGAGAAGAAAAAAGTTAAAAGTACATAAAAAAAAGAGACTCTGAAATGAAGCCTATATTGAGACTTGGACTAAAAATTGGGCCTACGTTAAATTCTTTCGGATTGGCTGTTTATGCAATCTTTAAAGACCCTAAACCCAGATAAGCCTTCATCTATAATTTCTCATTTAAATCTTTCACAAAAATGACAATATATATAGTAATGACGAATAGACAAATAAATTAATCTGCAGACTGATCGCCTGAGGGCAGCTCTAGCTTCCCCAGGCCTTCCCTCCTTCCTCTTCTCCGTTTCTCGAGCCTGAGAAATACAATAATTTGAGACCTATTGTAGGTTAACAAGAATGAGTAAAAGCAGACAACAAATGCATTTACAAACCTTCCACTTAAATCTATCATCTAGCATACTTCTTTGTGCTTCGGTAAGCTTACCAACATATCTCCAAATATCATCACCTACATTTATCAAACAACAATCAGGAAAGGAACATGTCTACAAGCATGAAGAGAAATCAAGGGGTTTTTATTATTTTAATTGCAGATTACAACATAGAAGTCATTAATACTACCATAAAAGAAATCGAAGTGTATAATCCATCAATCCATTCACTGGCATAGACACAAAACTCACCAAAAATTTTATATCGACACAAAACTCACCAAAAATTTTATCCAGTAACCAATGTATTTAAAGCGGCTTTTCTCTGGTATCACCGTCCCGTTCAGCGGTTAAGCTTGCAACAATTTGCAAAGATTTTAACTGTCCACTTACCTGGCAACAGTATAAAATTAAAATATAGCATGCCAAAACTGTCAAGGAATTAAAAGTTAAAACAATATGCTTTGCAAAATGGCTCAATAGCAAGATACATCTGCTCCATAATTATCCAGTAAAAATCCAACAAGATCAGCACACTCTATTCTTGTTCTGTTGTTTCTAGAACGCAAACCTTCCAAAATAAAAGGAAACATTTTTGCAGCAGAATACGTGTGGATAATCTGCTTCATCAATTCCCACATTTTTTCCCTTACTTTCTTAATATTATGCCCAGACTGCAGCGCAAGAATATACATTAATACCATTAGATAGAAAAAATTAAATATGTAGAATTACAATTGATATGCAACTCCAATTTAAAGTAATCCATTATCAACTTTAGATGAATGAACATCCTATATTAGAACAGTTATCCCATACATTAGACATATCTTACCTTCTCAACCAAGCAAGGGAGAAAAATGGCTGCCTCTGCTTCAGTCATTGTGTAGCCCTCATTCCTTAACATGTCCAGAAGCTCAGGAAGAAATTCCAGTACCTTAAAAAAGAAGTTTGTATTTTTTATGTCCTTGATTTTGTTTCATCAATATGCATCGAAACGATGAAAATGTTGATCATAACAAGCGAATGAGCATCAACATGAAGGAAATATGCATCGAAACAAAGGAAATATTGATCATAAAATGTGAATGAGCATCAAAATGAAGAAATTCGTTTCGATGCATATTTCCTTCATTTTGATGCTCATTCGCTTGTTATGATCAACATTTCCTTCGTTTCGATGCATATTTTCTTTATTTTGATGCTCATTCTCTAATTACGATCAACATTACCTACGTCTCGATGCATATTTCCTTCATTTTGATGCTCTTGATTTTGTTTCATCAAAATAAATTATCAATAAATCATTTAACCTAAAATGCAGACAGGTAGTTGAAATTGTATACCTTTAATAAGTAAGATGTATTGGATTCACAGAACCTCAACACAAACCATTTCAAGAGTATATCTTGGACTACAATTACCTTCCTTCTCATGGTTGGAAGAGCCTGAAAAAATGTAATAGCAATACTAGATTTAAAAAGAGTGCATTCAGGCTTTATGTTAGAAGAACATCATACTATGTTTAAGGAACCTTTTGCAACATCTCAATCCCATCAACTTGCTTTTTAAAATCCTAACTAAAGAGCCTCCGATGCAAATCCTCTCTAAAATACTTCATAACATCATTCTGTTGAAACATAAGAAAAAGCAATCACTAACAATCTCAAAAGAATTCAACATATCTTCACATTGAAGTTTTTCATGAAGCACCATCAATTCATCTAAAAATAAGTACTTGTATATGCCTTAAGGCCCTTATTACTAAACAAACAAACCCAACTGTGGACCTAAGTTCTGAAATTTTGAATTTAACTTTAGCATTCATTAATGAACTAAAAAAAAGATCATAAATCACAAAGCCAAGCACTGAAACGCCCCAAGAATCAGAAACCTCAAAATCTTGAATTTGCTCCAAACGTAATTCTTCAAACTTGAATCTACAAACAACCATCCTCTCTCTGTCATCCTACACGAATGTCACAAAAGTTGTCTAAAATGTCCACAGAGATAAATGCAACTTCTGCTTTAAATTACCAAACAGACCATACCTTATTTGAATCCTTCGTATTAATCAAAGCTTGTGACTGAATATTGATGTCTTGAACAGACATGATAGATTCTTGCCTTATCCCTTGGTTGGAACAGTGCTCTGTGGAAGTAATTTATTCATAAGAATTACACGGTAGTGACGTTACAGTTCAAAAATTGGAAAATTACAATAAAAAAACTTACTGAAGGTGCAGTTCTGTTCCCAGGTCGTGCAGCACGGTCCCCAACATTGGATTTTGTTGTTTTCAAGCTGCTTTTGGATGTTATTCCAGTTGATGTTGATCTACTAGATTCAAAATTTTCTGCAATAGCAGCATAAAAGAAATCAATATGGGAACTCTGAAAGTAAAAAAAGCCCCTTGCCTTTAGGTAAAAGTTGGGATTGTGTAATGCATGAAAAAGAATACCTTGAAAACCTCCATATGCTTTCAACAACAATAGCCAAAGCAGAACCTTGTATATCTTTCAAGTTTTGGGTCACCTATAAGATAAAAAAGATAGACCAAACAATGAACCTTGCGGGAATTCAAATACTTGAATAAGACTATAAGTGAACAAATTTTGAATCACACATACCATTTCTTGTTCGCAAACCCTTAATAATTCATTGAAACATGCTTCAGCAGCTTTACGAACATCTGCTGATTTATCCTGGAATGTTCATCAAGCAGTATTATAAACATAAAATAAAATAAGTAAATAAGAGGCAATTTTCAACCACTGATATTTAAAAAGAACACATTATTTGCCGAAATTGATACCGTCATGGCAGAAGCAGTGGGTTTGAGCAACTGTATAGCATCAGGAAAATCAGCTAATCCATTTAGATGTCTTGACAACCAGTCAAAAAAGTCCTTGCGCCCTTCAGCACCAAGCTTAGCATTTGTGAGAGCAGCCGTAATATACGGGACCTACAGAAGAGAGAAAAAAGTTATTAGTACATAAAACAAGATGCACAATAAAAAAAATTCCGAAAAGGATGACTACAGACCATCTTATCAAGGTGAGCAGCACCAAGCCAAGAATCTATTAAATTTATTAAGAAAAAGACACAACTGAGATCATTGAAAAGGAGCTTCGAGCACCTTCATTTTGATATGAGAAGTACCAAAGGCGTCCACAGTAGAAACCATCCACGACAGGCCTTCACTAAGAACCTCTGGGTTCTTGTGTTCTTTCATAATTTTATACATCTGAAAAAGATCAAATGGCAGAACCGATCATATTTATAAAGGGAAAAAAACTTAACAAGTTTACAAACAAGTTGTCAGATCATCCACTAACAGGAAATGAACCATTATATGCCCACTTTATTAATTACCGAAGAGTTATCCACTACACAGAACAAGTTCAATTCCAAAAAAAAAAGAAAGTCAATTGGACACAAGGATCTTCAGAGCATAATAAAACACACGAGATGAAAAATATAAATCAAAGTTTAACTGTTCTACAATAATTACCCTTCAACCCAAATGGATCCAATATACTAAGAGACGGCAGGTGGAAAAGAGACTCATAGGTTGAAGGCTCAATCTAATGATTAACTCAAGTCAATTCCACTCACTATAGGCCCTTTTCCATTTTTAAGCATCCAACTTATAGGCTAGTTTAATTGACCAAACTACTATCACAGTGGACCAAAATGTATGTTACCTAACACAAGCATATTTAAATACTATAAATCAAAGGTCAAAATAGGAAAGAAAAAAGATCGAAAGATACAATTCTAAACACTTGAAAGGTTTTCTTATCCTATGTGAAAAAATGTACAAACCTATCTTAGCAGAATGGAGAGAGTAATATATTTAAGTATGTTTCTCTCAATATATTATTCTCAAAGAAGTAAATCAGTACCAATAATTTTCACACAATAGCGGCGATAACCAGAAGACAGGCAAATTACCCCTTAAATTGGTGAGTTAGGCCAATTGACGGAACAATTCTAGAGACGTGTACAGTTTGCAAGTTTACAATGGAAAATCAGATGCAAAAGTTAAGTAATATGTGAATATGAAATGAAAGTGAAAGTAGATTTGTTGTTTTTGTCTGTACCACCCAAGGTGGAAACTAGAAACAGATCTAATAAGGTGGAAAGAGAAGAATGAAAAAAAGATTTAGAATTGCAGTAGTGTGTTTTCAAATACATCTAGGCTAAGCAAAACATACGAAATTCAAGAAACCATTATGAAGAAGCAGTAGGTCATCCATACAAACAAATATCATCAGTAAACTAGAGGCATAATGACTTACTCTCTCAAATATAAACTGATATAGATGCACTAACGATGAAGAAAATAAATAAAAGACAACGAGAATAATCCCTCGAGAGGGCCACAGAGAATGAATTCTCCGCCACGAGCCCAAAGGCTGCACTCCTTCAATGAAGGCCACAGAGATGAACTCTGCCACAAACCAACTAAGGTTGCAAACAAATATTTCTTATTGATCACTTCCCTACGATAACACACGTACTTTAAATAGGCTGAACAGGCTGAAGGCCCACAATCATAACCCTAACCCTAATTACTAAAACAGCAGGAATATGAAATAGGAAATAAGGAAACTAAATAATCTAATTAAAGGAGATTATTGACTAGAAATAAAATACTAAAATAACTCTCTATCATAAACCCAGGGCCTACAGCTTCACAAAAAGTAGATAGACACTTCATGGCCTGAGCACGAGTATTAATGACAGCAACTCTTTCAGTAATACATATCAACAAGTCAAAACATTGCTATAATAAGATCAGATGAAAACAAATTGAATCAGATACAAGAAAGAAGAAAGTAACAAGAAAAACAAGATGAATCGGAAAGGATATCATTCAACCAAATGCGGGGAAAAAAAGGTTGACAACACAAATAGTTGAACCAACAACTATTTCTGACCTGAAAGGCAAAGGGCCACACACTTTTTAGAGAACTTTGAAGCAGTTGAAGCAATATGCGTAATGATATCAATAACTTGTTGCTGGACCTGCACAACAACATGACATTGTGAATGAGATTTAACAGTCCAAGTGACCAGAAAGCATAATAAGATACTAGTTCGTGATTGCAATACCTGGACATTTTTCTCATTCCATCCAGGAACTGCACAAAGTAAGCGGATCAATATCTCTATAGATGGATCGAGGTCGGTTAATGCTTCAACCTGCTCTTTGAAAGAGACAATAGCTACATCAAACATTTCACAATTTAAAAAGCAAACTATAAACAATATAGACATTAACTAAAGTGTATATGCTAAACTCAGAACGGAGCGATTCCACTAAAGGGATACCCAGCAAATATGTTTCAATCCTAATTTTAACACCAAAATACTAAGGTGTACAACACATTAGACTTCACACGTTTTCAAATAACATTTCCCTAAAAGAAGAAAATAATATGACAAAAATATCATCTTATCTTGACAAAAAGAGATACTAAGTTGAAAATATCCCCAGCATTAGAATATGACAATGAGTCGATGACCATAGCCAAGAATTATATAGCAAACTTCCCAACACAAGAACTAGCTATGACAGAATTACGGAGTGAAAGAGAATGAAATTCTCTAACTAGTAAAAGTTAAAATTTTTGTGAAAGCATATGCATGCATAGTAAGAAGTAAGAACCTAAAGGTTAAGCTGAAAAACATAACTAAAAGAAGACATAATTGAACACGTGTAAATTAAAGGAAAATAACATTTAGAAAAATCAAACCTTCAAGGCGCTCTTTCCACACGGCACTTTTTAGTTGAATAATCGTATCTACTTGTAAAAGGGACCCTATTCTGTTCTCAATCTCCTCCAAACTCATTTCAGCGGGCTGGAAAAACATGTGCATCAGATCAGTTATTCAAACAAATGAAATATTAGATTTTCCTAATACTAGAGTAGACTGAAAAAAGGACATGCTATTTTATACCTCAATATCTTCCTGCTCCACTGGCTTCAAAACTTTAGATGGTCCTCCCGCATCACCTTTCTTGCTGGTAACAAATTTCAAAGACGTGGCTTTCTTTGGGACAGATGGCTAAAAAATTATAAGCATAAGTAAGATAATCAAAAGGGAGATACAACAGTCATGACAAAAATGTGCATCAACATTGAAATATGTGCCCATTTAATGCAAGAACCGTGCAGACAAAACCACCATGACGTGAGTATTGGGATGATTAACTTACAGCCGTACTGATAGGTTTCTTTCCACTAAGCATGCTGGCTGCTGACCTTCTAACAAATGAGGCATCAGAGGACTGCATCAAGAGAATAAAAAAAGAAAACATTGAATGTATGAATGAAAGTAAATTAATAACCTCAAATGTAAAGAAAACAGAAAATGAAGAATTAAACTTAATTATTTGATTGCTAATGATCACATAACATAATATTTGGAGGCCATTATATGACCAATTGAAACAAAATACTTTGCAGTACCACTAAAAAGGTAATTCTAACTTGCACAACATTAAAACACTGCAATACTGGGATAAATAGATTGCAGCAAGAATGAGAGCAGCCCCTAGACTCATCAATCTTTTTACAACAAACTTTCAAAGAATGACAACAATAAAAAATGGAGCATATTAAATTACACATCGCAAACAATACTGAGCAGGAAAAGTTTGTTGGCTATTACCTGAGTTTTTATCCCTAATAAATGTTCGCTGGATTATATGATCATTATTGGGAAGAATTTCATATGAAGGCCAATTTTTTTAGTGTTGTCTCAATTTAAGAATTGCTCAATTTTAAAAGTATTTCAATTAAGTGTTTAAAGCTATTTCTTTTCTAAATTTAGGGCTAATTTTTTCATCTTTTTATTCTTTCTCGATGCAAGACTTGCAATAAAATCTAATCCATATACAACTTCAAATCAAATTATAAAAATGATTTATGTTGTCAAACAAATTTTGAGTTGAGCAAACAATATTTCTACAACAAGCCTTAGTCTAAGGAAAAAAATTCCTTAAAAAGCAACTCTGAAATGAAGTAAAAATTGAGACTTGGACTAAAATTGGGCCCACATGAAATTCTTTCGGATGGGCTATTTATGCAGACTCTTTAAAGGCACTATTGCTACCATGTGATTAGAAAAGTGAATATTTTTATATTAAGGTTAAGTGGGCACAACCACATATGACTCGAAATCACAAAGGATGAGATCAAACTCATTTTAATTGTAGGCTAAATATCAAAACCAAATGAATCCCTCAACCCATATTAGCCTTCATCTCCAATTCTCATTTAAATCTTTCATTAAAATGACAATATATATAGGAAACTAATTGAGATAGAATATCTACTGACCTCTGCGAAAGTCATACTTCCTCCAGTAAGTTTGAGCTGCAGCTGATATTATTGTGATGGATAGATATGTCAAGATTTTGTTAAAAAAAATAATAATAATAACATCGGCGCTATGTCAAGTGAATATCGCAGAAGAAGAAAAAAACAAACATTAAATTTTAAGAACCTGAGTTTGGATGATTTGTTGAGTCCCCCGTTGAACCCCCAATCATTTCTGACAACTTCTTTTTCCTGACATCATCCAGCTTTTCCAATGACTTCTCCAAAGGCCTCATACCTACCATCCAAATGAAGAATATGTTGAAATAACTAAATTGTTTGTACCAAAACAGAATATTAATAGAGTCACTAAGGACTAATCAATAATCAAAGATGCAATATTCTAAAAAGAATACCTTAGCAACAGCTGTCAAAGCTGAGAAAACTGCATCCCTCACTTTTGGTGTTCCATCATTAAGGGACTGCATAATCCAAACAGTTAAATATAGAGTTTAAAAGGCAAATAAGCAACGCCCAATTCATATACATGCAGTACAATAATCTAAGAAAAATGTAATTATAATTAAAATTAAATACATATTATTATATAATGAAAAGAAAGAAATGGAGACTCGATTTCTCAAAACGCCAAGTAGGAACATATATCTCCATGGTAATCATTTACCAACACGTATTTAACTGATAAGCAGCATGTAAGATTGCTATTGAAAATATTATGTTATACCGAGACTTGTGTCACTGGTGCCCAACACATGCCCGTTTCAATTAAGGTAATTGATTACCAAAATGGATTAAAATCGAGTTAAGGCTTTCATGCGAGACACAAACATATCAACTGACCTCCATGCATATTGGAACATATTCCTTGTGCACTTTAAGTGTAGTTGCCTTGTTACTTGTATCAATACAGAATGTAACCCAGCTCAACGTCAATGATCTCACAAGGGGAACTTTATTTTTTACTGCTGTCTTTACATATGCAAGAAAATAAATAATTCAGTAAGTTTTAAATCCACAAAGACCTTACTAATTGACAAATCAAACACAAAAATCAACACCCATTTTATTGTGTCTTACTTTCAGCAAGCATGAATGATATTGTTCAGGATAAGAACAGAAAAAGCAGATTACTTAATGAAGGATAAAAAAAATCAGAATATTTTACAGCATGGACTGAAATCAAAAAGTATGTTTCAATTTATCAAACCAGTAAACACAACAGGTAATTGACTTAGCAGCCAAAGCACTGAAAAGTTATGAGATATTTGCTGAATATAAGCAAGGAGATAACAAGGACATTTTAGAAACACAAAAATGTGTTCACATAAATTGGAAGTCCACACGGAAGTACGAGGACATGTGTGTCACAATATGCACAGGTACATAAGAGGACACGTAAAATTTGAGTTAGACAGAAAAAAAATTCAGCAGCTCATAATATCAGCAGAAAAATATCCGCAGCTCAAAATTGAATAAACAAAACGTGCCTTCAACTATATCAGTGAGAGTCAAGCATCCTGACTTGTGCATCGCTTGGAGTGTTTGGGTGAGTGCCTCTGTCAATGTAGGCTTCTTCTCCTTCAGTTTTTCCTATAACAGCAGCAAGAATAAACTGACATGAGCAAAGGTTACCACCACATATAAACCCATCAGTCAGAAAGTGTGTCATTCAACTACATGCTTGCTTAACTTACATTGCACAACAGTAAGAGGCAGACTTAATTATTAGTCTTATGGGCAGGCCATCACTTAATATAACTTATCGAAGGAGAAAATCTAGAAACAGACAGAGATGTAATACATATGTAGCCTTAAAGAAAATGTTAAAATAATCAAACTTCATTACAAATCTATTTTCATGTTCATGGCGCAATGTTTAAAAGCACGCTAAAGTACTAACCAGTAGAACAGGCAATAAAAAATGAGAATTGCCAGAGAAATTAGTTCTCAACCCCCTGGCAAGATTTCCCAGGGCTTGGATAGCTTCAACAGCAACAACAATGTTTACGTCTGTAATAAGCTGCAAAATTGAAAAACTATGCAATCAACTGATAGTTCTACTTAACGCAATGCCTTCTAAAAACAGTCAACAGCAAATGACGTACATAATATATCATGACAAACAACAAATAGAAACCATGGTTTTTTAAATAAGTCTGTGAGAATGGTGGGGTGGCATGGAAAAAATAGGAATTGGTTCTTCCAGATCCATAAATGAAATTATTGAATGTTACGTTTCAGATTATGACGTCGAGAACTAATTTATTGACATTAGATATACTAAATGAAGGTAAGCCAGAGACACAAGTCACATAGTAAAGAACATTAATAACTAAGTTGCATTTTCATTTATCACTTCTTAACTAATTCACCATAATGAAGCACAAATCACGCTTTATCATGCATCACAATTATTACCACCATAATACTTATCATTTCCATTGTTACGGCCATAAGCTAGGCTCTGAATTGAACTTCATAAGTCATAACTTTCCATGCACTTACAATTAATTTTTAACAATGTTTCATTCACTTAATCAAACATCATCTAGAAGCGTCTGACATAACTTCAAATACTCAAACAACGTAAACCCCAGAAACCTTATGTCTTCCTGATGAAATATGGATAAAAATTAATAAATTATACTAGAGAAAATAATAGCAAACCTTTTTTAGTGTTCGACAAACTTCTGAAAAAACTCCAAGAGCAATTCTTTTAGTAGATGGAAGTTTGGTTAATTCCGCAACAGCCTCTTTCCGCTCATACGATTTGGCAGCTTTCTAAAATTAAAAAAAAAAAGCAAATAAAAAACTATAAATCAACAAAATAAAAACTAATTTTATAATACAACAATAGTGCAAAATATTGTTAAAAAGGAGAGGTTACAACAAATCATCACATTCATAAATATTTGGTAAGTTCCAAATTATAGAAGAGAGGTCAGACGGTCACTCATCACTCCTTCCCAAAACCCAGACTTCTCCAAAGGTAATAATATATCAACTAGAGCAACAAGTTCATACTCATCTATCTCCTGAAGAACTGAAGAGAAGACATGTCAGTTTACGAAAGGATGTACAAGAAAACTATACAAGCACATACCATCAGCTCCAATCTCTTCGACATGGACAAAACCCACACCCTAGGAAACAGCTTCCGGTTCAGGCTCTTTGTCCTGCTCATTAAAAATGCAAACAGGTTATTCCAAAAAAGATGTGCTTAAAAGTATAGGCTGGAATTCAGATTTAAAGTCGCATTTTCAAAAGGTTGTGTTTCAAACATTGAGAGATTGCATTACCAAATCATGTAAAAACAAAAGCAAAAAAAAATCAGAATCCACCAGTAAGGCTTCAAAATAAGTACAAATCAACACCAAATTTAAACCCAATGACAAAGCAAGTGTAAATCAGCAGTCACAAGTGAATCACCTTATTTTTCGGGTTGGTTTTGCAGTTCCAGTTACATTGGCAAGCTCAGCCTCTAACTCCTTTTTCTAAAATATAACAGCACAGGAGAGTACGATGATTTTTCACAAAAACCAGATAAGCAAAAGATGAAAATCAAACATAAATTTTGAAATTGGCATACCATCGTATCCCGCATCTTTTCAAACAATATAGACTTGACAGGATCATTTCCTATCCAACGACAAAGCTCAAGAGTCAACCCTTTGGAAGAAGCACGTACATTCTGATCTTGACGATCAAAAACTTCAGGAATCATCTTCAATATTCTTTTTGGTGGTATTATCATCTTTGGCCCAAATTCACTGATTCATTGAACACCCAAATGTTATAAATTCCCGTTTGAAGTAAAACCTTATAACACTTACAAATTCGTCTAGACAAATAAAATATTAGCATCCCACAGAAAGAAACAACTATGATCATGAGAGAGATTAAGATCTTACTTATAGAAAGAAAATGGCAAAACCTAAAAACGTTTGTAAAAAATAATTTTTCTTAAGCATCAAAGTTTCAGTGGTACTAAATTTTTTTGCACTTCTTGTAACTAAACTATCATGTTCCACATAAGTGCTCAAGTTCAGAAATGTTAAATTCCTACCCATTACAGTCTCACAATGCTAATATGTAGTGAAGTAATTGGGGTTCTCAAGGAAAATGAAAAAATTAAAAACTGACCAGAAATTACCTCATACGGATTCCTTTCATACTCTGCTTCAAGGATACTATGGAATACAAGTTTGACATCTAAGATGAAGCCTTTAATATTTACAAGGAGAATAACAAAAGTCAGTCAAGCTAATATTTGAAGAATATGAGAAAGTGGCAAACGAAATCCTCACAAATTGAGACAACTAACCTGTGTAGAGAACCAATCAGCTTCACATTACAATTTCTAGTTGCAACGGCACTAGATTGCAAACCGATATCCTTGAAGTAGTCAATTAAGTCCTGCAGGAACGAATATGACAGACGTTAAACCGCTACATCATAAAACTCATTAAATGATATTACTGATAGTAATTAAATTTGGTTTTAAGAAAATGACGCAAGAGAGACCATTAGAAAAGAGATTCAAGCACCTTTTTAATATTTGAAATACAAAACTGGTGCACTACAGAAATCATCCACAATAGGCCTTCAATAAGTACCTTGGGATTCTTGAGGTCTTTCATAATTTTATACATCTGAAATGGGTAAAAAACAGAAGTTATCATATTTTTAATGTTGGAAAAATACTTTATTAAAATACTTGCCGTAATTGCCGTACCTGAACATTTTTTCTTATACCACCCAGGAATTGCGCAATGTATGCTGCTGACAAGAGCTCTCATGATTTTTTTTATCAGATTTATAAGATATTTCTTTTTTATTTCTTTTTTTGCTCACTTTTTTTTTTCAATGCTCTTATGATTTTTTTTTCTTTTTTTTTGAGCATTATGAGAGCCTTCTTTTTCTTTTATTCTTTCATTTTTTTTCAAAGAATTCATGATATCTATATATATATATATATATATTTATTTTTTTTTTTCAGTACGCCATTGTGCACCAAACTCACTAAGGAGAGCAGCCGTAATATAAGGAACCTACAGAAGAGAGAAGAAAAAAGTTAAAAGTACATAAAATAAAAGAGACTCTGAAATGAAGCCTATATTGAGACTTGGACTAAAAATTGGGCCAACAAAAAATTCTTTCGGATAGGCTGTTTATGCACACTTTAAAGACCCTAAACCCAGATAAGCCTTCATCTATAATATCTCATTTAAATCTTTCACTAAAATGACAATATATATAGGAAACTAATTGTGATAGAATCTCCACTGACCTCTGAAATTCATACTTCTTCCAGCAGTTTGAACTGCAGCTGATATTATTGAGATGGACAGATGTCAAGATTTTGTTTAAAAAAAAAAGAGGCGCTATATCAAGTGAATATCCCAGAAGAAGACAATCACAAACAATTAAATTTCAAGAACCTGAGTTTGGACTTTGGATGATTGGTTGAGACCCCCGTTGAACCCCAATCATATCTGACAACTTCTTTTTCCTAACTTCATCCCGCTTCTCCAATGACTTCTCCAAGGGTCTCATACCTACCATCTAAATAAAAAATATGTTGAAATAACTAAAAATTGTTCGTATCAAAATAGAATATTAATAATCACTAAGGACTAATCAATAAACAAATATGCAATATTCTACAAAGAATACCGTTGCAACAGCTGTCAAAGCTGAGAAAGCTGCATCCCTCGCTTCAGGTGTTCCATCATTAAGGCACTGATAATCCAAACAGTTAAATATAGAGTTTAAAAGGTGAATAAGCAACGCCAAATTCATAAACATGCAGGTACAAGAATTTAAGAAAACTGTAATTATAATTAAAATTAAATACATATTATTCTTTAACGAAAAGAAAAAAAATGGAGGCTCAATTTCTCAAAAATCCAAGTTGGTACATATATCTCCATGGTAGCCAATAACCATTTACCAACACGTATTAACAGATAAGAGGCATGTAAGATTGCTATTGAAAATACTTAAGTTATGCCAGGACTTATGTCACTAGTGCCCATATCAATTAAAGTAATTGATTACCAAAATGGATTAAAATCGAGTAAAGGCTTTCATGTGAAACACAAACATATTAACTTACCTCAATGCATATTGGAACATATTCCTTGTGCACTTTAAGTATAGTTGCCTTGTTACTTGTATCAATACAGAATGTAACCCAGTTCAACGTCAATGATCTCACAAGGGGAACTTTATTTTTAACTGCCGTCTTTACATCTGCAAGAAAATAAATAATTCAATAAGATTCAAATCCACAGGGAAATCAACACCCATTTTATTGTATCCTACTGTCAGCAAGCATGAATGATATTATTCAAGAAAAGAACAGAGAAAGCATATTACAAAATGAAGGATAAAAAAATAAAAAATAGTATAGTATAGAGAGCATGGACAGAAAATCAAAACGTTCATTTAAATTCATCAAAATAGTAAACAAAACAGATAATTGATTTAGCAGCCAAAGCACTGAAATGTTATGAGATATTTGTTGGTTATAAGAAGATATAACAAGGATATTTTAGAAAAACAAAAATGTGTTCATATACATTGAAGTACAAGGACATGAGTGTGACAATATGCTCATGTACATAAGAGGAGAACTAGAATTTGAGTTGGACAAAAAACAATCAGCAACGCAAAATATCAGCAAACATGCCTTCAACAATATCAGTGAGAGCCAAACATCCTGACTTGTCCATCGCTTGGAGTGTTTGAGTGAGTGCCTCCGTCAATGTAGGGTTCTTCTCCTTCAGTTTTTCCTATAACAGCAGCAAGAATAAACTGACATGAGCAAAGATTACCACCACATATAAACCCATCAGTCAGAAAATGTGTCATTCAACTACATGCTTACTTAACAAACATTGCACAACAGTAAAAGGCAGACTTAATTATTAGTTTCATGGGCAGACCATCACTTAATATAACTTATAGAAGAAGAAAATATTGAAATAGATAGAATGTAATTACATGTGCAGCCATAAAAGAAAATGTTAAAATAATCAAACCTCATTACAAATCTATTTTCATGTTCATGACGCAATATTAGTGCTTTCTAAAATCCTTTGAGGCTATGACTAAGAAAAAACAAAGTAGCACACTTTGTAAAAAGTTAAAAGCACACAAAAGTACTAACCAGTAGAACAGGCAATAAAAAACGAGAATTGCCTGAGAAATTAGTTCTCAACCCCTTGGCAAGATTTCCCAGGGCTTCGATAGCTTCAACAGCAACAGCAATGTTTATGTCTGTAATTAGCTGCAAAATTAAATGAAATCAACGGATAGATCAACTTAACACAATGCCTTCTAAAAAACAGTCAAAAGCAAATGACATACATATTTATCATGACAAACTAAAAAAAAAAAGAAACCATGGTTCTTTTAGAGAATGGAGTTGCATGAAAAAATAGGAATTGGTCCTTCCAGATCCATAAATGAAATTATTGAATGTTAAATTTCAGATAATGACACTGAGAACTGATTTGTTGACATTACATCTACTAAATGAAGGTAAGCCAGAGGCACAACTAATACAATGTGCATTTTTAACTAAGTTGCAATTTCATTAATCACTTCTTAACTAATTCAACGTAATGGAGCACAAATCACGCTTTATCATGCATCACAATTATCACTCAAAGCACTCATCATCACCACCATAATACTTATCATCTCCATTGTTGTTGCCACAAGCTAGGCTCTGACAACTTCATAACTTGTCATGTACTCGCAAATTAATTTTTTACCATCTTTCATTCACTTAATCAAAAATCATCTAGAAGTGCCTGAGGCAACTTCGAATACTCAAGCAATGTAAACACCAGAAAATACGGATTATCGACAAAACTACACAACCTTATGCGAAGTTTGGTTAACTCCACAACAGCCTCTTTCCGCTCGACCATTTGGCAGCTTTCCGAAATTAAAAAAACAAATAAAAAATTATAAATCAACATAATAAAAAATTATTTTCTTATACAATACAGTAAAATATTGTGAAAAAGGAGTGGTTATAACAAATCACATACATAAATATTTGGTAAGTTCCAAATTATAGAAGAGAGGTCAGTCGGTCACTCACCACTCCTTCCCAAAACCCAGACTTCTCCAAAGGTAATAATATATCAACTGGATCAACAAGTTCATACTCATATATCTCATGAGGAACTGAAGAGAACACATGTCAGTTCAGGAACAGGAAGGAGTGTACAAGAAAACTATGCAAGCACATACCATCAGCTCCAATCTCTTCAACATGGACAAAACCCACACCCTCAGAAACAACTTCTGGTTCAGGCTCTTTGTCCTGCTCAGACCTGAAACATTACCAAAGTATAGGCTGGAACTCATTTTTCAGGTCACATTTTCAAACGGCTGTGTTTCAAACAATGAAAGATTGCATTACCAAATCATGTGAAAACAAAAACTAAAAAGATCGGAATCACCAGTAAGGCTTTAAAATAAGTACAAATAAACCCCAAATTTAAACCCAATGACAACGCAAGTGCAAATCAGCAGCCACAGTGAATCACCTTATTTTCGGGATGGTTTTGCAATTCCAGTTACATTGGCAAGCTCGGCCTCCAACTCTTTTTCCTAAAATATAACAGCACAGTACAGTAAGATGATTTTCCACAAAACCAGATAAGCAAAAGAGGAAACTCCAAAATAAAAATTGAAAATGGCATACCATCGTATCCCACATCTTTTCAAACAATATAGACATTTCCTTTCCTATCCAACGACAAAGCTCAAGAGTCAACCCTTTGGAAGAAGCACGTACATTCTGATCTTGATGATCAAAAAGTTCAGGAAGCATCTTCAATATTCTTTTTGGTGGTATTATCTTTGACCCAAATTCACTGATTATACCCGAATGTCATTGTAATTAAGAATAAGTGAAGGTAAATGATAGAGAGACAATAATTGACAATAATTAACCACCAACCTTAATGCCTGAAACATGACATCTATTGCAGGAACAACTGCTTTAGAAACTTTATTTTTGATTGCTTTCTCCATGGCGTCTTACAAAGTAGAACATTGCTCAAATCAATTAAAAATACCCAATGACAAATGCACCTACTGAAGATTAATAATACTATCAGCCAAAGAAATATTACAGATACATTGAAGGCAGTATCATTATTTCACAAATTAAAAGATGAAGTAATTCACATCTTAAATATGGAATTGATTAACTCAGATACGAAGGGAAGCATATAAAAAACAGCGACTGAAACCTTTCAAGCCTTTGATAATCCTTACCATTTATTTCACTGATTAAAGAGCCATCCCAACCAAACTTGAAAATAATACAAAACAGTTAATGCCAAAAGAGAAATTAGCTTCCGAATGCACAATGTTGTAGTTATAAAGTCGATTTTTCGAAAGAAATTATAAAAATGACCCTATTTTAGTCTTCAGGGAGATTATAGAGCCAATTTCCTTTTGCCACTGCATCAAATTACATGACAATTTTCAACAGAAAATTTCTACCAATTAATCGAGATCCTCATGTCTAAGAAATCAAAATATCTAAGCACACACAAAACTGCCTCACAATGCATCATAACATCATCAAGTACATATTCACTTCCTCATCTTAATTAGAATTATCAAGATAATTAACGAGATTAGTAGAGAAGTTAATGCCCATCGTGCCATTGATGTTTTTCAGCATTATTGCACAAGCAAAATAACTTACGAAAACAAATACACGCATATCATGGTCAATTCACATACCAGGAAAGCTTCAACTACTTCCAACTTGACCGACAACATAAATACTATTTGTGCCTTCTCCACTGTAATAGGCCTTCCAGTTAGACATTTTGCCACGATTACATCACATACATCTTTTCCATATCTAAAAATGTAAATAAATGACTAACATATTCAATAACAACAAATTGTGCAACCCAATATGGATAGCAGTAACTTGAAGACAAAACCCACAAAAATAAATTTTCACTAATTTACCTTCCAGCATCTGCTGCTCTTAAGTATGCAATAAGCGCGTCTAGAGCTTTCTCCTGCACGGGCGCATTGGAATTTGCAACACTTTTGAAAAAAAGGACCTAACCAAAAATACTAGGTTAGAACAAGAAAATTCTAAAGATAATTCAGGAACATCGGGATCAACGTGCATTTTCCTCATTTCTTATCAGATCAACAAGACAACAATCAATGAACATAAGAAGACAGATCTGTCAGAAGAAAAATGAAAAACCTCACCGAATTCACGCAGCCGCAAACATGCCTTCAGCTTAACATTAGCATTTCTAGTTGCAACACCACTAGATTGCAAACCGATATCCTTGAAGTAGTCAATTAAGTCCTGTAGGAACGAATATGTGAGACATTAAAACTGCTACATCATAAAACTTATTAAATGATATTACTGAAAGTAATTAAATTTGGTTTTAAGAAAAAGACACAAGAGAGATCATTAGAATAGAGATTTAAGCACCTTTTTAATATTTGAAAGCAAAAGTGGTGCACTACAGAAATCATCCACAATAGGCCTTCAATAAGTACCTTGGGATTCTTGAGGTTTTTCATAATTTTATACATCTGAAATGTGTAATAAATTGAAGTTATCATATTTTTAATGTTGGAAAAATATTTTATTAAAATACTAGCCGTGATTGCAGTTATCATATTTATAATACTTGGGATTCTTGAGGTTTTTCATAATTTTATACATCTGAAATGTGTAATAAATTGAATTTATCATATTTTTAATATTGGAAAAATATTTTATTAAAATACTAGCCGTGATTGCAGTACCTGAACATTTTTTCTCACACCACCCAGGAATTGCGCAATGTACGCTGCTGACAAGAGCTCTCATGATTTTTTTTTGCTCTATAAGATCTTTCTTTTTTTTTGCTCACTTTTTTTTTCAATGCTCTTATGATATTTTTTTCTTTTCTTTTTTTTTAGCATTATGAGAGCCTTCTTTTTCTTTTGCTCTTTCACTTTTTTTTCAAGAGAATCCATGATATATCTATTTTTCAGTGCGCCATTATGCACCAAACTTAGCACTAAGGAGAGCAGCCTTAATATAAGTAACCTACAGAAGAGAGAAGAAGAAGTTAAAAGTACATAAAAAAAAAGATAAACAACAATCTTTTCCACTGTCATAGGCCTTCCAGTTAGACATTTTGCCACGATTGCATCACATACCTCTTTTCCATATCTAAAAAGGTAAATAACTGACTAACATATTCAATAACAACAAATTGTGCAACCCAATTTGGATAGCAGTAACTTGAAGACAAAACCCACAAAAATAAATTTTCACTAATTTACCGTCCAGCATCAGCATCTGCTGCTTGTAAGTATGCAATAAGCGCGTCTAGAGCTTTCTCCTGCACGGGCGCATTGGAATCTGCAACAGTCTTTCGAAAAAAAGGACCTAACCAAAAATACTAGGTTAGAACAAGAAAATTCTAAAGATAATTCAGGAATATCGGGATCAACGTGCATTTTTGTCATTTCTTATCAGATCAACAAGACAACAATCAATAAACACAAGACAGTTCTGCCAGAAGAAAAATGAAAATCCTCACCGAATTCACACAACCGCAAACATGCTTTCAGCTTAACATTAGCATTTCTAGTTGTAACACCACTAGATTGCAAACCGATATCCTTGAAGTAGTCAATTAAGTCCTGCAGGAATGAATATGTTAGACGTTAAAACCGCTACATCATAAAACTTATTAAATGATATTACTGATAGTAATTAAATTTGGTTTTAAGAAAAAGACACAAGAGAGATCATTAGAATAGAGATTCAAGCACCTTTTTAATATTTGAAATGCAAAAGTGGTGCACTACAGAAATCATCCACAATAGGCCTTCAATAAGTACATTGGGAATCTTGAGGTCTTTCATAATTATATACATCTGAAATGTGTAATAAATTGAAGTTATCATATTTTTAATGTTGGAAAAATACTTTATTAAAATACTAGCCGTTATTGCTGTACCTGAACATTTTTTCTCACACCACCTAGGAATTGCCAATGTATGCTGCTGACAAGAGCTCACATATTTTTTTTTTTGCTCTATAAGATCTTTCTTTTTTTTTTTTGCTCACATTTTTTTTCAATACTCTTATGATATTTTTTCTTTTTTTTTTGAGCATTATGAGAGCCTTCTTTTTCTTTTGCTCTTTCATTTTTTTTTTCAGAGAATCCATGATATATCTGTTTTTCAGTGCACCATTATGCACCAAACTTAGCACTAAGGAGAGCAGCCGTAATATAAGGAACCTACAGAAGAGAGAAGAAGAAAGTTAAAAGTACATAAAAAAAAAGATAAACAACAATCTTTTCCACTGTCATAGGCCTTCCAGTTAGACATTTTGCCACGATTGCATCACATACCTCTTTTCCATATCTAAAAAGGTAAATAGCTGACTAACATATTCAATAACAACAAATTGTGCAACCCAATTTGGATAGCAGTAACATGAAGACAAAACCCACAAAAATAAATTTTCACTAATTTACCTTCCAGCATCAGCATCTGTTGTTCTTAAGTATGCAATAAGTGCGTCAAGAGCTTTCACCTGCACGGGCGCATTGGAATCCGCAACTGTCTTTCGAAAAAAAGGACCTAACCAAAAATACTAGGTTAGAACAAGAAAATTTTAAAGATAATTTAGGAACATCGGGATCAACGTGCATTTTCATCATTTCTTATCAGATCAACAAGACAACAATCAATAAACACAAGAAGACAGATCTGTCAGAAGAAAAATGAAAATCCTCACCGAATTCACACAGCCGCAAACTTGTATTCAGCTTAACATTAGCATTTCTAGTTGCAACACCACTAGATTGCAAACTGATATCCTTGAAGTAGTCAATTAAGTCCTGCAGGAATGAATATGTGAGATGTTAAAATCGCTACATCATAAAACTTATTAAATGATATTACTGATAGTAATTAAATTTGGTTTTAAGAAAAAGACACAAGAGAGATCATTAGAATTGAGATTCAAAGCACCTTTTTAATATTTGAAATGCAAAAGTGGTGCACTACAGAAATCATCCACAATAGGCCTTCAATAAGCACCTTGGGATGCTTGAGGTCTTTCATAATTTTATACATCTGAAATGTGTAATAAATTGAAGTTATCATATTTTTAATTTTGAAAAAATACTTTATTAAAATACTAGCCGTAATTGCAGTACTTGAACATTTTCTCTCACACCACCCAGGAATTGCGCAATGTATGCTGCTGACAAGAGCTCTCATGATTTTTTTTAATTTTTATTTTTTTTACACTATAAGATCTTTCTTTCTTTTTTTTTTTTTTGCTCGCTTTTTTTTTCAATGCTCTTATGATATTTTTTCTTTTCTTTTTTTTGAGCATTGTGAGAGCTTTCTTTTTCTTTTGCTCTTTCATTTTTTTCAGAGAATCCATGATCTATTTTTCAGTGCGCCATTATGAACAAAACTTAGCACTAAGGAGAGCACCCGTAATATGAGGAACCTACAGAAGAGAGAAGAAGAAAGTTAAAAGTACATAAAAAAAAAGATAAACAACAATCTTTTCCACTGTCATAGGCCTTCTAGTTAGACATTTTGCCACGATTGCATCACATACCTCTTTTCCGTATCTAAAAAGGTAAATAACTGACTAACATATTATATAACAACAAATTGTGCAACCCAATATGGATAGCAGTAACATGAAGACAAACCCACAAAAATAAATTTTCACTAATTTACCTTCCAGCATCAGCATCTGCTGCTCTTAAGTATGCAATAAGTGCGTCTAGAGCTTTCTCCTGCACGGGCACATTGTAATTCAGGAACATCGGGATCAACATGCATTTTCGTCATTTCTTATCAGATCAACAAGACAACAATCAATAAACACAAGAAGACAGATATGTCAGAAGAAAAATGAAAATCCTCACCAAATTCACGCAGCCACAAACATGCTTCAGGTTAACATTAGCATTTCTAGTTGTAACACCACTAGATTGCAAACAGATATCCTTGAAGCAGTCAATTAAGTACTGCAGGAACGAATATGTGAGACGTTAAAACCGCTACATCCTAAAATTATTAAATGATATTACTGATAGTAATTAAATTTGGTTTTAAGAAAAAGACACAAGAGAGATCATTAGAATAGAGATTCAAGCACCTTTTTAATATTTGAAAATGCAAAAGTGGTGCACTACAGAAATCATCCACAATAGGCCTTCAATAAGTACCTTGGTATTCTTGAGGTCTTTCATAATTTTATACATCTGAAATGTGTAATAAATTGAAGTTATCATATTTTTAATGTTGGAAAAATACTTTATTAAAATACTAGCTGTGATTGCAGTACCTGAACATTTTTTCTCACAACACCCAGGAATTACGCAATGTATTCTGCTGACAAGAGCTCTCATGATTTTTTTTATCAGATTTATAAGATATTTCTTTTATTTTCTTTTATTTTCTTTTTTTGCTCACTTTTTTTTTAATGCTCTTATGATATTTTTTTTCTTTTTTCTTTTTTGAGCATTATGAGAGCCTTCTTTTTCTTTTGCTCTTTCATTTTTTTTCTGAGAATCCATGATATATCTATTTTTCAGTGCGCCATTATGCACCAAACTTAGCACTAAGGAGAACAGCCGTAATATAAGGAACCTACAAAAGAGAGAAGAAGAAAGTTAAAAGTACATAAAAAAAAAGATAAACAACAATCTTTTTAACGAGGCCAGGTTCTTTACATTATTAAATTATCTTTTTAAGGACACTTTTGGACCTTTATACTTTCATTTTTTATTTTTCTATATAATATTATCAATTTAAATAATCTCCCCATTTTTGCCAAAGAACCTGCCCTCCCCAGCTCCCCTAACTAAAATTTTAGAGACAGCCAATAAGAAGGCACATTCATATGAAGGTTGTTGGTATTATTTTAGGGAATAAATTTGATTTATATGATGAGATTACAGATTGATTTCCAACATAACATATAATATTGTACTACAGCTAAAAAAATCTGAAAATTTCAACAACGCAAAGACGGAGAATAATTAAACAACTTTTAGTGCTAAATCTTCAATCAGTGAAATACATATCATATTATACCTTTATGTTAAATTGTAGAGGAGAAATAATAAACCCATTCTAGAAGAGAGCAAGCAAATGAGGAGAATAAAAGAGCAACATACATGAACAGAGATTCTAAACAGTATGAGAATAAATTTGAACGCCATTAGCCAGTCATCAGGTTAAGGAAGGCTGTAACAATTTAACTTAAACGGTAGATAAAAGTAACCTTTCATGCTACGAAAGTACTTGAGTTCTTATCTAGAAACAATGAATATTTTCCAGTCATAAAGAGAAAAATATTAAAACACTTTACTCAGTAATATTGCCAAAAACAATCATACCATTAATCACTAGTTTGGAATTTCCAGCTGGAATCTCCTCATGTTAAATCTTTGTCCTGTAAAATTACAAACTCATTTCACAAGAGAGCAAGCAAATGAGGAAAAACAAAAGAGCAACATGCATTAACAGAGATTCTAAATACTATATGAGTATAAAACTAAATTGTCATGTAAACTCTAATAGCAATTTTTGCAAGAAAGAAGAGAAATTATTAGAGAAGCTGTGAGACTTTATCGCAGATGGTAGATAAAGGTAAATATTAATGATCAAAAGAAATTGAGTTCTTATTTAGAAACATTGAAAATTCCCGTCTTGAAGTAAAACCTTATAACACTTACAAATTCGTCTAGACAAATAAAATATTAGCATCCCACAGAAAGAAACTACTATGATCATGAGAGAGATTAAGATCTTACTCATATAAAGAAAATGGCAAAACCTAAAAACGTTTGTAAAAAAGAATTTTTCTTAAGTATCAAAGTTTCAGTGGTACTAAATATTTTTGCACTTCTTGTAACTAAACTATCATGTTCCACATAAGTGCTCAAGTTCAGAAATGTTAAATCCCTATCCATTACAGTCTCACGATGCTAATATGTAGTGAAGTAATTGAGGTTCCCAAGGAAAATGAAAAAAATTAAAAACTGATCAGAAATTACCTCATATGGATTCCTTTCATACTCTGCTTCAAGGATACTATGGAATACAAGTTTGACATCTGAGATGAAGCCTTTAACATTTACAAGGAGAATAACAAAAGTCAGTCAAGCAAATATTTGAAGAATATGAGAAAGTGGCAAACAAAATCCTCACAAATTGAGACAACTAACCTGTGTAGAGCACCAATCAGCTTCACATTAGCATTTCTAGTTGCAACGGCACTAGATTGCAAACTGATATTCTTGAAGTAGTCAATTAAGTCCTGCAGGAATGATATGAGAGACGTTAAAACCGCTACATCATAAAACTTATTAAATGATATTACTGATAGTAATTAAATTTGGTTTTAAAAAAAAGACACAAGAGAGATCATTAGAAAAGAGATTCAAGCACCTTTTTAATATTTGAAATACAAAATTGTGCACTACAGAAATCATCCACAATAGGCCTTCAATAAGTACCTTGGGATTCTTGGGGTCTTTCATAATTTTATACATCTGAAATGTGTAAAAAACAGAAGTTATCATATTTTAATGTTGGAAAAATACTTTATTAAAATACTTGTCGTAATTGTCGTACCTGAACATTTTTTATCATACCACCCAGGAATTGCGCAATGTATGTTGCTGACAAGAGCGGTCATGATTTTTTTTTATCAGATTTATAAGATCTTTCTTTTTTTTAAGCTCATTTTTTTAAAAAGCTCTTATGATATTTTTTTCCTTTTTTTTTAGCATTATGAGAGCCATCTTTTTCTTTTGCTTTTTCATTTTTTTTAAAGAATTCATGATATCTATCTTTTTTTTTTCAGTACGCCATTGTGCACCAAACTTAGCACTAAGGAGAGCAGCCGTAATATAAGGAACCTACAGAAGAGAGAAGAAAAAAGTTAAAAGTACATAAAAAAAAGAGACTCTGAAATGAAGCCTATATTGAGACTTGGACTAAAAATTGGGCCTACGTGAAATTCTTTCGGATTGGCTGTTTATGCAATCTTTAAAGACCCTAAACCCAGATAAGCCTTCATCTATAATTTCTCATTTAAATCTTTCACAAAAATGACAATATATATAGGAAACTAATTGTGATAGAAAAGAGACTCTGAAATGAAGCCTATATTGAGACTTGGATTAAAAATTGGGCCTACATGAAATTCTTTTGGATAGGCTGTTTATGCACTCTTTAAAGACCCTAAACCCAGATAAGCCTTCATCTATAATTTTTCATTAAAATCTTTCACAAAAAAGATGATATTTATAGGAAACTAATTGTGATAGAATCTCCACTGACCTCTGTGAATTTCATACTTCCTCCAGCAGTTTGAACTGTAGCTGATATTATTGAGATGGGCAGATGTCAAGATTTTGTGAAAAAAAAAGCGCTATATCAAGTGAATATCCCAGAAGAAGACAATCACAAACAATTAAATTTCAAGAACCTGAGTTTAGATTATTGGTTCAGTCCCCCGTTGAACCCCCAATCATATCTGACAACTTTTTCCTAACATCATCCAGCTTCTCCAATGACTTCTCCAATGGTCTCATAACTACCATCTAAATAAAAAATATGTTGAAATAACTAAAAATTGTTCGTATCAAAATAGAATATTAATAGTCACTAAGGACTAATCAATAAATAAGCAAACATGCAATATTCTATAAAGAACACCTTTGCAACAGCTGTCAAAGCTGAGAAATATGCATCCCTCACTTCAGGTGTTCCATCATTAATTGCGACCATGCATCTTGTGATCCATCAAGTCATTTAGGGAACACGAGTGATCAACTAGTTGAATATGTTGCACAACCCCTTCAAAACTCATTTCTCGAGGATGTACCTGGAGAACTTGAATTTTGCGTTAATCGATATACTAATTACGAAATAAGATTGAATTAAAAGGTAAAGACAACATCATATTCTTCAAAGCACAATACAGTAAGAGAATCTTATATATCATTACCTGAAGTGCTAGAGATAGGGTGACAAACTGTGCACACACAAAATGAATATGAATATGAGTGTTAGTGTCGGCCTTGTAGTTATTCATTGTGGGGAACGGATTCTGGTCTTCATCAATTAAGGATAAAAAGAGACACTTTTTTTATGGTTGCATTGAAGTTTGTTTCAACATGCTGCTGCTCTGCGGTAAGGTGAACAGAGAGTAATATTAGTTCAGAATTTCAGAGGTTAGGGTACAGTAGTGATTCAGCAATGGAACTAAAACAGTTAAAAATGTAAAAACTACATCTGAGTACATGCATACATTCAGAAAAACATCTCGACAATATGGACAGACTTGACTGTCAATATCAAGATACATACTGATTACCAAAGACGGTGACATTCATGACTCATGAGAGCCAGATAGGGTGGAAGAGACATGGTATATTCCAAAAGGAGTGAATGATAAAGTTTCAAGCATTGATTTAAGAAGATCACATTTCCAACGTGGGCAGGTTAAGAAGATTCAACCAGTTAAATATAGAGTTTAAAAGGGGAATAAACAACGCCCAATTCATAAACATGCATTTTCGTCATTTCTTATCATATCAACAAGACAACAATCACTAAACACAAGAAAATAGATCTGTCAGAAGAATAATGAAAATCCTCACCGAATTCACGCAGCCTCAAGTCCTTAGGATCCGAGATGCCGTCGCAAACAGCCGTCAAATCGATATTGGCATTGTTTCTCACCTTCCAATTCTTGTGCGTCAATCGATCCTCCCATGGCAATTTCTTCGCCTCCTTCAATAACTTCGCTCCTCCGACATCTTCTAATTCTTTCGACGATAAATACAGGCGATCCGCACTATAACGAGTGAGGAAGAGAGAAATCGATGTCGGAGTAATCCCTCAGTCGGAATCTTCGCCGATTAAGTTACAATCTTCATCCACTCTTCTAAGTGCCGGCAAGTCTGGAATCGAGGGTTGAGTGTGAGGGCGGGTGGGTGCGTATAATAAAAATATAAATTTACTCTAATTTCTCTCCAATTCAAAAAATGAGAAACAAAATAGAGGAGAGAGAGTGAGAGGGCTAAACTTTTGGGAGGGGCCGACACACCTGTCTTACATAGTAGCGTGAAAACACCTATTCAATCCAAATTATCCGTTAAGCGCGTCAAAATTAAGGTTTGAGAAGTGGAGTGAATTCATTTGTTGTTGTTGAGCGGTGTTATTTGAGGGTACGACCCACTGTGGAGAAGCGGAGAGAGGACAAAGTGCCATTAAAATATTTGTAATTCAAATTAATGGCTGGGTCTACTGTAGAGCCCAAAATAAAGTGTAAAAAAGTAATGTAATTCAAATTAATGGCTGGGTCTACTGTAGAGCCCAAAATAAAGTGTAAAAAAGTAATTAAAGTTGTTGAGATTGTAAAAATTATATGATAAAATATTATGTATTTTTACCATAAATAGAATGGGTAAAAATACGTGGGACATCCCAAAATGGAAAGTAGGTAAATATACGTTGGACAGAGGGAGAATTTATGATGGATTTGAAAAATGTGATTTTTTTATTTCCAAAATTCCGGCAATTAAAATTTCCGAATTTTTTTTTTGAAATTTAAAAACCCTGTGTGGGCTGGGCTCCCTATGTGGGCTGGACTGTAGTTGATAATCCAATTTTAATTGCACTATATAGTTTGGAATGTTTATTAATTCAACTTTTTAAGATGTTCGTTTAGTGTTTTTGAACTAGTGCATTGCAAAGGACAAATTATTTACATTATTATTAGATATAAATAAATTGTAAATTTTATTCAATCTTCATGGTAGATATTTTAGGAGAATAACCTGCTAATATTATAAACGTTGATAATAGCAGATTATTCAATTCATAATTTTTTAATGATAACCTAAGGAGATGTTGTTAATGATTAATTATCAAGTTTCAACAACTTGTATTTTACGAATCAAGGAAAAAAATGAAGGCTAGCAGACAGTTTGCTGACGAAGTTTTGAAATTCCATGGGGAAAATGTTTCTGAAACATAACAGCAAATAGTTGAACCATTTATTTAAAGTTTAAAGTCTATTTATTTCCGAAAGTAAACAACAAATAAGTTTCGAATTTCGCACTTATACATTTCAAAAGACTTCTTTGAATACAAAGTTCTTGCACTCATTCTTCTCTTCGTTATTTGAATCAAACACCATTATTTTCAAACCATTCCTAGAGGCCACTCTAGATACAGCCACATACAATTGTCCATGGCTAAAGATGGGTTTCTTTAAATAAACTCCGACAGTTTCCAACGATTGGCCTTGACTCTTGTTTATTGTCATAGCATAACAAACCATTAAAAGAAATTGATGCCTTTGTAACTTAAAGGGAATACGAACATCAGAAGGTGTGAGTGTCAGAAGCGGTATTAGAACATACTCTCCGGAACTGTTATCTGTCAGAACCCTTGCTTAAAGCACCTTCTGTCCAAGTCTTGTGATTATCAAATAGGTACAATTTAAAAGACCTCTAGCATGATCTATGTTTCTCAATAGCATGACAGGTGTTCCAACTTTAAGGATTAGTTCATGATTTGTCAAACCTGAACACTTGATAGAATTAAGAAATTCTGGAGTGTGAACATCCGCTAAAATATCAACATTTGTATCCGATTTGCAAGTAGAGTCACAGCTCAAATACTTTTTTGAATCCCTATTTTTTATAGTCGTTTTTAGCGGGTTAGATTAAGATTAGCAAATAACCGGACACTAAAATGGACACATCAAACACAAGTAATTTTCTCTATCGCCCCATAAAATTGGTGCCCTTTTCCATATTATTGATGGTGGTATTCCAAGTTCCATGAAGGAATATTACACAGAAGAGAGAGAAATTACAAGTGGGTTTTTTAGAGAGAGGAAGTAGAATGAAGAAGATGAAGTTGAAAATGGAGTGCCAACCAAGTCTTGTGAACCCAAGTGTTATATGTTGTCCCCTGCAGATGTGCTGCCTTATAGTGTAGATATTTTAGGTGAATGGTCCCCCCTTGGTGTTGTGTCGCCACGTGTCCCTCCAAGGACAATGATGAGTCGACATGTCCCCTCCCACTCTACGCATGTTGTGTTCTGGTCGGGTGAGCGTACTCAACGAGCTTCCCTATGGGCTGAAAGCTGATGTGTAGCAGGCTGATGGTAAGGGGCCGATGCTGAGGTCGAGATCCGACCTCAGCCTCGGTATCGGCTTCTGTCTCCTGCATTCTGCCTTCTGCCCAGTCAGCATGTCGCGGGTTCAAATTTCACTCTTATCCTTAGCTTTAGCTTATCTTCCAATTGTACCACGCGTATAAGTCACGCTTTATATGGGGTATAAACACCCATAACACCTATAATTCAGAGATACCATATAATCATTGATGGCGTCAACAGATTCCAGTGTAGGTGCCAAGATAGCCCTTGTTTTTCTGTAGTCGAGTTCATTCATGATCAGCTCAAAATTAGGATATATTACATTAACCTAGTTGCAATGGGATCATCACCAGGAGGCAAAATGTCGGATGGGACTTCAACTATTGTGCCATAATCAGTAACTTTTCCGATTGTTCCATCACCTATACCAGATATCCACTCAGTGAATTTTTTGAGATCACGTCTCTCATCATCATTCGTTGCTTGAATCAATCGCATATTTTTTGTTAGACGAAGGACTGTGCAATAATCCTATACGTATGATGAATTCATAGTTACTCTAACAATATCTTGTCGTTCCCCTTTTTGCACGACTGGTAGAACTTGTCTGAAATCACCACCAAACACTATAGTTTTCCCACCGAATGGCTTTTCTGCATTTTCTGTGCTGACTAATTGCATAACATCACGCATCATCCTATCCAAAGCTTCTATGCAATATTTGTTAACCATATGTGTTTCATCCTATATAATGAGTTTGCAAAGGTTAAGTTGTGCCTGATCACCTCCTTACTTCACATTGCATGTTGAGTCTTCAGAAACCATCAATGGAATTGAGAATCTTAAGTGAGCAGTTCGCCCACCTGGTAAAAAAAGTGAAGCTATGCCACTCGATGCAACATTCAAAACAATATTTCCCCTTGCTCTCATAGAAGCTGATATGGTTTTCCACAAAAATGTCTTTCCTGTTCCACCATAACCATACACAAAAAAACACACCACCATCTTTGGATGCAACACTCTCCATCAACCTATCATATATCTTTCTTTGATCATCATTTATTTTTTGTATCAACTCATCATGTTCTTTTTTCAATGAAGATCTATTGTAAGAACGTTTATTAAATACCAAACGGTTGTTATGGATTGTATCTTTATCTTTTATTGGTAAAGGCATCCCTTCAAAATCCAAAAGACTCTTTCCAAACTGACGCAGTATAGCATTTATCTGGGATAAGCATTCATTTTTTATTTGTTGTTCTTGTTGGATTGTATACTAAAAGTCTAGCTTTTTGTATGAACAATGTTATAACAATTTATTTGAAATGAGAATCATATGATCAAATGATTGTGTCTTATAATTTATTTATATGCACGATGTAATAGTCCACTTACTTTATACTGTAGATAATATATTGTGCGACAACACACGGAAGATCATATTATCGTTTTCCTTATAAAGTATAAACAGATGCTCACAACCGAGATAGATAGGGACTCTCTATTGGGATGGTTGTAGTGTGATTTGACATTAGTTTATCTTGACTATAGAATCATATTAGTGCACTTCATGTGTATTGAGCGGGACCGCTAGAGATCGTTCGACTTATACTGACTTATAGGAGAACTTGATCTCAGGTATTATGGATGTTTGTGCTCTTAATCCCTGTACAATAACTTCGACACGTAACATATTTCTTTGATTTATCAATGGGTGAGATTTACATGTAATTAAATCAATAAACTCGGTGAGTTGGGAAATAATGTTATCTCTATGGTGTGCTGTTGATTGTAGAAGGAATCCGTGTGGGTTATAGGTTGATGATGTCCCCTTGAGGAGCTCATAAGGATTATCATGTAAACCTTGTAGGTGGATTTATTCCGGTATGATAATGAGGTTGAGTGGTACTACTCTCGGATGAGATATTAATTAATGGAGTTGTCAGTAACTTAATTACTTAATGGGCATTGTATATCTTAAACATGAGGAGACTGTCGGGCTCATAATAAGAAGGTGCCCATAACATAATTATGGGATTAGAACGATAGTGCAGTGATAATATTTTAGTGATATATATTATTATTATTGGACTTAAGTATAAGCTTTGGGCTAAGTTTGGATACTTAAGCCCAATTGAGGCCTAACTCTAATTTCTCCTCCTGGTCCCTGCTGTAGCCCATATATAAGTCATCTCAACTGTCTGAAAACCCTAATCAACTGATTAATCACGCCTAACACTGTGAAGAGGTTGAGGGAACAACAGATTGAGAAGATCTCGAAGATTGTCGCCCACATGACATCGAGATTGGACTTGGGAATACAGCAGAAGACCGGAAGGTTGTTTGCTGCTGCTGTCCATCAACTTGCACGATTTTTCTAAAATCATACAGAACTCAGAACTGTTCGTGTGATATACTAATGGAAACCACTGAAGAGAGGATCATTTTAGTGCATAGATCACTCAAATCGGAGATCAAATGAGAGAGTTATATCCAAAATGATGAGGCTGCGCAGGAGAATTCACCTTCTTCAACATACTCTAGTGATAGGTAATATGTTTCTTTGTTTTCTTGCTTCCGCTGGATTAGAAACGTATGGTACCCTAACGGTTTATGTTAACCAAACGATCGAACGCCAACAGTTCTGACATCTCTAATCCTGAATTTTACAATTAAGCAGATAAGATTATAATATTCCAATATATATATATATATATATATATATATATATATATATATATATATATATATATATATATATCTATCTATCTATCTTAAGTATACTATAGCAGAAACTTTTCTTGCTGACGTGTCGTCTCCAGAGCGCTCCAATGTGACGTGTAATTTTCTCAATTTTTTAGATTTTTTAATACTTTTTTAATATTTCCTTATTTACTTTTAATTAGCTTTCTTATTTAATATTTTCTTTATTAAATAATGAATTTCTTATTTTTAATAATGATTAAATTTTCAATATTTTTTATTTATTTGGGTATCATTAATTAATTACTAAATCTTTTAATGCAATAAATTAATTAATATCAAATTAAATCATATATATAAAGGGAAAAAATAATATTCCATATAATATTCTCTCTCACCCCACCTATAAATAAGACTTTTTGGTTATTCATTCTAAATACACACATTCGATTCTCCAAGAGGAATATGAACTTTTTTCAAGTTCCTCTAGAGAATTGATTTATAAAAGTATAAAAATTTATTTCGATAGATCGAATCAAGTGCAGATTCGATCTACCTCTAAATAATCGATTCAAGTATTCTTCAAGAGGAAGAGAATTGATTCAAGTATTCTTGAATCGATTTATCTATTAAGAATCGATTCTTCAAGAGGAAGAGAATTGATTAAAGTATTCTTGAGTAGATTTGTTAAAAATTGATTTTTCAAGAGTAAGAGGATCGATACAAGTATTCTTGAATCGATTTACATTTAAAAATCGATTCTTCAAGAGGAAAAAATCAATTCAAGTATTAGCTCTTAAGAATCGATTCAAGTATTCTTCAAGAGGAAGAGAACTTATTCAAGTATTCTTGAATCGATTTACCTCATAAGAATCGATTCTTCAAGAAGAAGAGAATCAATTCAAGTATTCTTGAATAGATTTACATCTTAAAATCGAATTTTCAAGAGTAAGAGGATCGATTAAAGTATTCTTGAATTGATTTACAACTTAAGAATTGATTTTTCAAGAGAAAAAAATCAATTTAAGTATTACCTCTTAAGAATCGATTCAAGTATTCTTTAACATTTACCTCTAAAGTATTGATTCAAGTGAAAGAGGATCGAAGATTCAAGTACTCTTGAACGATTTACTTGTAGAGAATAAGAGGTTGAAAAACTAATTCATGTATAAAATCGAAAGCTTAAGTTTTTTAAGTTAAATCATTATTTCATATCAAATAACATTAAAAATTAGTTTGTAAATATTTTTTAATTTTTTAAATTTAGTAAATTAATATTTATTTATTTACATATATCTTAGTTATTCAATTATGACATATGAATTATAAAATTTATTTTCTTTAGTTGTTTATATAATTTGAAACTAATAAAAAATATAATTAATAAATTCATTACAAATTTATGAATATTTAAAAGAATATTTTATATTAATTAATTTTATTTATATATATATATATATATATATATATATATATATATATATATATATATTTACATTAGTTTCTTAAAAATAACAATTAATGAAAACAGAGTTATTATTATATAGTTATAAGAAATACTAAACCATAATCAAGAGAAAAAGAAATACCTCATTTAAATATTATTATAATATTACGTACATTTTAATATATATATATATATATATATATATATATATATATATATATATATATATTAACTATTTAAAACATTTTAATAATTTTTTTAATTAATTATAAAATATTTTACCTTATTTTTCATAAATAATCAATATATATATTAAATATAGCATATCAAAGTCCTTTGTCATTTGATTCGTTCACGTATAGTTTTACTATTTATTTATTTTTCCTATACATATGACTTATTTACTTTAGTATCATTAATTGTTATTAATAAATAAATCATTCGATATAAATAAATAAATTATTATCAAATCAAATCATATATAGGAAAAAAAGAATAAATTGAGATTTTTTTTAATATATAATAGATATTTTTTAGACAAACAGTAAAATTAAGGATTTATTACTAGGAGTTACATATTTTGATCATAATTCACTTAAATACAATGAAAAAATGAAATACTAACAACTATATAAAAATACAGCAAAGGGACAAAATTGTCCCTATGTGATTGCACATTTTTTAGAGAGATATGTGGAGTAATAAATAATTTTCAATTGTATTATTTTATAAAGTAACATTTAAAAAAATACAAGTCAAGATTCTTTTAAATAATTAGAATATATGTACATATATATATTAACTTTATACATGATTTAGTTATATATTACATTATAAAAGTCAAATGTTATAATTTGTTGCAAATTCTTTACATTAATGAAAGAAATTATCTTGCTATAAGAAAAAAAATTCTCAATAATTAATGTTGTTACGTAATATAAAACGAATTATTTAATTACAAAAAATAAGAATAATTAAATAAATAATCCAGCATTGTACGCGGGTTTCATACTAGTATATATATTTAAACACAAAAATCTTAATCTTGTATAGAATAAATGATATTAATTTGTTATGCAAAAAATTGAACCTTGAAATCTCTTTTTTTTTCTCTTTGATTGTGGAAAATGTCCTCTGATAAATATTTCCAGCATCATTTCCATATGTTTTCGGGCATGCTTGCGGATCCAGAAATGAGGATATTAACGAATAATTCCCTCAAAGGCTTTCCAGTTAACCATTGTGCACATTCAGTAATAGTGTCTGTATTCCTTGTCATCAACAAGCAAACCACATGCATAATATGCCTCTCTGTATGTTTTGGGCACCAATCCATTAACTCTTTTGAAATCTTCACAGCAAGTTGGGCCACGAACAACATTAATAAGAATTTTTATATGTGATTATTATTATGAAAAAAATATTCATAAAAATTACTATAAGTAAAAACAATGAACTTTACAATGTTAGAACCGATCGGGTTTAATGTGAAAAAATTTTATATGTATTTATTATTCTTTAATATGAAAAAAATTAATAAAAATTATTTAAAAAAATAAAGTTTACAAGGTTAGAACCGATCGTGTTTATTGTGGAAATTTTTATATATTTATTATTCCTAAATATGAAAAGAAATTAATAAAAATTACTTTAAAAATAGCAATGAATTTTACAAGGTTAGAACCGATAGGGTTTAATGTAGAAATTTTTTTGAATGATTTACAAAGGTTAGAACCTATCGGTTTTAATTTGAAAAATGTTTTTTTTATTTTTTCTTAATATCTTCATTCATTAAGAAGAATATGTCATTCATTTCGATGCTTATTTACTTGTTTCGATCAACATATCCTTCATTTTGATACTCATTTTCTCATTTCTAATGTACATTTTGTTCATTTCGATGCTCATTTGGATGCACGTTTCCTTCATTTTTGATGTTCATTTCTCATTTTGTTGACGTTTACTTCATTTGATGCTCATTTTCTAATTTCGATCCACAATTTCTAATTCGATGCTCATTTTATCATTTCAATACACATTTCCTTCATTTCAATGCACGATTCCTTCATTTTGTTGCACGTTTCCTTCATTTCGATGCTCATTTCCTACATTTCGATACTCATTTGCTTTATTATGAAAACAATTCCTTCATTTTGATACTCATTTTCTAATTTCGTTGCACTTTTCCTTCATTTCGTTGCTCATTTTCTCATTTTGATCCACATTTCCATATATTATTAATAAAAATTACTTTTAAAAAAACAATGAACTTTACAATGTTAGAACCGATCGGGTTTAAAGTGGAAAATTTTACATGTATTTATTATTTCTAAATATGAAAAAAATTAATAAAAATTACTTTAAATGAACTTTACAAGGTTAGAACTGATCGTGTTTAATGTGAAAAAATTTTATATGTAATTATTATTTTTAAATATGGAAGGATATTAATAAAAATTACTTTAAAAGAAACAATGTATTTTACAAGGTTAGAACCGATCGGGTTCAATGTAGAAAATTTTTAAATGGTTTACAAAGGTTAGAACCTATCGGTTTTAATTTGAAAAATATTTTTTAATATATTTATTCATTAAGAAGCATATTTTCTTCATTTTGATACTTATTTCTTGTTTCGATCAACATTTCCTTCATTTCGATGCTTATTTTTTAATTTCGAATGCACATTTCCATCATTTTGATGCTAATTTAAACGTACGTCTCCTTCATTTTCGATGCACATTTCTCATTTTTGATGACGTTTACTTCATTCGATGCTCATTTTCTAATATCGATGCACATTTCCTTCATTTCGATGCCTATTTTATCATTTCAATGCATGTTATCTTAAATTCGTTGCACGTTTCTTTCATTTCGATGCTCATTTCCTTCATTTCGATACTCATTTCCTATATTTCGATGCTCATTTTCTTTATTTCGATGCAAAATTTTTTAGTTCGATTCTCATTTTCTAATTTTGATGCACTTTTCCTTCATTTCGTTGCTTATTTTACATTTTGATGCACATTTCCATATTTATTTTTCTTAAATATGAAAAAAAAAATTAATAAAAATTATTTTTAAAAAATCAATGAAGTTTACAAGGTTAGAACTGATCAGGTTTAATGTGAAAAAATTTTATATTTATTTATTATTTTTAAATATTTAAAAAAATTAATTAAAATTACTTTAAAAGAAACAATGTATTTTTAAGGTTAGAACTGATCAGGTTTAATGTAGAAAATTTTTGTATGGTTTAAAAAGGTTAGAACCTAACGATTTTAATTTGAAAAATATTTTTGTTATTTTTTTAGTATCTTTATTTATTAAGAAGCATATTTCCTTCATTTCGATGCTCATTTCCTTGTTTCGATCAACAATTCATTCGTTTCGATGCTCATTTTCTCATTTCAAATGCACGTTTTCTTCACTTTGATACTCATTTCGATGCACGCCTCTATTATTTTCAATGCTCATTTCTTATTTTGATGAGGTTTACTTTATTTCGATGCTCATTTTTCAATTTTGAAGCACATTTCCTGTATTTTGATGCTCATTTTATCATTTCAATGCACGTTTCCTTCATTTCGATGATCATTTCCTTCATATAGATACTCTGTCACGGCCCAATTTCCAATAAATATAAAGGGAGATTTATTCGCAATTCTTTGATAATGTTAACCTTCAATGAGGGCGTGAACCATAAAATAAAGTTAATAAAATATCATAAACAGTGAAAATTATACAAAAGTATATCATTAGAATTTATATAAAAAGATTTTGGCGCAGCGCATTAATAAAAAGGGCTTTCACGCAACGTATCCGCCCCGGTACGCCGTCGCAGCCTCAACCTGAAAAGGGTTTGGAGTGGAAGGGGTGAATGTCTGAAATACACTCAGTGGATTAACTTAAATAATTGCACAGTTAAAAATAAATATGCATGTCAAATATACCATAAGATGTAACATATGCCAATTTTAATAAAATTACTTTTGAACATTGTCGTTCGATAACTCATTGGAAATATTTTAGACAGAACCGTTGTCCGATAACTTTTGTTAGTTTGTCTGTGCGCACCGGGCCGTCACCCCAGTACGATGCTAGCATACTTTGAAATATATTTTAGTACTGAACCGACGTAGCCAGTAACTTGTGTTAGTTGGTCTGTGCGCACCTTGTCGTCACCCAGTAAGATGTTAGTAGGAAAATATTTGTCATCGAACTAAAAGTACACATGACATATAACATGACATATCAGTAACACATATTACATATTAACATAGCAATCATGACATAAAATGTAGCACTCTGTAAAGAGTGAAAGTTACCCCACCTTGAACTTTCTTTGAAAAAGTAGAATACATCTGATAAAATTGGAAACTCATTATATTTCCCTCACTGAAGTTGTCTTCTTTCCATTGAATAAAGAATATATGTGTGTAGAGAAAAGAAAGGAGTATATATATATAAAAAAATTGAATAGTTTGTTCTTATCCAATCCTTCAAAATAGCTTACGTGTGTGTCTTATCTAATTACAATTGACATTTGCTTAAATATAATATATCAACTTGCACACCAAGTTTAACACTAATAATTATCCAAATGTTAAATATATATAAATAAAAGTAAACTTGATGGCTACGTATGCATCCCTATCCAAAATGCAACTTGCATAAATATCATACATATATTATTATTATTAAAATTTGGAGACCAAGTTGGCAACACAACACACGTCACTTTACAACTCATCCTTATCCAAAAATACTTAATCCTTATCCAAAAACTAACCACTTCCATACACGTGTTATTATTAATATTATATAAATATATTATATTTATAAAAGATATAATACACTAAAATAATTAATATAATTTTATTTAAAAGTCGAGTTTACGAAAATATAGATTATGAAATATTGGGTGTTATAATCCATCCCCCTAAAAATAATTTCGTCCTTGAAATTCAGAAAAACTTTTTATTTTTTACAAAATCGGCAGTAAATAATAATAAATATTAAATGCCTATGTAACTTGAAGCTAACGTTGTGTACCAGGTAGATGCGTAGTGAGTATCATTAGAAAATCATTTTATTTCGAAAGTGAAAGTCTACAGATATATAGATTCATAAAATTTATTTTAAAAATACGAGTCAAAAAAAGAAAATTTTATTTTAAAAATACGAGTCCACAGAAATGTAGACCCGCACTGATACAATCTGTCACACCCCAATTTTCAATAAATATAAAGGGAGATTTATTCGCAATTCTTTGATAATATTAACCTTCAATGCGGGCGTGAACTATAAAATGAAGTTAATATAATATCATAAACAGTGAAAATTATACTAAAGTATATCATTAGAATTTACATAAAAAGATTTTGGCGCAACACATTAATAAAAAGGACTTTCATGCAATGCATCCGCCTCGGTACGTCGTCGCAGCCTCAACCTGAAAAGGGTTTGGAGTAGAAGGGGTGAATGTCTGAAATACACTCAGTGGGTTAACTTAAATGATTGCATAATTAAAAATAAATATGCATGCCAAATATACCATAAGATGTAACATATGCCAATTTTAATAAAATTACTTTTGCACATTGTCATTCAATAACTCATTGGAAATATTTTAGACCGAACCGTCGGCCGATAACTTGTGTTAGTTGGTCTGTGCGCACCGGGCCGTCACCCCATTACGATGTTAGCATACTTTGAAATACATTTTAGTACTGAACCGACGTAGCCAGTAACTTATGTTAGCTGGTCTGTGCGCATCGAGTCGTCACCCAGTACGATATTAGTAGGAAAATATTTGTCATCGAACTAAAATCACACATAACACATAACATGACATATTAGTAACACATATCACATCTTAACATAGCAATCATGACATAAATGTAGCATTCGGTAAACAGTGAAAGTTACCCCACCTTGAACTTTCTTTGAAAAAGTAGAATACATCTGATAAAATTGGAAACTCATTATATTTCCCTCACTGAAGTTGCCTTCTTTCCATTGAATAAAGAATATATGTGTGTAGAGAAAAGAAAGGAGTATATATATAAAAAAAATTGAATAGTTTGTTCTTATCCAATCTCTCAAAGTAGCTTACGTGTGTGTCTTATCGAATTACAATTGACATTTGCTTAAATATAATATATCAACTTGCACAGCAAGTTTAACACTAATAATTATCCAAATGTTAAATATATAAAAATAAAAGTAAAAACTTGATGGCTACGTATACATCCCTATCCAAAATGCAACTTGCATAAATATCATACATATATACGTCACTTTAAAACTCATCCTTATCCAAAAATATTTAATCCTTATCCAAAAACTAACCACTTGCATACACATGTGTTATTATTAATATTATATTATTATTATATAAATCTATTATATTTATAAAAGATATAATACATTAAAATAATTAATATAATTTTATTTCAAAGTCGAGTTTACGAAAATATAGATTATGAAATATTGGGGTGTTATATACTCATTTCCTACATTTTGATACTCATTTTCTCACTTCGATTAACATTTCATTTGCTTCTATGTTAATTTTCTCATTTTAATGCATATTTCCATCATTTTCGATGCTCATTTCCTTCATTAAAATGCACAATTCCTTCATTTCGATGCTCATTTTCTAATTTCGGTGCACTTTTCCTTCATTTCATTGCTCATTTCTGATATCGATACACATTCTTTATTTATAATTTTTAAAAACGAAAAAAATTAATAAAAATTACTTTTCAAAAACAATGAACTTTACAAATTTAGAACTGATCGAGTTTAATGTGGAAAATTTTTATATGTCTTTATTATTCTTAAATATGAAAAAATTTAATAAAAATTATTTTTAAAAAAATAATGAACTTTACAAAGTTAAAACTGATCGGTTTTTTTAACGTGAAAATATTTTACACGTATTTATTATTCTTAGGTATGAAAAAAAATACTCCCTCCGTCCCATAAAGAAATTCACAGTTACTGTGGATACGGAGTTCAAGAAAAAGTTACTTTTGGGGGTAGTTTGATTTTTTTAGGTAATAAATAAATTATAAAGTAAGTTTTGTAAGTTGTAAAGGGGTGACAATTTTGAAATTAAAGTGTATTGTGAGGTTATTGATTTGTGTGTATTTCCTTTTTTGGGGGAGTGAACTTGTTTATGAGACAGACAAAAATAGAAAGTGTGAATTTGTTTATGGGATGGAGGGAGTAATAATAACTTAAAAAATAAACTTTACAAGGTTAGAACCGATCGTGTTTAATGTGGAAAAATTTTATATGTATTTATTATCATCAAATATGAAAAAAAAATTATATTTTAAAAAAATAATGAACTTTACAAGTTTAGAACCGATCAGTTTTAATGTGAAAAATTTTATATGTGATTATTATTCTTAATTATCAAAAAAATTAATAAACATTACTGTAAGAAAAAATAATGAACTTTACAAGGTTAGAACCGATCTGGTTTAATGTGGAAAAATTTTATATGTGCTTATCATTCTTTAATATGAGAAAAAATATTAATAAAAATTATTTTAAAAAAAATGAACTTTAGAAGGTTATACCCGAACGGGTTTAATGTTGAAAATTTTATATATATTTATTATTACTAAATAAGAAAAGAAATTAATAAAAATTAATTAAAAAAAACAATGAATTTTACAAGGTTAGACAAGATCGGGTTTAATGAAGAATTTTTTTTTTGAATTTCCTTCTTTTCGATACTCATTTCCTCCATTTAGATGATCATTTTCTAATTTCAATCAACATTACATTTGCTTCGATGCTCATTTTCTCATTTCAATGCACATTTTCTTCATTTTTGATGCTCATTTCCTTCATTTCAATGTACAATTCCTTCATTTCAATGCTCATTTTCTAATTTCGCTGGACTTTTCCTTCATTTTTTTGCTCATTTTCTCATTTCGATACACATTTTATTATTTATTATTTTTAAATATTATTTTTTTAATAAAAATTACTTTTAAGAAAAACAATGAACTTTACAAGGTTAGAACCGATCGGGTTTTTTACGGACAAATTATATATATATTTATTAATCTTATATATGAAAAAAATACTAAAAAATACCAAAAAAATGTAATTTATAAGGTTATAATAGATCGGTTTAATTGGAAAATTTTTATATGTATGAATTATTCTTAAATATAAAATAAAAATTAATAAAAATTACTTTAAAAATGAACATTACAATGTTAGAACCGATCGGATTTAATGTGGAAAAATATTATATGTGATTATTATTCTTAATTATGAAAAAATTAATAAAAATTACTTAAAAAAACAATGAACTTTACAAGGTTAGAACAGATCGAGTTTAATGTGGAAATTTTTTATAAATATTTATTATTCTTAAATATGAAAAAAATTAATAAAAAATATTTAAAAAAATAATAAACTTTACAAGGTTAGAACCGATCGAGTTTAATGTGGAAAATTTTATATGTATTTATTATTCTTAAAAATTAAAAAATTACTTTAAAAACAATGATTATTATAAGGTTAGAACCGATCAGGTTTAATGTGAAAAATTTTTATATGTGATTATTCTTAATTATGAAATAAAAAATTAATAAAAATTACTTTAGAAATAAACAATGAACTTTATAAAGGTAGAACCGATCGGGTTTAATGTAGAAAATTTTTGTATGATTTACAAAGGTTAGAACCTATCAGTTTTAATTTGACAAATGCTTTTGTTATTTTTTCTAATATCTTCATTCTTTAAGAAACATATTTCATTCATTTCGATGCTTATTTTCTTTTTTCGATCAACATTTCCTCGTTTTGATGCTCTTTTTCTCATTTCGAATGCACATTTCCTTCAATTTGATGCTAATTTCGTACATGTCTCCTCCATTTTTTATGCTCATTTCACATTTTGATGAGGTTTACTTCATTTGATTCTCATTTTCTAATTTCGATGTACATTTCCTTCATTTCGATGCTCATTTTATCATTTCAATGCACGTTTTCTTCGTTTCGTTGCACATTTCCTTCATTTGATGCTAATATCCTTCATTTCGATACTCATTTTCTATATTTCGATGCTCATTTTACCATTTTGATCAACATTTCATTTGCTTCGATGCACATCTTCTCATTTCGATGCACATTTCCTTCGTTTTCGATGCTCATTTCCTTCATTTTGATGCTCATTTTCTAATTTTGATTCTCATTTTCTAATTTTGGTGCACTTTTCCTTCATTTTGTTGCTCATTTTCTAATTTCATACACATTTCTTTATTTATTATTTTAAATATGAAAAAAAATTAATAAAAACTACTTTTGAAAAAAACAATGAACTTTACTAGGTTAGAAACAATCGGGTTTAATGTGGGAAAATTTAATATGTATTTATTATTCTTATATATGAAAAAATTAATTAAAATTACTTTAAAAAAAATAATGAATTTTACATGGTTAGAACTTAGAACTGATCCGGTATAATCTAGAAATTTTGTGTGGTTTACAAAGGTTAGAAACTATCGGTTTTAATTTGAAAAATATTTTGTTATTTTTTTAATATCTTCATTCGTTAAGAAGCATATTTCCTTCATTTCGATGCTCATTTTCTTGTTTTGATGCTCATTTCGTCATTTTGAATGAACGTTTCCATCATTTTCAATGCTCATTTTCTTAATTTTCGATGTTCATTTCTCATTTTGATGAGATTTACTTCATTTGATGCTCATTTTCTAATTTCGACACAAATTTCCTTCATTTTGATGCTCATTTTATCATTTTAATGCACGTTTCCTTCATTTCGATGTCCATTTCCTTCATTTTGATTCTTATTTCCTACATTTTGATGCTCATTTTCTCATTTCAATGCACAATTTCCTCATTTTCAATGCTCATTTCCTTCATTTCGATGCATAATTCCTATATTTAGATATTCATTTTCTAATTTAATTGCACTTTTCTTTCATTTCGTTGATCATTTCTCATTTCGATACACATTTCTTTATTTATTATTTTTAAATATGAAAAAAATAATAATAATTACTTAAAAAAGAAGAATTTTACAAGGTTAGAATCGATCGGGTTTAATGTGGAAAAATTTTATAAATTAAATATGAAAAAAAATTAATAAAAATTACTTTAAAAAACAATGAAATTTACAAGGTTAAAACCGATCGGGTTAAATATGGAAAAATTTTATATGTATTTATTATTCTTAAATATGAAAAAGAAATTAATAAAAATAACTTTAAAAATTAAATTTTACAAGGGTAGAACCGATTGAGTTTAATGTAGAAAATTTTTTGTATGGTTTACAAAGGTTAGAACCTATTGGTTTAATTTGAAAAATATTTTTGTTATTTATTTTAATATCTTTATTCATTAAAAAACATATTTCCTTCATTTCGATGCTCATTTTCTTGTTTTGATCAACATTTCCTTCGTTTCGATGCTCATTTTCTCTTTCATATGCATGTTTCCTTAATTTTGATATAAACTTGATAATGAGATTACTTTTTATCGCGTCTATTTTCCTAAGGTCCTCGTTTGCTATTTCTCGATTAGTCAGGTAGTAGTTCCATAGTAGGGTCATCGATTTGTCGGTCTGGTAGTCGGTTAATAGTTCTAATATCTACCGACCCACATATCATCGACCGATCGTCCCGTAAACTTGATAATAAGATTAATTTTTAACACGCATGTTTTCCATTAGTCCCTGTTAGCTGATTCTTGATCTGTCAGGTAATAGTTCCACAGTAGGGTCGTTCAGTTGGTCGGTCAAGAGGTCGGGTTATATTTTCAATGTCTACTTACCCTCAAATCATCGACCGATTGCACCGTAAACCTGATAATGAGATTACTTTTATCGCGTATGTTTTCGTATGTTCCCGTTTGTTGATTCTCGATCTGTCGGGTATTGTTAACTAACCCACATTTTTTTAGACAAAAAGATAATTACTCTCCACATCTCAATTTCAACTTCATACTTTTCATTTTCATCCATTATATATTCAAGTTCATCCTTATATTAAAAAACATGACAACAAATCTGTCATCTCTACTTAATATGCATAATTTAGTTTTTTTTAATAATTAATAAAATATAAAATATATTACATGTATGGGTAATAATTTTGTAATTAAAGTGTGCTTTTTAATGTTTTGAATTGAGATTTAAACGAAAAATGCGAATGATTTATAGATTTTAGTTTTGCCATATGTCAGTTTTTCATACAATGTGCTTATTATATGGAAGAGTCGATTGAAATATCGAATGCACCACCATGTTTTCTCCAGGTTTTCATAAGTAACAACAAAATGACACTATTTTTATTCTGAAATTTTTTATATAAATAAAATAAATATAAGTTTAATTGAATAATTAAATACAATCAAATTTTCAGTTTTAAGAAATGGATTATTATACAACAATTTTTAATAAATGAGAATAACACTTAATAAATAATAATTTAGTAAAAACTTATAAATATTAATTTTGTCATTACTTTTAAAGTTTTGAACTGGGATAAAGTTATTTTTGTTAACAATTTAATAAAGCATTTTTTCTCAATCTTTCTTTTCTTCTTCTTATTATTACTATATATTTTTCCTTGAAGTAAAATGGAGAGATTGTTTTGAAAATACTATTTATCTATAAACATCCCCATAATTATTATTTTAATTTCTCGTAATATATGAGTAATTATTTTATTTATTAAAAAAATTCATGAAGTATTATGGTTTTAATTACACACTCCTTGTGTATTGGAATTTATTACAAAGTATTTTTAGTGCGGAGTTTAAGAAAATTTTATTTTTTTATGTATAGATTAAGAGAAGAAATATTTTAGTTAATATTAATAAAAATTGTGTGAAAAGTCATGTGTAAAAAATGGGTATTATGTTGGGACGCGTGTAAATAGTGGATATTATCATTTAGCACTTTTAATAAAATAAAATTTTAAAATAAAATAGAAATAGAAAGTGTGAAATACTTAAAGGATGACTCTATACATTAACATAATTATTATTTTAATTTCTTGTAATATATAACTATTTATTTTATTTATTAAAAAAAGTTTCATGAAGTATATGGATGTATTTTAAATTTAATTAAACAAAAATATTTTGAATAGCTTACAAATTTATGTAGTTTTATAAAATTCCCTTTGATATTTTTTTTTTCATGAAAGTGTATGAATATAATTAAATAGAAACAAATATGTTATAGTGTATTTTTTAATTAATTTTTGAGAAACTACGAATAAATATATAGACGAATAAATTATATTTAAATAAAAAATATTATAATCGATTATAATAATTTGTTCATTAAATTCAATTAATAAATGTTGCAACAATTAACAAAATTTAATTTTTATAATAATTATTAATATATACAAATATGTTTTATATAAATAAAATTTACAAAAAATATATTTTTGTAATTTCAATTGATATAATTTATTTTATGTTTTTTCATGAGTTTTGCGAGAGGTGTCAATAGGCAATAATATCTATCTATCTACTCCTTTCTATAGTATAGCTATATAATTAAATAATATAATATAAAAATATATAATTATTAATTTATTTTTTAAAATAATAAATAAAATATAAATACATATTATATGTATGGATAATAATTTTATAATTAGAGTGTAGTTTTAATATTTTGAATTGAAATTTAAATGAAAAATATGAATGATTTATAGATTTTAGTTTTGTCATATGTCAATTTTTCATACTATTTTTATTCTGGACTTCTTTTATATAGACTAGGTATTTTTACGTGCGTTGCACGCCACATTCGCGTTATAACGTGTAATAAAATTATAATATTTTTCAGTTATTATTTTTTTCTTAATTTTTATTCTAAAAATCTTAATTTTCAATGTATTTCGTTTGATAATGATCATTTGACGTAACCCAAACTTCTATACTGTTAATGAATTATATTTAGGATAATCTGCTTTAAAGCCTTACTAATTATCATTGCAAAACAAAGTATCACATAAAATTGTTCTTATTAATTTGAATGGGTCCTCATCAATTCAATTACTTGACTTAACGATATGCACTAAATGATACCCCTTCCAAGAATACATTCACACTTTCCATTCTAATCCGTCCCATGAATACTTTCACACCCTAAAAATGGAAACAATACACAATATCAATAACCTTACAATACTACAATATTACAAAAATACAACGTTCTTTCTACATAAAATATAGTCAAAGTCAACTATATCATACATTTTATTATACTCAATTACCAAAAATATCCCCCTCTTTCTTACGTCACTACAATAAAAAGTTACTTTTTTTAAACTCCGTACCACCAAATACATGAATGTATTCCTAGAACTGAGGGAATAACTTTTTTTTCAATAATAAAATACAATGCACTGAATGATAACTTTTTTTTCAATAATAAAATCCCAATCATCTAAATTTTGGGTCACTAAATTAAATTGAACTGTCATACCATCTTATAAATAATGAACTGAAGCAAGTTAACATGATATTATACAAAAATATTGTTAAAGACCTTCATGGTTCATACTTTTATGCCAATAAATCAGTTGCATATCATGAGGTTCCCTTTTTCCTTGAGTTAAAAAATAAAATAATAATTAAAACATGATTAATGAATATTGAAGTGGCAGTTATTGCCTTACTGGTCATCATCTTTTAAACTTGTTGATGTGTAGAAGCAACTGTTGTATATTATGTATTATTTAGGAGCAAAAATCACAATGTGGAGTGCCCGTCCTTCTCCTGAGGTAGATCGACCACACGTCCATCTTACTCTTAAAGCTGCTTTCGATTATATGGTCCTCATGCAAATTCCTGAACTGCAGAGCAGCAGAAGTGAGCATGTCGCAAATTCAATGAAGAGCAGAGAAGAAGAAAAGAGGAATCTACTGATAAAAATGCTAATTCAAAAACAGATTAATTCAAATTTAGAACACAAATCAATGCAGCACAATGGAATGATAGCGTGGAATTAGTGCATAGTAACGTCAAAATTTACAATATTCCCAAATTGAATTTTGTCACATATGAGTCATCATAATTCACTATAGACATTATGTAGAAAAATGCAATGTGTATTGGATTCATAAGTGTACTATTCTTTAAATTACTTGAGAGATCAATAACAAAAAACAAAAAATAAAATAAAAATAAAATTACATTAGACACAAGGCTTAGTGCTAGTAGGATCAAATTTGAATAATGACAGAGAAAAACTTAAATTCAAAATAGAGTAGCCAAAGACATTGTATTCTTTATTGAGTGTATAAATACCTTGCTTCAGGAACCCCATGGCAGATTACTTCATTAACTGACCTGAGAAAAGTAGAGTTTTAGAACAAAAATATTTTAGAACCACAAGGCAAAGAATATACTACATAAAAGGAATTCCAAGTGAATAATACCAACATGTAGCAAGACTGGGAAAAATGAATAGAGATGGATATCCTCCCGCAAGTAAAATTGGATCGTTGAGTATAGTTATTTTCAGTTGCACGACTGAGTACCTAATTATATCTGATTAGTGATATAACAGCATGATGAGCTTACTCCATTAGGATCACCGAAGCATCATATAGGTCACATAATACAACAATAATTCATCTCTAGATAGTAAAATATGCTTCAAAAAACAAGGAATAAGGATTATACCAGCAGCAATAGTTGCTCAAGAGTCAATAAACTTCTCGCCTAATTGCCCAAAATCGTCACTGCAACCTCAAACTCCTCCAAAACCCACGCTCGTTGTCGACTCTCTCATTCTTCTACAATAGTGAGACGACATTTCAGGTTTGACAAAAAAATGGAAAAAGATATTTGCCAAGAGGCTTTACACTTCCAAATATAGATAAATTGGTTTGAATATTTCTTAAACTGGTGCTAGATTTACCTTATGGCAGAGAACAATAGTATTATGTTGTGAGCAGCATCTACAATAGCTGGTACAAATAATTCACTTTCCTCAATCGACACAGACAAAGCTCATCTCCATCCTCTCTTCATTTCACGTTGCTAGTCATCTACAACGCAACACGTTCTTCGATGGATCGATTGTGTTATTGAGTTACCGAAGAGCTATTCTCAGCGTCCGATTCCACGATGAGGCCCACCTCCACCTCTCCTAATTCTTCGTTACCTAAAGCTAGAGTATCTTATTTTGAATTTAAGATATTTTCTAACAGCATTCATGAGATCTTGTTATGCATGCGTAATTAGTTGGATATAGTAATAAACCCCTTAGTCCATGGTGTCATCATCAAGAGAATTTCTCAACTTAGAAAGGGATTAGTGGATGCCTCATAGTATAAAAATCTGATCAAGTAAACCATACGAGGATTGAGTGTAGCCATCGACTAATGAATCTGATGGTATACTATTTAAGGGACATGTAACATCAATTCAGAATTTCAAAGAAAAAATTAACATCTAGCAGTGTGGTTATATCCTCTCATAAAATTTGGATTGACATTCTAATAAAATCTTAAGATATTATCAATGTAGTATATAACATCAAAATTAACTTAAATCCAAAGATCATAGCTAATTCAGATAAGATATTTGTTTGTTCGTGCTTTTAAATATACATTAGGAACTCCACATATGCAACTAAGCATGCATCATATACAACCTATAATTAAGTGTTCCATTGCCAATATACCATAAAAAATATCACAATAGAGTAACTGTTTTACAGAAATACTATTTGTTTAGGACACATGAACCAGCTTGGAAGTCATAACGAACAACAAAATTTATAACTGAGGAACGTAACTTTGGATGGTGTAAACAGAATAAAGGTAATCTACAGCAGACAGATTACTAATTAAAAATTATAATCAATGCTAGAGCCAATCATACAAATATTTAATTATGATATCACAACATTTTTGGATATGCACAGCATAGGAGATTCAATACATATATAACATAGACACTACTAAAAAAAGGGGTTTTAGTAGCAGAATTTTTTTGATACTAAAAGTCATATAACTGATATTAATAAGTTTTAGTATCAAAAATTTCCCCTGATATTGTTTTGTTACTTATACGGCCGTTGATAAAGACATAGTATCAAAAAAATATTATCTGTTACTAAAGATATAGACTATAATATAAAAAATGATCTGATACCAATAATATCGTTTTTAGTATCATATCCAACTACGGTATCAAATTTTTCTTCAAAAGTGCATGATACTAATTAATTATATTTTAACACTTTGGATACCAAAAGATATATCCTAATTAAAAAACCGATTCTTGTTATAAAACCTACTTAACCTATTTCGTATAAAAACAACCAATCAATAAACATTAAAAATACTTCAAAACTAGTAATTTCAATTAAAAAAGAACATCTTCATACATAGACTAGTAGATTAGTTATTCACCTACAAATACAAAGTGAAATTTCAAGTGTAATGAACAATAGTATACAGAGTATCAAGTCGTCTGTTAATGTGAATAGACTCTACAGGGAATCGTTTCTATCTACTTGTAACTATCTTCAATGGAATATCCTTACTCCATATCATGGTCCTCCGATACATTCAACTCGCATCATCTTTCTCCTACCCTGTACAAGATAAGAAACCAGATTATGAAATGTGGCACTCTAGGGAATCTCTTCATTTCTGTAATGTGCACATTATAACAGCTAGCAATGTTTGCAAGCAGCTATGTACAAAACTCAAAACACATGTAAAATAAAGCAAAGGTGAGCATGGAAGAAATATGGTTGTTCATGTCTATTTCTATCATACAGCAACATAAAGCAAAGAACAACTTTAAGGAGGAAAGTAGGCACTTAAGCTGTCTAACTCAAGTATAATTTAGAATCTTTAAAGCAACCTAATTAACTTCAACTACACTTGATCAATTTTTCCAACAGACTAACATTTTAGAGGAAGAAAAGGAGAAAAGACAAAATCCTATATTTTTAAACAGAGTCAGAATGCAATTTGAGAAGAGGATATGATCTAAGTGATGATGCTTACAAGTCTTTAATATGGGGAAGTTTTGCAGGAACACCTCCCGCTAAATTCTGCCCTTTCAATGCTCTGCAGCAGGTTAATGCAGCAAAATTAGACACATTTGTACCATTTGTGAAGATCTTTTGGATGGGGGCTTGACCTACTTTCCAGCATATAATAGCGTAGACAAAAAGTAAAGATTAAAGAGAGCCAATAAAGAGTACTTTTAAATGGTGAACAATGAAGTTGGATTTAGGAAAAACACTACCATTGTCGGAATGTCCATGCAGATCAAATTCTGCGAAAGCAGGCCGTCTCAAGAAAGAAGTGCGTCATTCTCTCGAAAGGTAGAACAGAAATAGTAGCAGCAGTGGCAAAAGTAGAAAGAATAAGTGAATCAACCGGGACAATTGGTTGAGATAGCCTGTCACCTTCTGCATTCTTCTCATTAAGTATATACTGTGGTACACTTTAGGTAAGAACTGGAACAAGAAGATGAGAAGAAGAAGTGTCATATCAGCTTTATCTTCTTTAATTGAAATAATTAACTAACACACATTCTCACTTCGAATTTCTAATTAAATATTTAATTGCTCAAATTAATCAAGCTTGAAATAAAGTAAGAGTAAACTAGAAATTCAAAGTGGGAATGGATCATAGATATTGTAGCTTTTAACTTGCAACAAACTTTGAAATTATACTTGATTCTAAAATAATCTAATTTGAATAATTAATAGAAACACATGCGAATATATATTTGATTACTATGAACAGATAATTAATTAATTGATTAACCTGAGAAATTGGAAGGATGACAAAAACATCGAACCAAAAGCCCTTAATCTCCACAATATTTTTATGAATTCCCATCTCCTAAATTAAGATTTAGATCTAATTAATAATAGAATTATGTTTGTATTCCAACACAAATAAATCAAAATAACTGAGAGTAGTACCTTATACAGAGGATCCCTTGTAACTTTATAACACATTTGAGATCCCACAATAATCGTAATGTGAGTGTTGGCATGAAAACTATATATGTCATCGGCCTGTTTCAAATGACATCGCTAAGGGGTAAGGACCAAATCAAGAAATTCATTCACATTTATAAAGATTAAAAAAAAAGGTGGTTCGCCCACCCTAAGCGCCCCCGCAAACGAGGTCCTACCTTAATGTCTCCTTGCACATTTATAAAGATCATGTGTTGTAATATAAATACCTTAACAGCTAGCAGTCCAAGATTATTACTTGGCAGCAATGTATATCAGTTATTGTGTCCATCAAAGATGTATTTATATCAAGAAAAAAGAGTAGCAGTGGGAAAAAGGACCATAAGACGTAATCAAAATGATATACACCTACACCCGTGTTGAATCAATTAAGTGGCAAACATCTATGCAAAAACATTCAGTTATATAACATAATAGGAGCATGTCTATATGCAGAGAGCACAGTGAAATTATTTATTTAATGTTAAGCTCATAACAATCAGAGCATGAATGGTAAGAAAAGAATGTATCCCAGTAAATATGTACATATTTTAAGGGTCTACTTGCAATATCTGGCAGACATATTAAGCTTTTCAATTTCTAGAAATAAATTTATAGATTGTTCTAGGCATAAGACATTGAAACTACACAATAATGAGTTTAAAGACCATTTTTCCTCCTCTATGTCAAACATAAGTAGCTACCAAATTTGACAAATTAACTAAGGAGCCGTAACATTAACTCAACAATTAACATTCAATTATTTTATGCAAAAGTCACCATTATGTGAGTAATGCTAAATGTGATTTGGGGTTGGTAACTAAATCCTCAATTATTTAGTTAAAAGTCAACATTCAATTATTTTAAAATAGAACTTTAATTTTCACTGCATGACAGAATGCAATTCTATATTAGTGAAGACATGGACTTCTTGTTTAGACTATCATTTTCAATAAATATTCAAATCTTGCCAAATATGCTTGAACTTGAACTTTGAGAATCATCACATTTTTTTAGTTTTCTCATCCATGCTCATAATGTGTATGGAACAGATAAGCCGCCAATTTCTTCAGAAACAAATCTTTCTCAAGAGTTAAAATATAGTTGTGGCAGCCACATATTAATAAATGGGTCTAGCTCATGCACTTCATAAAAAAATGGATTATAAAAAACAATATGTATTGTATTGTTGATGCAGAGTAATCCAATGAGATGATAATGCTCTACAAAATATTATAAATTTACTAAAGACAAAAAAAAACTTTGAACAAACATACCAAACTGATGAGGTCAGAAGCTAATTCATAATATTGACGAGTAATCTCTGAAGCAACACCCTGCAAGAGTTAATTTCTGAGCTCTGTCGTCAAGTATGTTGCATCTCGCTCTCCTTCCAGAAATTGCTGCAAAAAGGGGGCAATTGGACATCATCTTTCATGACTATCACACCTATAAAACAAAAATTATATGTACAGACTAAAATCAACACTTGTCTAATGTCCCTACTCCATTTTTTGGAAAAGTTGCACATAAAAGATGATACACTTGTCTCATGTCCCTACTCCATTTCAAGTCATTAGTAGCACTGGTACATACTGTTTAGTATAAAGAAATATGAGCAAGGACATTGCTTCCTAAAAAAGTTGCTAATAATAATAAGAATCCAAAATCCTACCAGTCCCAAAACTCTCTTCACCGCAAATAGAACACATTCCAGCATCCATCAAGTTTCAAAGAATTTCCTTCCAGTTGGTACCTTAACAGAGATAAGTTTTTGACCTTTAATAATAGTACTCAAGCATTAAAGATATTCAAATCACAAAGGACCTAAAAACTTCAGATTCAAGTTCTTAGTCATATAATCAAGAGCAGCTGACGTCGGCATGCTCCTGAAATAGAACAACAGGTCAGATTGATATTTCATGATTTTAAAGAGTTATTAACATATTTTATTAGACGATGATGCCATCATATTTTATTAGACATTTGTCGAGCTTTTAGTTACATAATTCTGATTACTGTGCACAGCAAAATACAAGTTAACGATAGAGCACTTCAGTACCGTATCATCTTCAGCTTGAAGATGCCTCGTCAAATCTCCATTTCATGTAATTCAGCTCTTTCACTGATTCGTCACTCTTGACTATAAATGCATCCAGTTTCATTCGAGCTCCATGCAGTCTCATTCTCAGCTTTGCATTTGCCTTGTTGTTGCTGACTTCATCCTGTCAAAACAATATTTTTCCAAATCTAAACATATTTCATGCTTTGATCAGACATTGATGTTTGAATCGAATACCCCTTACATTGTGCATTTTTCTTCCATACTTGCAGGTCTGGCTCTGCTGCTCCAATATGTGTTCTAACTTTACTACCTGCATACAACGAAATCATGAATCAGTAGTATATTTTGATATTTCTTTCGCTTTTTGTACATACCAGAGAATCTTCTGCAGGAGCAGGCTGTCTTCTTTCCAGAACCAACAAATATGTGCTTCCTTTTCTGAAAACACCCAATTCCTACTGTAAAATTTCGATTTGACATGATTTTTGGCCTTCCTGCGGAGACTTCAAAAAGTGTTTTAGTGCAATGTACAAGAAATAAGCCGTACCTTTTGTTCTCGTCGGCCCACCATATTCAGCACACTTTTTGCAATTAATTATGATGATTAAGGAATTAATCAAACTTTTAGTTACTTGTTTAACATATGAGGCCAAACAATTAAGTCACTTTGCGTCAGATGGAAAAGCCTATAAAAAGTTCAATATAACAGAAAATTCAAGTTAATATTATACAGAGAAAGGCTTTCAACAGAGATTCATAGAAGATAGTCGATTCTTCCTAGTTAATAAAATTTAGTAAGTTAATTTGAATGGTAACAACAAATTAAATGTCAGTCACTAAGCATAATCAATATTTGGCAGCTTGAGCAACAGGGTTACAAATCACAGAATTTACATCTAATATCACAAAAACTACTGAACGTGTGATAAATAATAATGTTATATGCCAACCTGTTGATAAGAAAGAGGGTGTATAACAACACCACTCACTTCAAGAAAGTAATCTGGAGTGACACAATACAAATCCTGAACCTGAAATTTAAGGAGAAAGGAAAAAAATTTGCACCAATAAGTCAACATATCCTGAATCTAATAAGAGCTAATCTATATGGTCTTGAAAAATAATTTATAAATTTATAGTGCATTACAATAAGTCCCAAAACAATCATCATTTGCAGTTCAAGACCCATACCTTTTACCCCATCATGAGTATGATATAGTTAAAAACAGATATAACTATGTATGCCTAACAACACAGAGGTATAGACACAGTATAAGAAGCCACTAAAACACATCAACAGTTCTATACTCACCATGGATTTAAAATAACATAGTAGAAATTAATCATTAAAAGTTTTATAAGTGGAAACTACATCTAGAAATCTATCCGAAGCCTATTACATGGTGATGTCAAACATTTTAATTATCCCATTAATTTCACTGCTTTATTTGATTGCTATTCAGATTAGTTTTTACAATTTGTTTATTTAGTTGATTACCAACCTATAACACTCTATCTCTATCTTTCTCCCTATCTCAAACAACAATCACAATAACTCCCCCTGAGTTCATTAAATATATACTCCATTGACGAGCAGTTTCCTTTTTTCCTCGCAGATTTAAAAAAAAGTTGAGAAGAGAGACTACAGGACAAAAACAGTAAAAGAATAAATCATACAGTGAAATATCAGGATCATTTTACATGAGTTTTCTAATCTAAAAAAGCAAAACATGAACAGGGGAAAAAACAACAACTAAACAAGCCTTCAATTATGTATACATGCAGATAAACTTTCTCGAACACGAAGGACATTAGTGTGGCATGAACAATAATTATTATTTTATAAACGCAGAATCTCAACCTTCAAAATCTGAGGCACCTAAATGAGTAAATTCAAACTCGAAATAGAGATTTCTTAATATCCAATAGAATCAAACGAATTTTACCTATCATCAACCAACACAAAACAAACTGTGTGAGAAAATTTATTTTTACCACCTAAATTCAAACTCACAAATACACGACAGCACATTTGGAAGGAAAATAAATTGTTGATCCATGTCAGGAAAGAGCAAGACAAGATGGTCAATAGGCGGCGGTGGTGGCTCTGGGCGGAGAGAGTTTGGCCAGGAGACGATGAACAACAAATTCACTTGGACTAGCAAATGAAACATACGGAGAAAAAATAGAAGAAACCTAAATGTTGAAAGAGAAGAAAGAATCGTGATTCACGGGATTAGCTCCATCGTCTTGCCATAATTTTCTTTTTTTCATTAAAATCTTAGTATTAGATGCTACGATAAAAACTTCCACTACTAAAAAAAGTATATATGGAATGCAATTTAAAATTATTACAGCAACAATATCGATTAACTTTCGATACCAATACAAGAAAAAATTATTAGCATCTAAAAATTTTGGATACCAATAATAGCATCAAAAATGAATTGCTACCAATAGTGAAATTATATAATATTTTTAATAATAACCAAAAGATGGGGATACTAAAAAATAAAATTGTATCTATTGAAAAGATATGATGCTAAAATAAAATTGAATCAAAAAAAGAATTGTTACTACAAATAAAATAGTATCATTAAAATAAATTCTGACAGTGATTATACTAGTCTCATGAAATTGGTATCCGAGCGATTAAATTTACTACAAATAAGGATTTTTCGTATCAATTGTTTAACTGATAGTAAATTTTCTGATACCAAATCCCTTTTTGTGTGACTTGAATTCTCTATTACTTAGCAAATTGTTTTGCTAGAACATCAATTAGTGTATCCACTTCATTAGGATATTCTAGATATAAATCAATAAAATTAGATATGACTTAGCCCTGTAACTTCGAACTATCTAAATAACATATTGGTTAAGAACATTAACTCTTATAAATTACATATGACAAAAAATACAGACATTTTCACCATATTTTTCTTTGATTTTTCGAATCGATCTGCTATTTGGTAAAGTTGTCATCATCCTGTAGCACAAGACAACTCAATAATACACACCAAGTAGAAAAACTTACATTATAGAGAGAATGTGTTCCAGAGATATTTTGAGAAAACACGGTTCTACAATTAAAGGAAGAACAAATAATCTAAAACTATTTCATATTTGTCAAGTTTGCTATAATTAAATACCATCACTCTCTGAGAATTCCATACTTACCACAGGAATTAGTCGTAACACCTTTCTTCCCCTTCTCTTTCTTCCTAGCCACCTTTTTACTCTTTATTCTGAAATAGATTATGCAATAAATAAAGAAAAGGAAAATAAGGATAGATATAGCAGTGGGAATGAAGCAAAAAAAAAAAAAACCCAATTCCACCTATCCTGCTTCTCCTCTTTCCTCCTCCTCTCTTTCCCCCTATGCCTTCTGTTCTCCTCCTGCAATGAAGAATTCGACTCAAAATCATAAGAATGGTCATCGTAATCAGACGGCAACGTATACTCTCGATCTTTTTCTCTTTAAATTCGGAGGTTCAGTTTTTATTTCCCTCTTCACTCGGTTTATTATTATTAAGAGGTACGTTTGAACCTTACATCTAAAGTTGTAAGGGATATGAGTATTCCGCATACATCGACTCTTGAGAATGTGAGAAATCCAAGATTTTTTAATATTCCTCCCTGTCATCATGAACTGGATTTTTGAGGAATATAAATACGAAGTAAATGTGGTAATTAATTAGGGTTGCAGAGGTAAAATGAAAAAATTAGTAAGGATAATATGGGAATAAAAAGTTTTTCAAACTCAACGTACTTTTAGGATAGTAGGATAAAATAAATATGAGTTTAATTGAATAATTAAGTACAATCATCTTTTCAGTTTTAACAAATGGATTATTGTATAACAAATTTTAATAGATGGAGTATCATATAACAAATAGAACTAAACTTATAAAAATTAACTAGTTAGTAAAGAATTTTTTATTATTATTATTATTATTATTATATATATATATATATATATATATATATATATATATATATATATATATATATAACTCTTTAAAAGTCAAAATTGAATTAATTTTTAATCTATACCATTGATTTTGATTACTAAACCTTTTTTATCTCATCCATTCATCACATTATTCAATCTCATCCATTCATCATACTTATGATATTGGATTTTGGCAATTGATTTTTTTGGTCATAATATTGATAACTTATTTAATTTATTTTTTACATAGGTATTCATAAATCATGCTGCAAAAGGTATTAACATATTTTTTTCTTCACAAGTTATATAAAACTCATTTTGAAAACTTATAATCTCATTTTGAGTAAAATTCTCAAAAAACCATTTTCTAAAAGGTGTATAACCTTGACTTTTAAATTCTTCAGAAATAATTTTTCTGGCTGAAGAACCAGGACTGAAATCTATTTTTTCATATAAATCCATAAATTATATTTTAAAATCCATTTCCAACATTGTCGGTTCTGACTCATCAATATGACGAGTATTTGCCTCTCTGACAATATTATTCCTGTTAATATATAGTCTATCTGTAACAGGAGTAAATATTTCAGAATTAATATCTTCTCTTATCTGAGAAGTTGAAGATCGTGGTAATTCCACTTTATAATCAATTGGAGAAATATAATTTCTCATTGAATTGTATCTTTGGAGAGACTTATTATTCTCAAATCGTATATTAATCGATCCATCAGTATTCTGGAAAATATCAGAAATATTATTCTGATTTTGTACCTGTGTTTGAACAATAATCCAATTTTCTGGAAAGTCAATCTCTTCCCATTTAATAGGTCTTCTTAATGTTAAAGCATCAAGTATATTAACATCAGATAATGACAATTGCAAATTAGGATAAACATTAAAATATACTGGACCATTTGTCAAGCTGGATTGTATAATACCCATTAAAGATTGTTTCTAATTTAAATTTCTACCATCTCTTAAAGCTGCTATAAAGCTTTCTGGTAATCCCTTTAAAGTCAAAGGTTTAAATGCAATCTGTACTATTAAAGATTGTTTCCAATTTAAATTTCTACCATCTCTTAAAGCTGCTATAAAGCTTTCTGGTAATCCCTTTAAAGTCAAAGGTTTAAATGCAATCTGTACTAATCCTAATGAAGGAATTTATGAGTGTTGCTATAAGCACCTATATCCTTTTCAGATAATAATCTAATTATCATATCATTACTATCTAATGAAATCGATTCTTCAGTAGTTTTTACTACTTGTTTTAAACCTATTTTTTCTAAAGTACCTAATTGATATATTAATCTAGGTTCTATCTTAGGAATTGTCCACTTATTAAGCAGATCTAAGTTCTCTGGAATATCATATTCCTCATTTCTAATATTCTTAATATTATTATTCTTATTAATCATATTCATGAAATTCATGATAAATTATGTGTTGATCCATAACATATCAATTATAACTACCATGGCTCTGATACCATCCAAGGATAGGATCGCTAACAAGAATCATTGAGGACATTTTACAGAATGGAAATAGAACCGGCATCTTTAATAAAATCATACCCAAATAAAACCTCCAACATGCCCATCACAACGCCTTTCAAACAGCTAAAACTGGGATTTACAGGAGCAACATATTTAAGGTATCATTTTATTTTAAGGCCAGTAAATTTCTATCTAACCCATTAAATTCTTATCAGAATATCCTAGCCATAAACTATATAAGTTCCATGCTAGTACAATTAATAGTTATGAATCAACACATGAATAATTTAGCCTATTAGGCTAAACATGAACATAATTAAAATTAAAATAAACAAAATAATAAAAACTGTAAATACTTAATACTTACAAAGTATATACACTCAGAATGCTTCTTCTATTAATATATTTTACAAAGAAAGGGGGGTGCTCAACACATGAGCTTACAACTTTGATCAGAAGAGAGAAGAGAAGGTTTTCTGATCGATGCTTACAAATGAAAATTTCTAACCTATTTATAAACAAAGAAAACGCGTCCCAACAGTAGAACCCGAAATTTTCGGTCTGCACAGTATAAAGTGCTACAGTAAGTCAATTTTACTATTGATGAACAGTGATTTTACTGTTGATGAACAGTGATTTGTCCGGCTGCTTTACTGTTTATGAACAGTATTCTGTCTGGCTGCATTACTGTTTATGAACAGTATTTTACTGTTTATGAACAGTACTTTGTCTGGCTGCTTACTGTTTATTCCGTAAGCAATGACATCATCTTCTTCAGGTGTATTATTTTCCTTTGTGAATTGATGATGATGAAGATGCTTCTTTTTCAGGAGTAAATTTTTCTATTAGAGTATCCTGAATTGCCATGAAGATTTCATCTAGATCCACATCATTTGATCTTGTGCATCTTGCATTTGTTCAGAGACCATAGTAGACTCTGATTTATCATCTCCAAATTGGGATATTAAATCCTTCTTCATTTCTTCAATATAAGCAGCTATCATCTGCTCTCTTGTCAAATTTTCTGACTTCATTTTTGATTTTCTCAAAATATGATCGAATGGAGAAGGAGTATAAACTTCTCTATTATATAATTTCAATTTTTCTTCCAAGAGATTCATTGTCTCTATCCCATAAATCTGATTTGTTTTGGGATCTGTACATAACATTTTATCCCAAAATTTAGTATAAAATGTTTTGTATATACATGGAATTCCTGTTTCGGTATTACCTACTTCTGGAGACCATTTAAATATCCATGGTATTAAAAATTCAATAAAAAAGTAACATGAGGCCATTCCCTCAATGTATAATTTCAATTCTTACTTCTTCAAAGCTGTGGGGATATATCCACCCATTTATCAAATGAAATTTTCATTTTTTCTGGCAAAATAATTGAAGTGGGGCCAAAACAATGAAACAAGTATATAAACCAGTGTGGGATATCATCCTTGTAAACATTCGAACATATCTTGATAAACCAAGTATGTTTCTTTTTATCATTTTCATAATGAAATACCTTTATAAAGGCATCACAATAGTCCCAATAATTATATTTCATTGGAACTCCTTTATTATTCATCACATCTTTTTCTCTCAATGGAGAAATTCTCCAATCTTCCAGGGATATAACCTTTTTAATTATTATTTTGCTGAAATTATAAATTTCAGTACTAATTCCTGTAAAATGTGAAATTTCACAAGAACCAGTTTGAAGTAATATTTGTTCATACAGATATCTTGACTTATAAATCCTCATTTGCATGGAATTATTATCCATATATCTATGCATTATAGTCCAGGGATCATTGATCCATTTTAAATCTCTTTGTTCTAAAAGAAATATAATTTCTTTATATTTATTTTGAATAAATCCAATATTATCGGATTCTTCTTCTCAACCATTTGAGCATATGATGTTGAAGAAGTATTACTTTCTTCATTTGGTTTCTGCTGTTTATTTCTTTTATTAAGAAATTCTTGATAAGCTTCTTCCTCATCTCTGTTCATTGCTATAAGCTTTTTATTGTCATGTTGAGATATTATCTCAGGCATTTTTCCTCTGCCACCTCTTCCTCTATAAGAGGAAGATCCTCTGCCTCGTGCACTCATTCCTGAAAATATTCATGAGTTAAGAAATCTGAAAGACTATTATCTTCTCCTTTTTTATAAACAATTTCAAAATCAAATGGGGCTAAATGAGCCTGCCATCTAGCAAACATTTGCTTAGAAATATCATGTTTGAAATCTTTTTGAAACATAAATTTAGCTGCTTTGCAGTCTGTTACTATAGTAAATTTTTGATTGTACAAATCATCTTGAAATTTTAAAACACATTTAATAATTGCAAGAATTTCTTTAGCAATAGTAGCATAATTTTTCTGAGAATCATTCCATTTCCCAGAATGAAATCTAACAAGATATGTCTGTTTATTATCTGGATTAATCTGGGTTAATATACCACCAAATCCTATATTAGAGGCATCTGTCTCTATCATCTTTTTCCAATTTGGATTACTAATCATTAAGCAAGGTAGAGTTTTTACTCTAGATTTAATCTTCTTACCAGCATCAGTATGACTATTAGTCCATGGTTTAGGGTTTTTCTTAAGTCTATCATATAAAATAGATGTGTCCTTAACCAAATTATGATAATAAGGAGCAATATAATTAAGACTTCCTAAAAATCTCTGTAATTGAGTTTTATCAATAATCTCATCAGGAAATTTATCAGCAAAATCAATGCTTCTATTAATAGGAATAATATTTACTTTTTCAATAATATGACCTAGAAATCTAATTCTAATCTGAAATAATTCCATTTTTGGTTTAGAAATTACTAATCCATTCTGAACAATTAATGATTTGAAAATATGCAAATGTTTAAAATGCATTTCAATGGTTTTTGAATATATCAAAATATCATCAATGTAAACAATTATAAACTCACTATAAGGAGTAAAGATATCATTCATAATTTTCTGAAATTCAGAAGGAGCATTCTTTAAACCAAATGGCATCACATTCCATTCATAATGTCCTATTGGAACATTAAATACTGTCTTGTATCTATCAGATTTATTAATCTGAATTTGCCAGTATCCTGACTTAAGATCGAATTTCGAAAATATTAGACTATTATAAAGTCTATCCAATAAATCCTTTTTATTAGGAATTGGATGTCTGATCCATTTCAGAACTTTATTTATAGGTTTGTAATTAATAACCAATCTTGGTATACCTCTTTCAATCTCAGAATGTTTATTAACATAAAATGCAGTGCATGACCAAGGAGATTGAGAGTGACTAATAAGTCCTTTATGTAATAAAGATTCAATTTCCTTTTTACACAATTCTAAATATTCTGAATTCATTTGACAAGGTCTAGCCTTTGTTGGAATATTCTTTTCATCAAAAGAATCCTCATAAGGTAAAGAAATAATATGCTTTTTTCTATCCCAAAAAGCATTAGGATGATCATTACAAATTTCTAATGAAAATTGATTTTTCAAAAGACTAATTTTATCCTGTGCTCTAGGATTTTTCAATTGATCATCAAGAGTAATAATATTAATCTCTTGTTTCAAAAAACTTATTTGATCTTGTTTTGCCTTGATATTATCATAAATACTATGCAAAACTTTTGTAAAAGGTTCAATAATAAATTCAAGAAAAATATCATTTCCTTTAAAAGTACCAATAATACCTTTATTATCAATCTTTTTTATAGGATAAATATTATTTAAAAATGGAGTTCCAAGTATAACTTGGTTTGAAATATTTTTTGCAAGTATAAAACTTTGCGAAATACATTTGTTATTAACACATACATAAGCTTTAGGAAGCTTATAATTAATCTGGAGTTTATCACCTCCTGCATGCCATAATGTATGACTAGTTTTATGAAAATATCGAGTAGGTATTAACCCTTCCTGTATAACATTTAAATATGCACCACTATCAACAAGAGCAGTAAATGTCTTTGTATAATGATTATCAATCAATAATGATATTTTTATATACCATTTCTGGGATATAACAATCTCAATAGTAGAAAGAAATGTGTCATTAAACATACTAGGTTTATTAACCTCAATATTCTGAGAAATATTCTCATGTGAAATATTCTTTCCTTTATAAAATTCTTCTAATCTAGATATTCTAGATTCTTGAATAAGATTCTTATTCTTTAATAATTTTATTTCTTCTCTGAGATTATTAACCTCAATATGAAGATCTTGTAGAGATATATCTCTTTGAACCTGATATTTGGTCCTCAACTGATTCATGACTTCTGTCATGTTATAAGACTTATTCTTATTAAGAATGTCTTGAGTCAATTCTTCTTCTTTATTAGAAGAGGAAGCTTCATTATTACCAATATCATTGATAATTTGATTCCTTAACAAAGGATCTTTAATCATTTTTAACACCTCAAAGATATTATCAGAGGTTAAAAAATTAATAGTCATATCTGAGAATTGAGATATAATCTTATAAAACTCAGATTGATTATTATCAAGATTATTAATCTCTTTTGGACATATTAATCCATCTTTACAGGGCTCACATTCTTCTGATTCAGAAATGTCTTCATCAACTAAATTGTTGATAATTTCTTCTTCTGATTCAGAAGTAGATGAAAATTCTGATTCTGATTTCTCAAATTGAGTTTTTTCTTCAAGAGTCTGCATAATAATTTCCTTGATATCATCAGGAATTTCAAGATTATTAATCTTTTTCTTCGTCCAACAAAATTCTTTGATATGACCCTTTTTACCACATATTTTACAGTATCTCTCTTTTTTCTTATTATATCTTTGTCTGTAAGACTTTTTCTGAAACATTTCTTCCTTTCTTTTATTCTTTTTCTCAATCTGTCTAGGAGAATATCTCCTACGTTTAGGTTTATAAACCTTTTTATCACTTTTGGTTTTACTGGATGAAGGATTATCCAAACCAAATTGCTGACAAAATTCTCCCAATTGTTTTTTCTCATTGAGATTTTGCCTCTTAATCTGTTGATTTAGCTTTATTTCATTGCATAAAGCTAATCCTTCCTGAATACAAGTGTCTATTAGAGCACCATAAGTATAACTTTCATATGGAATCGTAATATTATTACGCTTTAAGGTTTTTTTTACCCTTTCAGCAAATAAGCTGGGTAATCCGTCAATAAATTTTGACTTCCAATGAATGTTATTACATTCTGACAATTCCATCACTCTGCTTAGGAAAGTATCCTTATACCACCTAAAATCAGAGAGTGTTCTGCACCTCAATGTTTGGAGCAGTGTTCTAATAGTATCACTATTATTACTGAACCTTCCAGTGAAATGTTCAATTATATTAACTGCAAGTGTATAAACTGCATTTTCGGTAATATTATTACCTTCCTGTTTAACCATATTGAGAAATTATCTCTGTCATCTTGAGATAAATAATTATCCCACCAGTCTTTCAACTGTCCAGTAAATCCAGCAACTATCATTGCTGCAATTACCTTATCAGAATTATTACTATTTTTACAAATAGTTGAGTACATAAGCATTCTATGTACTGTATTATAAATCTGTTTATTAGAATAGCCATCAATATTCCACTCATAGATTTTATTACCAAAATAACTGATATCAATAGTATCAGTGTATTCTTCATGTAATACATCCATGGGTGTTGGTCTATTATAATAAAACTTATTCTGTATTGGCTTATCAGCCCATTTAGTATTGATCTTATTGATCTGATTTTGAAAAACCTGCCTATAATCAGGATTTTCTATGATATTATCATATAACTCTTTATCAAGAGTTTTTATACTAAGTTTATTAAACTTTTCCTCAAGAAATTTCTCAAGATCATATAATGGCTTGATTTTGAAATTAGATATGACTGGAGGTGGTTGGAAGCTTGGCAAAGCTTCTTTTCCCTTATCTGTAATTATTACAGGTTGGAGATTTTGTAAATCTTTTTTCTCCTTTTTTGTAATTATTACAGTAGGTTGACTATTTTTATTAATGAGTGATATTATCATATCCAGTTTATTATGAATAGACTGGATTTGTTCTCCTAATACATTTAAAAATAAATTTGTATAATTTTGATTTTCAAACATAGTATTAATATGTTTACAAGTAATTTGTATAGTATCATCTTCTATAAGTTTTGCAAATGCTAAAAAATTATAAATTTTTCCATTTTTCTCAATATGAAAAGATTGTTGTGGCGGACATATATCTGTCACAACTGTGCCATTTTGCAAATTATAATTTCTTTAGCAATAGTAGCATAATTTTTCTGAGAATCATTCCATTTCCCAAAATGAAATCTAACAAGATATGTCTGTTTATTATCTGGATTAATCTGGGTTAATATACCACCAAATCCTATATTAGAGGCATTTGTATCTATCCCATAAATCTGATTTGTTTTGGGATCTGTACATAACATTTTATCCCAAAATTTAGTATAAAATGTTCTGTATATACATGGAATTCCTGTTTCGGTATTACCTACTTCTGGAGACCATTTAAATATCCATGGTATTGAAAATTCAATAAAAAAGTAACATGAGGCCATTCCCTCAATGTACAATTTCAATCCTTGCTTCTTCAAAAGCTGTGGGGATATATCCACCCATTTATCAAATGAAATTTTCATTTTTTCTGGCAAAATAATTGAAGTGGGGCCAAAACAATAAAACCAGTGTATAAACCAGTGTGGGATATCATCCTTGTAAACATTCGAACATATCTTGATAAACCAAGTATGTTTCTTTTTATCATTTTCATAATGAAATACCTTTATAAAGGTATCACAATAGTCCCAATAATTATATTTCATTGGAACTCCTTTATTATTCATCACATCTTTTTCTCTTAATGGAGAAATTCCCCAATTTTCCAAGGATATAACTTTTTTAATTATTATTTTGCTGAAATTATAAATTTCATTACTAATTCCTGTAAAATGTGAAATTTCACAAGAACCAGTTTGAAGTAATATCTGTTCATACAGATATCTTGACTTATAAGTCCTCATTTGCATGAAATTATTATCCATATATCTATGCATTATAGTCCAGGGATCATTGATCCATTTTAAATCTCTTTGTTCTAAAAGAAATATAATTTCTTTATATTTATTTTGAATAAATCCAATATTTTCGGATTCTTCTTTCTCAACTATTTGAGCATATGATGTTGAAGAAGTATTACTTTCTTCATTTGGTTTCTGCTGTTTATTTCTTTTATTAAGAAATTCTTGATAAGCTTCTTTCTCATCTCTGTTCATTGCTATAAGCTTTTTATTGCCATGTTGAGATATTATCTCAGACATTTTTCCTCTGCCACCTCTTCCTCTATAAGAGGAAGATCCTCTGCCTCGTGCACTCATTCCTGAAAATATTCATGAGTTAAGAAATCTGGAAGACTATTGTCTTCTCCTTTTTTATAAACAATTTCAAAATCAAATGGGGCTAAATGAGCCTGCCATCTAGCAAACATTTGCTTAGAAACATCATGTTTGAAATCTTTTTGAAACATAAATTTAGCTGCATTGCAGTCTGTTACAATAGTAAATTTTTTATTGTACAAATCATCTTGAAATTTTAAAACACATTTAACAATTGCAAGAATTTCTTTAGCAATAGTAGCATAATTTTTCTGAGAATCATTCAATTTCCCAGAATGAAATCTAACAAGATATGTCTGTTTATTATCTGGATTAATCTGGGTTAATATACCACCAAATCCTATATTAGAGGCATCTGTCTCTATCATCTTTTTCCAATTTGGATTACTAATCATTAAGTAAGGTAGAGTTTTTACTCTAGATTTAATCTTCTTAACAACATCAGTATGACTATTAGTCCATGGTTTAGGATTTTTCTTAAGTCTATCATATAAAATAGATGTGTCCTTAACCAAATTATGATAATAAGGAGCAATATAATTAAGACTTCCTAAAAATCTTTGTAATTGAGTTTTATCAATAATGTCATCAGGAAATTTATCAGCAAAATCAATGCTTCTATTAATAGGAATAATATTTCCTTTTTCAATAATATGACTTAGAAATCTAATTCTAATCTGAAATAATTCCATTTTTGGTTTAGAAATTACTAATCCATTCTGAACAATTAATGATTTGAAAATATGCAAATGTTTAAAATGCATTTCAATGGTTTTTGAATATATCAAAATATCATCAATGTAAACAATTATAAACTCACTATAAGGAGTAAAGATATCATTCATAATTTTCTGAAATTCAGAAGGAGCATTCTTTAAACCAAATGGCATCACATTCCAATCATAATGTCCTATTGGAACATTAAATGCTGTCTTGTATCTATCAGATTTATTAATCTGAATTTGCCAGTATCCTGACTTAAGATCGAATTTCAAAAATATTAGACTATTATAAAGTCTATCCAATAAATCCTTTTTATTAGGAATTGAATGTCTGATCCATTTCAGAACTTTATTTAGAGGTTTGTAATTAATAACCAATCTTGGTATACCTCTTTCAATCTCAGAATGTTTATTAACATAAAATGCAGTGCATGACCAAGGAGATTGAGAGTGACTAATAAGTCCTTTATGTAATAAAGATTCAATCTCTTTTTTATACAATTCTAAATATTCTGAATTCATTTGACAAGGTCTAGCCTTTGTTGGAATATTCTTTTCATCAAAAGAATCCTCATAAGGTAAAGAAATAATATGCTTTTTTCTATCCCAAAAAGCATTAGGATGATCATTACAAATTTCTAATGAAAATTGATTTTTCAAAAGACTAATTTTATCCTATAATCTAGGATTTTTCAATTGATCATCAAGAGTAATATTATTAATCTCTTGTTTCAAAAAACTAATTTGATCTTGTGTTGCCTTGATATTATCATAAAGACTATGCAAAACTTTTGTAAAAGGTTCAATAATAAATTCAAGAAAAATATCATTTCCTTTAAAAATACCAATAATACCTTTATTATCAATTTTTTATAGGATAAATATTATTTAAAAATGGAGTTCCAAGTATAACTTGGTTTGAAATATTTTTTGCAAGTATAAAACTTTGCGAAATACATTTGTTATTAACACATACATAAGCTTTAGGAAGCTTATAATTAATCTGGAGTTTATCACCTCCTGCATGCCATAATGTATGACTAGTTTTATGAAAATATCGAGTAGGCATTAACCCTTCCTGTATAACATTAAAATCTGCACCACTATCAACAAGAGCAGTAAATGTCTTTGTATAATGATTATCAATCAATAATGATATTTTTATATACCATTTCTGGGATATAACCATCTCAATAGTAGAAAGAAATGTGTCATTAAACATACTAGGTTTATTAACCTCAATATTCTGAGAAATATTCTCATGTGAAATATTCTTTCCTTTATAAAATTCTTCTAATCTAGATATTCTAGATTCTTGAATAAGATTCTTATTCTTTAATAATTTTATTTCTTCTCTGTTATTATTAACCCCAATATGAAGATCTTGTAGAGATATATCTCTTTGAACCTGATATTTGGTCCTCAACTGATTCATGACTTCTGTCATGTTATAAGACTTATTCTTATTAAGAATGTCTTGAGTCAATTCTTCTTCTTTATTAGAAGAGGAAGCTTCATTATTACCAATACCATTGATAATTTGATTCCTTAACAAAGGATCTTTAATCATTTTTAACACCTCAAAGATATTATCAGAGGTTAAAACATTAATAGTCATATCTGAGAATTGAGATATAATCTTATAAAACTCAGATTGATTATTATCAAGATTATTAATCTTTTTTGGACATATTAATCCATCTTTACAGGGCTCACATTCTTCTGATTCAGAAATGTCTTCATCAACTAAATTGTTGATAATTTCTTCTTCTGATTCAGAAGTAGATGAAAATTCTGATTCTGATTTCTCAAATTCAGATTTTTCTTCAAGAGTCTGTATAATAATTTCCTTGATATCATCTGGAATTTCAAGATTACTAATCTTTTTCTTCGTCCAACAAAATTCTTTGGTATGACCCTTTTTACCACATATTTTACAGTATGTCTCTTTTTTCTTATTATATCTCTGTCTATAAGACTTTTTCTGAAACTTTTCTTCATTTCTTTTATTCTTTTTCTCAATCTGTCTAGGAGAATATCTCCTATGTTTAGGTTTATAAACCTTTTTATCACTTTTGGTTTTACTGGATGAAGAATTATCCTAACCAAATTGCTGACAAAATTCTCCCAATTATTTTTTCTCATTGAGATTTTGCCTCTTAATCTGTTGATTTAGCTTTATTTCATTGCATAAAGCTAATCCTTCCTGAATACAAGTGTCTATTAGAGCACCATAAGTATAACTTTCATATGGAATTGTAATATTATTACGCTTTAAGGTTTTTCTTACCCTTTCAGCAAATAAGCTGGGTAATCCGTCAATAAATTTTGACTTCCAATGAATGTTATTACATTCTGGCAATTCCATCACTCTGCTTAGGAAAGTATCCTTATACCACCTAAAATCAGAGAGTGTTCTGCACCTCAATGTTTGGAGCAGTGTTCTAATAGTATCACTATTATCACTGAACCTTCCAGTGAAGTGTTCAATTATATTAACTGTAAGTGTATAAACTGGATTTTCGGTAATATTATTACCTTCCTGTTTAACCATATTGAGAATATTATCTCTGTCATATTGAGATAAATAATTATCTCACCAGCCTTTCAACTTTCCAGTAAATCCAGCAACTATCATTGCTGCAATTACCTTATCAGAATTATTACTATTTTTACAAATAGTTGAGTACATAAGCATTCTATGTACTGTATTATAAATCTGTTTATTAGAATAGCCATCAATATTCCACTCATAGATTTTATTACCAGAATAACTGATATCAATAGTATCAGTGTATTCTTCATGTAATACATCCATGGGTGTTGGTCTATTATAATAAAACTTATTCTGTATTGGCTTATCAGCCCATTTAGTATTGATCTTATTGATCTGATTTTGAAAAACCTGCCTATAATCAGGATTTTCTATGATATTATCATATAACTCTTTATCAAGAGTTTTATACTAAGTTTATAAAACTTTTCCTCAAGAAATTTCTCAAGCTCATATAATGGCTTGATTTTGAAATTAGATATGACTGGAGGTGGTTGGAAGCTTGGCAAAGCTTCTTTTCCCTTATCTGTAATTATTACAGGTTGGAGATTTTGTAAATCTTTTTTCTACTTTTCTGTAATTATTACAGTAGGTTGACTATTTTTATTAATGAGTGATATTATCATATCCAGTTTATTATGAATAGACTGGATTTGTTCTCCTAATACATTTAAAAACAAATTTGTATAATTTTGATTTTCAAACATAGTATTAATATGTTTACAAGTAATTTGTATAGTATCATCTTCTATAAGTTTTGCAAATGCTAGAAAATTATAAATTTTTCCATTTTTCTCAATATGAAAAGATTGTTGTGGCGGATATATATCTGTCACAACTGTGCCATTTTGCAAATTATAATTTCTTTCTAAAATGAAAATATAATTTTTTACATAGGTATTCATAAACCATGCTGCAAAAGGTATTAACATATTTTTTTCTTCACAAGTTGTATAAAACTCATTTTGAAAACTTATAATCTCATTTTGAGTAAAATTCTCAAAAAACCATTTTCTAAAAGGTGTATAACCTTGACTTTTAAATTCTTCAGAAATAATTTTTCTGGCTGAAAGAACAATTTACACATAGGTTTGTGATTTATTACATAGTCCTTTTTCCAAAAATCTAGTGTTTGTCTTAACAATCACCCTTCGATCTTTTGGACTAAATAAATCACCATTCATTTATCTAGGATATTCCACAAATAGATAAACATTCATACGAAATACTATTTCTAGGGCATATCCGTAAAATTAATTTAAAAATTCCAAATAACTCATCATCCATCTAACCATTTCCATAAGAGTTTTTCTCTTATTATAGATAGAAGGCGCGTTATTAATTACTATTTGTTGCATCCGTGAGATAAACATGATTTATGAGTGTACAAAGTCTTACTAACGTACCATAACATATTATAGCTCCATCCCTCATCACTATGACCATGTCATTTAAATGAAATGGAGTATCCATCCGTAAGTGCGTAGAAACTGAAATGATATTCTTTCTATGAAAAAGTACGTAAAAGACAATTTCACATAATCAAATGTTTATTCCTATCAAAAGATAAATAAACAACCTCTCGTATTTCAAGTAGAACTTGCTCAATACAATCATGCAAATTATGGAGAATAAATTGATTTAGGTTTCCCCTTCAATTTCTACTGCAAGTATTTCCAATTCATTCATCAAGTTATCCATGACCTCTAGCCTTTCTTACTCAAGTATCTGAAGAGTCGCATGAGACCAACATATTTCAATGAACCTCTCACCTCTCCACTAGAGACTTTAATAGGCATAATGGGACATCCTTAGTGAGAACATATTTATATTTTCCTAAGTAGTAAGAATCGAAACCAAGATTCATTTCTAATCATCTAATTTTTAACCAGTAAATATGTTTATTTAGTAAATAATAAGTAAGATAAAACCATTTGAAAATTCAGAGAATCAAAAATAAATATACCGATCAAATCTTCGAATTTTTCTATTTATATTGATTCTCTCAAAGCAATATAAAAGTAAAATTAACCGACATCTAAAGCACTGTGAGTCTGCATGCCACCTTAATGTGGACGTATACAAACCCGAACATTCACAAGAGAAGGTTATACCCATTAATTTCATTCGTTAACCTAACTTCGTGACAAAATAATAAATAGTCGGTTCCTCTTTAGCCATGCAAATAATAGCATTGACTCTATTTGGGAGGATACTAATTATTCACATATAAGTGTACACCATTATTTGATCCCAAGTCCACGGCCCAAGCTTATGTGCCTTACAGTTGGAGAAGTACACACGCGCTCGGATAAGTTCCTACAATCATCAATTATAAGTTTGTACCAGTGAACCGCATATAAACTCAACCGTTAGAGAGGAAGGTCTATGCCAACACGCAAGTTCATGTGCATCACATTACAAACAATAATTATTTAATGAAGTCTGTATCAGTGATCCATGAATAAACTCATCCGTTGTGGAGGATGACCTATTACCAACACGCAAGTCTACTCACATCACTTACAAACCAATAATGGAGGCTGCGGAAATTATTTTTCAATCCCCTCTCCCACTTAGTTATTTAACACTGAGGGATTTTACATGCATATAATATTCAATAATAAACTACGCAACCTAGCATGCTCCTATTATGGCAAATAAGACAGTAAATCAAAGAGAACATGCATACAATATAACAATAATTAGATAATTAAATCAATTATACGCAGTTATATATCGGCAAATTCAATTGTTCGCCATTAAGCACGAATGCGGGCAACATAGACGGGGATCTGAAGCTGGCCTTGATGAATTTTCTTCAGATTTTCCCATCACTGTGCACGCTCGACATGCCCAGCAAGCTGCTCAGCCCCACGCGTGCAACACCTCTGTATGGAAGTCGCCCAGCACGACTCATGCCATTTCATGCACGGGTCATGCCACTCCACAGCATCACTCGTGCGTGCCTACGCATATAGTGCACGCCCAGCAGCCTGGTTTTATGCATGACTCGTGCATGGCATGAGCTCCACAGCGTGTGTGCAATCATGCCGCCCGCTCGGCACCGTGAGTGCATGTCTGCCCTCCATGTGCCCCAAAGGGCATAGCACACGCCTGCATGCTTGGCGGTCTGCCTGACAATTATCCAGTGTGCCGAATAGCATACTCCCATACCCGGTAGCATGCTCGTCTGTCGTGCGCCAATCGCCCAGCGACCTGCATGCTCAGCACGCCAACGCCAGCCTACACTCAGGTCTCGTGCACTATACCGTGCACCAATCTCCAGTCAGCATGCCAACATCGACGACACACATGACAGCACACGACAGACTTACCAAGAACACTCGACAGACTTATCCGGAAGCTGCACTGACTCGCTCGGAAAAGTTGTATGACTCGCTCGGAACAACACAAACTCGACATGGCCATCACGTCGAATCACTCAAAAATCCCATCAAACTCGCTTGAAACCATCTTCTGAGTCGCTCGGAAGATGCAAAACTTGCCCGGAACTACGTCAGACCCGCCCGAAATGCTGGTCTGCAGCGCCAACTGTGCGATGCAGTCGTATGCCCCGTAATCGTCATCAGCTCCGCTTCTGCCTGCATATTGCGCCAGTAATTCCACCCATCGTAGATTTCTGCTTTTGTCGCCCCCAAGAACACCGACAGAATTATACGCCATCGATGATCAATGCTCATCCGATGGTGCATGCCTGTGATCATGTCTCGTGTCGCGTGTCCAGCTTGTACCACATGACACTTTGCATAGATCAAAGGCAGTTGTTTATTGTCATTCCAGCTTAGTTTCCTACTACGATGGTTCACAGCCGATTCTTGACAACAACGTTCATCACCATCATGTAGACGTCGAACGTCGTTCAATCCAGCCGCTCGGGTTCACGCTCGGAAACAAGCAGAAGGTCCGACAACTAATTTATCGTGATCATCACGTCTCTGCCATCCAACGTTACCTCCTAACATTGCAACTCTCGTCGTCAGCCAGGTTCGACCATCGCTGTTCTATATCGCACATTCGTTTGGTGATCGCCATCGATGGTGAAATATGTTTGCCATGTACAGTTAGGGTGTCGATCAAGTCAGTTCTACAAACCCTAATCACACGTATGCCACATAAATCCTAGCCTAAGGTGTCATGCTTCACCACAAAACCTCGCTCTGATACCAATTATTGGCATTCGATTGTTTGGTTAGCGTGAACCATTAAGGTTCCATATGATTCTATAATTATAGGAATGAAGAAAATATAGAAACGTATTACCTTTCACCAGGGTATGTTGAAGAAGAAAGATTCTCGCCGGCAGCCTGTGCAGCCTCACAGTTTCGGGCATAACTTCCACATCGATCTTCAATTCAACTAATCTACACGCCAAACGATTTTCTCTTACATGGTTCTCCAATGGTGTATAACACGTCTAGATTTATCTTCTACACGATTTTAGAAAAATTATGGAAATTGACGAACAGCAGCAAGAAACAAACTTTCGATCTTCTGCTGTATTCTCAAGTCCAGTCTTAACGTTGTGTGGGCAACGATACTCAAGATCTTCTAAATCTTCTATTCTCTCTCCCTTCTCACGGTTAGGCATGATTAATTAATTAATTAATTAGGGTTTTCGGACAATTGAGATGACTTATATATGGGCTACAGCAGAGACAAGAAGGAGAATCATGATAGATATTTCCTTAATCATGATGCTTATTTCGTACATCATGCTACATATTCCTTCATTATTATGCTCATTTCAAATACCATGATGCTCATTTCCTTAATCATTATGCAAATTTTATTTATAATGAAACTCATTTCCATCATTATGATGCATAAATCCTTCATCATGATGCTCATTTTGTTCATCGTCATGCATATTTACTTTATCATGATGATTATTTTCTACGTCATGATGCTTATTTCAATCATCATGATGCATAAGTTCTTCATCGTGATGCGTATTTCCTTCATTGTGATGCTATTTTCCATCATCATGATACTTGTTTCCTTCATTATGATTCTCATTTCCTACATCATGATGTTGGCGTTTGGATCTTTTGGTTAACGTGAACTATTAGGGTTCCATGCAATTCTATTACACCGAAACCATAAGAGTAGAATCATATTACCTTTCACCAGGGTTGATGTAGGAGTTGATCATTAACAGCAGGAACAAACGACCTTCTGATCTTCTGTTGTATTCCTAGGCGTCTTGACGTTGTGTGGGCAATGATCTACAAGACGATCTCAACCTACAATACTAATCTGCTTATTTACGATTTTGGAGTGTTTTTATTAGATATTCAGAATGCTGAGATTGGCTATTATATAGGCTACAACAGAGACCAGAAGGAGAAATTAGGGTTTGGGCCTCCCATTGGGCTTAAACGTCCAAGTTTAGCCCAAAACTTATATTTAAGTGCAATAATAATAAATCAGTCCATTACATATGGACAATTCCTCAATATCTTGTTAATTCACAACAAAATATTTTCTTTGTATGAGCAATCCCCTGAGAATTGAGACAATTCAATTTTCTACAAATAGTAGTACACCCTTGATCGTGAAATATCGAGTGCTTGTCTCGCATCCACTTAACTTGTTGAATTGTGGAAATATGATATAGGGCCATAGCTAAACGGATAAAAGTTGCTCTAGAGATAACAGGCTGATCGAAAATTCGAGTGGCTGAAGGTGAAGCAGCTTTTGGATGCGCATCCTCGTAGTGCTTAAGCTTTCGATCTAGTCTCTCGGTCTTCCAGTTTCAACAACTACTAGACTAGTAGTTGAGTGCTCCTTGTTCTTTGGATCTTGACCGGATCCGAGCTTCCCAAGCTCTATACTGTTGGGTGTTGGGGAATTCTGCAAGGGTCGGTAAGTGAGGTCTTTTCAAGTTCTATTATGTAGTCAGTATAAACCGAACGATCTCTACGGTGGTCCTATTCAATACATACAAAGTGCACTAGCCCAATTTTATAGTCAAGACATACTAATGTCAAATCACACTACAACCATACCAATAGATAGTCCCCGTCTATCTCCATTGTGAATATATGTTTATACTTTATAAGGAGCTAATAATATAATCTTTTGTGAGACACCGCACACCACATTATCTACAGTATAAAGTAAATGGACTTTTGCAATAATTCATTATTGCCAACGTTTGTTCACATGATTCTCATTTCAAATATTGTTAAAACATTGTTCATACAAAAGCTAGACTTTTAGTATACAATCTAACAATCTTCCACTTATACTAAAAGACTATGTTGTCATATCTGCAGCCATACATCTGATTACCACTCCCACTACTTAACCATTAAAAACTTTCGCCTTAAGGTCATTGTAAAAGGATTACAAGGTTTTCATCCGATGCAATCTGGGTGACAACAACCTTCCCCTCTTTTATATGATTTCTCGTATCAGGTAGTACTAGCTATCAAGTAGTACTAGCTATCAATGTGTTTAAGTGCCTCATGGGCTCGTGATTTCTTCAAGTTTGCAACTGCACCATTATTATCATAATAAATTGTGATAACCTTGGGCAAACTCGGAACTATATCTAATCCATTATGAAGTTTCTAGAACTATACATATACTTTGGCTGCCACAAGGCTCCAATATTATCATTTTTCCATGGTGGAGTCTGAAATATATTTCTATATAACACTCCTCCATAGTATGGATCTAGTCCCATTAAACATATAACCTTGAGGTTGTTTTACTGCCGTCTCCATGATTTGAAAAAACGAATCTAAGTAACCGTTAGGAAGTAAATGAATCAATCCAGTAAGCCTACATATAATTTCCAGTCCTCTTCATGCACTCCAAATATGTCTTACCATAATTCAATATTCTTGTTACGGGTTAACTTGATACCCACTGTCTATGCCATTAGCAAAACAGATATCCAATCTCGTGCATAGCATTCTACAAATTAAGCTTCCTTATTGCCGAAGCGTAGGGAACCGCCTTTATCTATTTTATCTTCTTTTGTGTCTTTAAGACAAAAATCCTTAGATAAAGTCATATGCTAAAACGAGTAAGGATTGTATCATTTATATGAAGTTTGAGATAAGAAAAATATCCTTTCTTGTGATCCTTATCACCAAGATCACAAGAATATATTTGCTTCTCTTAAGTCCTTTATTTCATACTACTTTATTAACCATACCCATACGTCCGACAATACTCTTTCATTGTCTCCAATGAGCAAGATACCATCTACATACATACAAGAAATACCACCATGTTTCCATCACTCTTTTCAACACACAAGACCCATCCGAGCATTGATTAAATCCATACGACTGAATTTCCTCATCAAAATGGATATTCCTTAATCTTGAAGCTTGCTTTAGTCCATTGATGGACAATTTTAAGCTTACTTTCAAAATGCTCTTAGCCCTTTAGAATGAATCACTCTGGTTGCTTAACATAGATGTTTTCCTCAAGACTTCCAATAAGGAATTCTGTCTTGACATCTATTTGTTGTACCTTATAATCAAAATGAGCAGCAACAGATAAAAGAATCTGGATCTACATCGTGTAATCCTCTTTTATTTTGTATAACCACTTCCTACGGCTTTTACACCATTTAATTGTTCTACAAGCTCACAAATTTAATTTCAAAAATTCATTGTGACTTACTAAGATTCCATATTTTGATCATGTAGTGCATCATCATAATTCATTAGGCGATTTCATGTTTACTAGGGACCAAGTCTCATGACTCTCCCAAAACATAAATCTATCGTGCTGTAAAACAACTCTCCCACTACGAGAAGGTACTACACGCAATTGTGTATCAGATGTGACATGCGATGCAGTTTACTTGTGGTATATCCTCTTGTAGTCTTTGGTACTAAAATTTGTGTTTCCCTTCTTACACCTTTAGAACTTTTTATACGTGGTCTTGTAATTTATTAAATCGTCCTTTCCAAAAACCTAGTGTTCGTGTTAACAATCACCTTCTGATCTTTTGGACTTTTAAATAAATCACCCTTCATTTTTCTAAGATATCCCACAAACAGACAAACATCATTTGACATGCTGTTTCTAGTGCTTACCCATAAAATGAAATTTAATAATTCCAAATAACTCATGATCTATCTAACCATTTCCATAAGAGTCATATTCCTTCTTTCCGTCACACCATACAGCTGGGGTATGCCCAGTGTTTACAAATTGAGATTCAATCTCAACCTCTAATTAATAGCTCCTAAATATCCTAAGAGGTACTCGCCAACACGATTAAATCGTAAAGACTTGATATATTTTCCATGATGCTTCACTGCATCAATCATGCACTTCTTGAATTTAATCATAGTACTCAGACTTGCAGTGCATCAAATAAATATATCTTGTTTCTAGAATAATAGTCAAACAAAGTGACGAATATTCATAAACACCTCTCTCCTGGATAATCTTAGGAACGCTTAAATCAAAATGAACCATCCCAACATATCTATTCATGGCTCTGTACCGCTTTACCTTAAAAGGCCTTTAATCATTTTTACTTTTAAGCAAGACTCGCAAATCATGATAGTTTCCACTTCCAATAAACCTAACGGTTCACCGGCTATCAACTTTCGAATCGTACTTAAGTAAAATGATCTAGTCTTAGATGTCAAAAGTATGTTTAGTTCATCTCTGAAGGTTCCTTTCTCTTACTAAGATTAGAAGATGCATTATTAATTACTATATGTTGCATCCATGGTATGAACTTGATTTAAGAGTGTAAAAATTGTCACTAACGTACCATAACAAATTATAGTTCCATCCTTCATTATAACAACCATGTCATTTAAATGAAATAGAGTATCCATCCGTAAATGCATAGAAACCGAAATGATATTCTTTCTATGAAAACGTACATAAAAACAATTTCTCAAAATCAAATGTTTATTCATTTCATAAGATAAATAGACAACTCCCACTGCAATAGCGACTACTCTCGTAGCTTTACCCATGTACATATTAATCTCATCATCACTTAGTTATAAACATTTAGTGATTCTTGTATCTACACACAACGTGTCAGTAGACGCCATCACTAATAATGTTTAATCTGCTAGTGAATAAGAAACTAACCTTGTTCAACTCTTGACGAAATTGGTTTTCCTTGGCCACACACCTTGTTAGAAGTTTCCCACCGTGTAAAACATTTTGTAATTTAGGTGAAACTTGCTCAAAACGTTAAGACAAACTATGAAAAATAAATTAAGCTAGGTTTCCCCTTCAATTTCTATTCAAAGTATTTCCAATTCATTCATCAAATGACCTCTTGCCTTTCTAACTTACTGAAGTATCCGAAGAGTCGTATGAGACCATCATATTTCTATGAACCTCTCACCTCTTTACTAAAGACTTAACTAGGCATCAGAAGACATTCATTAGTGAGAACACATATTTATTTTCTTAAGCAGTAAAATTTAAAACCAATATTCTTTTTTAAACATTTAATTTTGGACCAATAAATATGATTTCTTTCAGTTAATAATAAGTGAAATAAACTATTCAAAAATCCAGAGAATCAAGTAAATAAATACGACGATCAAACTCTTCCAAATTAAATTTTATATTGATTCCCACAAAAACAATATAAAATAAATTCACCGACATCTCAAGTACCGTTAATTTGCATGCCACGTTAGTGTGGACGTATACAAACCTTAATATTTGTAAGAGAAGGTTTTACCCATTAATTCCATACGTCATAATTAACCTTATGACTTAATGATTAATAGTCGGTTGTCCTTTAGCCTTGTAATTTAATAGCAGTGATTCCGTTGGGGAGGATATATATTAATTGCACCTAAGTGTATACCATTATTTGATATCAAGTACGTTACCTAAGTTTGTGTGTCTTACAGTTGGAGAAGTCCACACGCCCTCAAATAATTTTTTTTAACCATCAATTATTAATTTGTACCAGTGATCCGCAAATAAAGCTCATCCGTTGGGGAGGAAGGCACTATAGCCAACTCATAAGCTTACTTGCATCACATTACAAATAATAATTATTTAATGAAATTTATTCTAGTGATCCACAAATAAAACTTATCCGTTGGTGAGGAAGGCACTATAACCGACTCATAAGCTTACTTGCATCACACAATAAATCAATAATGGAGGCCGCGGGATCTATTGACCAATCCCTCTCCAACTTAGTTATTTAACAAGAGGGTTTTTGCATGCATACAATATAACAGATATAATTATGCAAATAAACATGCTATCATTATGGTAAATTAGGCAGTAAATCAAATATCACACGCAATCCAAATATATAATAATAATTGACAACTAAAAACAATTATAGCAATTATATATAAGGAATAAAAAAATTAAAAATTAGTTTTACTTAGTCAACACTCCAAACAATTAAGGAAGTGACTTGCACAAGAAGAAGGAAGAGCTTGTGTCCCAATCCAACCACCACATGGTCCCACAGCTCCACTCCAGCCATCTCACTGCCCGCCAGAGAACAGCCTATCGCCAGAACCCCGTCGCCTGAATTCCGCACAAACCGTGGTCCACTTCCAGCCAACCCATTACTCGCTGACTCGCGCAGCTCCCATCCACCTGCACCACCAGCGCACAACCATATCGGAGAAGGATTAACAGCCACGCATCAATGCCCAGCATCAAGCGCTGCCCATCAATGACGTCCAGCCTGTCTGACTGTACACAATGCATGCCGTCAGCGCTAAGTGAATGGTGCCGCCATGCAGCCACCCAGCAATTCCAACATGATGCTGACAATCACCAGAAGGTCATGCCACCCACATCAGCAGAACGGGCCTACTCCATCCAGCAGGTCGTGCCACTGCGTCTGAAATAGTTCTGCTGACTGATAAAATCTTACAGAGAAACACACTGAACGAGTCACGCCGTCCACTGCCGATAGTCATGCCGATAGTGGCTACCAGTCGCGCTGCTACCAACCCACATCAGGCCTGCTTCGTCATGCTTTCACCAGAGTTCCGCCATCGTGATAGCACTTACATCACCCACTGGAAAATTTCTGTTTCCCGGAATTCCATCGTTCAGCCGAGGTAATATCGACCGGCAACGTGTCTACTCATGGCTAGTATACGAATCAGTGCACATGCCATCGATTGCACGCCATAGGGATCTACGCAAACAGCCTCGCTGAGCCACCGTCGGTGCAACTAGTATGGCTACCCGCTTGCGCATGCGCTGTCATGCTTATCATAGCCGTGCCAATGTCACCACTGAACATGCAGTCATCTTCCACCCTGACAAGCCCAGACGTGAACGGCCACAAGGAGACTCGGGCAGAAAATTGTGAGACCCGATTGCAAAACTAGAAGACTCGCTCGGAAGATTTAGCGGACTCGCTCGAAAGTGGTAAAGGATCCGCTCGGAATAGTGATATGTCTCTCCCGGAACTGGCACACTGGGTCGAGACTCGTTCTGCAAGCCACCAGCCGTCGCGCCTTTCCTCTCCTACCAGCGAGCACCTGCTCATCGTGACCATGCAGCAGGAGCCAGCCGCAATGCCGCCGCTGATGCAGGCCCCTCACGCTATCGTCCCAGCAGTTTGCGGCACTAATATGTCCCTAGTACCAGCCCTTTTGATGCGCCATTTGTCTTCGCAGACCCGTCGCCACATCGTGCTAGTTCATCATGGTTTCGCGATTCCGGCTCCATCACGTCATAAACCAGCAAACACCCCAAGCAACCATCGACTTCACTCCACCGTGCGACTACCAGCAGGCTTAATCCACCATCACAGTGCTGTCACTTTCACCGTAGCCGTGATAAGTACGGTGCTCATGTGTGATGGCGTCGCGCAATTAAGGTTTTAATATGTTTAAGTAATTAAACCCTAAACCCTAATATCACTTAATCCACTCAAACCCTAACCTAACGTGTCAAGTTTAGCTTTAGGACCTTCGCTCTGATACCAATTGTTGGCATTTGAATCTTTTCGTTAACGTGAACCGTCAGGGTTCCATGCAATTCACTGCAGTGGAAGCATAAGAGTAGAATCATATTACCTTTCACCAGAGTTGATGTAAGGGTTGATCATCATCAGCAGGAACAAATGACCTTCCGATTTTCTATTGTATTCTTAAGCCACGTCTTGACGTTGTGTGGGCAACGATCTACAAGACGACCTCAACTTACAATCCTAATCTGCTTATTCATGATTTTGGCGTGTTTTCATTAGATATCCGGACTGCTGACATTGGCTATTATATAGGCTACAACAGGGACCAAGAGAAGAAATTAGGGTTTGGGCCTCCCATTGGGCTTAAGCATCCAAGTTTAGCCCAAAACTTATACTTAAGTCCAATAACAATAAATCAGTCCACTAAAGAAATATTATTGAACTGCCACCCTAATTCTAAATTACATTTATGGGCTCCTTCTTATTATGAGCCCATTTATCTCCTTGTGTTTAAGATTCAGTGCCCATTAATTAATTAAGTTACTGACAACTCAATTAATTAATATATTTACCGAGAGTAGTACCACTCAACCTTATCATCTTGCCAGAATAAATCCACCTGCGGGGTTTACATGATAATCATTATGAGCTCCTCAAGGGGACATCATCAACCAATTCCGTTAGGACACGGATTCCCCTACAATCAACAGAACAGCATAGAGAAATCACCATCTCCTAACTCATCGAGCATATTGATTTAATAATTTAATCTCATCCACTGATGAATTAAAGAAATTAATACTAGGATTAAGAGGACGAACATCCAAAATAACAGAGATCAAGTTCTATTATAAAATCAGTATAAACTGAATAATCTCAACGACGGTCATATTCAATACACACAAAGTGCACTAGCCCAATTTTATAGTCAACACAGACTAATGCCAAATCTCGGTTGTGAATATCTGTTTATACTTTATAAGGAGCCGATAATATGATCTTCCGTGTGACACCGCACACCACATTATCTACAATATAAACTAAATGGACTTTTGCAACAATTCATTATTGCCAATGTTTGATCACATGATTCTCATTTCAAATATTGTTAAAATATTGTTCATACAAAAAGCTAGACTTCTAGTATACAATCCAACAAATGATGCTCATTTCCTTCATCATGATAAATATTTCTCATCATCATGATGCTCATTTCATACATCACGATACATATTTCAATCATCATTATTCTCATTTCAATCATCTTGATGATCATTTCCCTCACCAAGATGCTCATTTCCTTCATCATAAGACTTATTCCCTACATCATGATGCTCATTTCCTTCATCACGATGCATATTTTCTTCATCATGATTTCCTACATCATTATGGCCATTTCCTTCGTCATGATTCTCATTTCCTTCATCATGATGTGTATTTCCATCATAATGATGCTAATTTCCTACATTATTATGTTCATTTACTTCATCATGATGCATGTTTCCATAATCGTAATGCTAATTTCCTACATCATGATGCTCATTTCGTTCATCATGATGCATATTTCCTTCAAGATAATGCACATTTTCTTTATCATGATGCTCATTTCCTTCATTATGATGCATGTTTTCTTATTCATGATGCTCATTTCCTTCATCATGATGCCCATTTTCACAATCGTGATGCTCATTTTCCTCTTCATGATGCATATTTCCTTCATCATGATGCTTATTTTCTATATCATAATGCTCATTTTCTTCATCATGATTATCATTTCTTTCCTCATGATTCTCGTTTCCATCATTATGATACACAAATCCTTCATCATGATGCTCATTTCCTTCATCAAGATGCATATGTCCTTCGTCATGATGCTCATTTCCTACATCATGATGCTCATTTCTTTCATCAGGATGCATATTTCATTCGTCATGATACTCATTTCCTTAATCATGATGCTAATTTCCATCATCATGATGCATAAATCCTTCATCATGATGCTCATTTCGTTCATCTTTATGCGTATTTTCTTTATCATGATGCTCATTTCCTTCATCCTGATGCTCATTTCCATTATCATGATTCATATTTCCTTATTCATGATTTTCTTTCCTACACCATGATGCTTATTTCCTTCTTCATGTTGCTCACTTCCTTCATCATGATGCTTATTTCCTTCATCATGATGCACATTTTCATCATCATGATGCAAAAATACTTCATCTGTTGCTCATTTCCTTCGTCATGATGCTCATTTCCTACATCATGATGCTCATTTCCTTCATTATGATGCCCATTTCCTTCATCATGATGCTCATTTCCTTCGCCATTATGCGTTTTGCCTAGCACATTTCCATCATCATGATGCGTGTTTCTTTCATTATGATGCATATTTCCATCATCATGTTGCTCATTTCCATCATCATGATGATCATTTACCTCACCATGATGCTCATTTCCTTCATCATGATGCATATTTTCTGCATCATGATACGCATTTCCTACATCATGATGCTCATTTCCTTCATCATGATGAATGTTTCCTTCATTATTATGCTCATTTCATACATCATTATTGTCATTTCCTTCATTATGATAGTAATTTTTTATATCATGATGCTCATTTCATTCATCATGATGCATATTTCCTTTATCATGATGCTCTTTTCCAACATCATGATGCATATTTCCCTTATCATGATGCTCATTTCTTTTATCTTGATGCTCATTTCTTTCATCATGATGCTCATTTCATCACAATGATGATTTTATTTATCTATATCATGTTGTCATTTCCTACATTATGATGCTCATTTCCATCATCATGATGCTCATTTCCATCATCGTGATACTCATTTTCACCATCGTGATGCTCATTTCCTTCATCATGATGCGTATTTCCTTCATCATGATATTTATTTCCAATATCATAATTCTCATTTTCTTCATCATGATGCCCATTTTTTTTATCATGATTCTCATTTCCATCATAATGATGCATAAATCATTCATCATGATGTTAATTTTCTTCGTCTTGATGCTCATTTCCTTCATCAAATGCAAATGTCCTTCATCATGATGATCATTATCTTCATCATGATGCTCATTTCCTTCAACATGATGATCAGTTCCATCATCCTGATGCTCATTTCCATCATCATGATGCACATTTCCTTTATAATGATTCTCTTTCTTACATCATGATGCTTATTTTCTTCATCATGTTGCTCATTTCATTCATCATGATGCTCATTTTCCATCATCGTGATGCAAAAATCCTTCTTTATGATGCTTATTCCCTTCATCATGATGCTCATTTCCATCATCATGATGCATGTTTCCATCATCTCAATGCTCATTTCCTTCATCATGATGCTCATTTCCTTTATCATGATGCTCATTTCCTTGATCATGATGTATATTTTCTTGATCATGATGATCATTTTCTACGTCTTTATGATCATTTCCATAATCATTATGGTCATTTCCATAATCATCATGATGCATAAGTTCTTCATCGTGATACTTATTTCCTTCATCATGATGCTCCTTTCCATCATCATGATACTTGCTTCCTTCATCATGATTCTCATTTCCTACATCATGATGCTAATTTCCTTCATCATGATGTATATTTTCCTCCATCATGATGCTCATTTCATACATCACGATGCATATTTCCATCAACATGATTTTCATTTTCATCATCTTTATGATAATTTCCCTCACCATGATGCTAATTTCCTACATCATAATGCTCATTTCGTTCATCATGATGCATAATTCCTTCATCATGATACTCATTTCCTACGTCATTATGCACATTTCTGTTGGATTGTATACTAAAAGTCAAGCTTTAGTATGAACAATGTTATAACAATTTATTTGAAATGAGAATCATATGATCAAATGATTGCATCTTATAATTTATTTATATGCACGATGCAATAGTCCACTTACTTTATACTGTAGATAATATGTTGTGCGACAACACACGGAAGATCATATTATCGATTTCCTTATAAGTATAAATAGATGCTCACAACCGAGATAGACGGGGACTCTCTATCGGGATGGTTGTAGTGTGGTTTGGTATTAGCTTGTCTTGGCTATAGAATCACATTAGTGCACTTTGTGTGTATTGAGCAGGACCGCTTGAGATCGTTCGACTTATACTGACTTATAGGAGAACTTGATCTCAGTTATTATGGCCAACTCTAATTTCTCCTCCTGGTCCCTGTTGTAGGCTATATAAAAGTCATCTCAGCTGTCCAGAAACCCTAATATATGAGATTAATCACGCCTAATACTGTGAGGAGGGCGAGAGAACAACAGAATGAGAAGATATTGAAGATCGTCGCCGACACGACCTCGAGATTGGACTTGGGAATACAGCAGAAGACTGGAAGGTTATTTGTTGTTGTCCGCCACCTTCTACGATTTTTATAAAATCATATAGACATCATAACAGGATGTGTGATATATTGACGGAAAGAGAGAATCATTTTGGCATATAGATCACTCAAATCACATATCGGATGAGAGAGTTATGCCCAAAACGATCGAACGCCAACAATTTCCTTCATGATGATGCTCATTTCTTTATCATGATGCTCATTTCCTTCATTATGATACATGTTTTCTTCTTCATGATGCTCATTTCTTCATCATGATTCATCATAATAACCATCATGATACTCTTTATCTACATCGTGATGCTCATTCCTTACATTATGATGCTTATTTCCTTCATCATGATGCTTGTTTTCACAATTGTGATGCTCATTTCCTTCTTCATGATGTGTATTTCCTTCATCATGATGCTTATTTCCTATACCGTAAAGCTACTTTTCTTCATCTTGATTCTCATTTATTTCATCATGATTCTCATTTCCATCATTATGATACATAAATCCTTCATCATGATGCTCATTTCCTTCGTCAAGATGCATATTTCCTTCGTCATGATGCTCATTTCCTTTATCAGGATGCATATTTCATTCATAATGATACTCATTTCCTTAATCATGATGCTCATTTCCATCATCATGATGCATAAATCCTTCGTCATGATGCTCATTTCGTTCATCGTTATGCGTATCATGGTGTTCATTTCCTACATCATGATGCTCATTTCCTTCATCGTGATGATTAAATCCGACATCATTATGGTCATATCCTACATCGTGATGTTCATTTCTATCATCATGATGCATATTTCCTTATTCAATATTCCCTTTCCTACACCATGATGCTTATTTCCTTATCATGTTGCTCATTTCCTTCATCGTGATGCCTATTTCCTTCATCATGATGCTTTTTCCTTCAACGTAATGCTCATTTCCTACATGATGATGCTCATTTTCTTCATCGTGATGCTCATTTCCTTCATCATGATGCATATTTCCTACATTATTATGGTCATTTCCTTCATCATGATGCATATTTCCTACATTATTATGGCCATTTCCTTCATCATGATTCTCATTTCCTTCATCATGATGCGTATTTTCATCATAATGATGCTAATTTCCTACACTATTATGCTCATTTCCTTCATCACGATGCATGTTTCCATCATCGTAACGCTAATTTCCTACATCATGATGCTCATTTCATTCATCATGATGCATATTCCTTCATCATGATACTCATTTCCTACGTTATGATGCATATTTCTTTCATGATGATGCTCATTTTCTTTATCATGATTCTCATTTACTTCATTATGATGCTTGATTTCATCTTCATGATTCTCATTTCTTCGTCATGATTCATATTTCCTTTGTAATGATGCTCTTTATCTACATCGTGATGTTCATTCCCAATATTATGATGCTCATTTCCTTCATCATGATGCTTATTTTCACAATCGTGATGCTCATTTCCTTCTTCATGATGCGTATTTCCTTCATCATGATGCTTATTTCCTATATCATAATGCTCATTTTCTTCATCATGATTCTCATTTCTTTCATCATGATTCTCATTTCCATCATTATGATATGTAAATCCTTCATTATGATGCTCATTTCCTTCATCAAGATGTATATGTCCTTCGTCATGATACTCATTTCCTACATCATGATGCTCATTTCCTTTATCAGGATGCATATTTCATTTATAATGATACTCATTTCCTTAATCATTATGCTCATTTACATAATCATGATGCATAAATCTTTCGTCATGATGCTAATTTCATTCATCGTTATGCGTATCATGATTTTTATTTCCTACATCATGATGCTCATTCCCTTCATCGTGATGATTAAATCCGACATCATTATGGTCATATCCTACATCGTGATGCTCATTTCCATCATCATGATGAATATTTCCATATTCAATATTCCCTTTCCTATACCATGATGCTTATTTCTTTATCATGTTGCTCATTTCATTCATCGTGATGCCTATTTCCTTCATCATGATGCTTTTTCCTTCATCGTGATGCTCATTTCCTTCATCATGATGCATATTTCCTACATTATTATGGCCATTTCCTTAATCATGATGCATATTTCCTACATTCTTATGGCCATTTCCTTCATCATGATTCTCATTTCCTTCATCATGATGCGTATTTCCATCATAATGATGCTAATTTCTTACACTATTATGCTCATTTCCTTCATCACGATGCATGTTTCCATCATTTTCTTTATCATGATTCTCATTTACTTCATTATGATGCTTGATTTCATCTTCATGATTCTCATTTCTTCATCATGATTCATATTTCCCTTGTAAAGATGCTCTTTATCTACATCGTGATGTTCATTCCCTATATTATGATGCTCATTTCCTTCATCATGATGCCTATTTTCAAAATCGTAATGCTCATTTCCTTCTTCATGATTCGTATTTCCTTCATCATGATGCTTATTTCCTATATCATAATGCTCATTTTCTTCATCATGATTCTCATTTGTTTCATCATGATTCTCATTTCCATCATTATGATGTGTAAATCCTTCATCATGATGCTCATTTCCTTCATCAAGATGCATATGTCCTTCGTCATGATGCTCATATGTCCTTCGTCATGATGCTCATTTCCTACATCATGATACTTATTTCCTTCATCAGGATTCATATTTAATTCATCGTGATATACATTTCCTTAATCATAATGCTCATTTCCATCATCATGATGCATAAATCCTTCATCATGATGCTCATTTCGTTCATCGTTATGCATATTTTCTTTATCATGATGCTCATTTCCTTCATCGCGATGATTAATTCCGACGTCATCATGGTCATTTCCTACATCGTGATGCACATTTCCGTCATCATGATGCATATTTCATTATTAATGATTCTCTTTCCTACACTATGATGCTTATATCCTTCTTCATGTTGCTCATTTCATTCTTCATGATTATTATTTCCTTCATCATGATGCTCATTTCCATCATCATGATTCTCATTTCCTTCATCATGATGTAGAAATCCTTCAACATGATGCTCATTTCCTTCATCATGATGCTCATTTCCTACATCATGATGCCCATTTCCTTCATCATGATGCTCATTTCCTTCCTCATGATGTATATTTCCTTCATCAAGATAATCATTTCCTATGTCATTATGGTCATTTCTTAATCATGATGCTCATTTCATTCATCTTGACGCGTATTTCCTTCATCATGATACTCATATCCTAAATCATTACACATATTTCCTTCATCATGATGCTCATTTCCATCATCATGATGATCATTTCCTTCATCGTGATGCACAATTCCTACATCATTATGCTCATATCCTTCATGTTTTATTCAACATGATGCTAATTTCTATCACTATGATGCCAATATACGTCATCATGATGCGTACTTCCTTCATCATAATGCACTTTCCCTACATCATGATGCTCATTTCATTCATCATGATGCATATTTCCTTCATCGTAATGCTAATTTCCTACACGATGATGCTCATTTCCTTCATCGTGATGCTCATTTCCTTCATCATGATGATAATTTCCTACATTATTATGGCTATTTCCTTCATCATGATTCTCATTTCCTTCGTCATAATGCGTATTTCCATCATAATGATGATAATTTCTACACTGTTATGCTCATTTCCTTCATCATGATGCATGTTTCCATAATCGTAATGCTAATTTCCTACATCTTGATGTTTATTTCGTTCATCACGATGCGTAATTCCTTCATCATGATACTCATTTCCTACGTCATGATGCATATTTCCTTCATGATGATGCTCATTTTCTTTATCATGATGCTCATCTTCTTCATTACGATGCATGTTTTCTTCTTCATGATGCTCATTTTTCATGATGATTCATATATCCTTTATAGTGATGTTATTTATCTACATCGTGATGCTCATTTTCTTCATCATGATTATCATTTCTTTCATCATGATTCTCATTTCCATCATTATGATGCATACATCCTTCATCATGATGCTCATTACCTTCATCAAGATGCATATGTCCTTCGTCATGATGCTCATTTCCTACATCATGATGCTTATTTCCTTCATCACGATGCATATTTCATTCATCATGATACTCATTTCCTTAATTGTGATGCTCATTTCCGTCATCATGATTCATAAATCCTTCATCTCAATGCTCATTTCCTACATCATGATGCTCATTTCCTTCATTGTGATGATTAATTCTGACGTCATTATGGTCATTTCCAACATCCTGATGCTCATTTCCATCATCATGATGCATATTTCCTTCATCATGTGCTCATTTCCATCATCATGATTCTTATTTCCTTCATCATGATGCATAAATCCTTCATCATGATGCTCATTTCCTTCATCATGATGCTCATTTCCAACGTATGATGCTCATTTCCCTCATCATTATGTCCATTTTCCTCATTATGATGCTCATTTCCTTACTCATGTTGTATATTTCTTTCATAAAGATAATCATTTCCTACATCATTATGGTGATTTCTTAATCATGATGCTCATTTCATTCATCTTGATGCATATTTCCTTCATCTTGATGCTCATTTCCTAAATCATTATACATATTTCCTTCATCATGATGCTCATTTCCATCAACAAGACGATCATTTCCTTCATCGTGATGCTCCATTCCTACATCATTATGCTCATTTCCTTCATGTTCTCTTCATCATGATGCAAATATACGTCATCATGATGCGTACTTCCTTTATCATAATGCTCTTTTCCTACATCATGATTCTCATTTCATTCATAATGATGCATATTTCTTTTATCATGATGCTCATTTCTTACTTCATGGTGCATATTTCCTTCAACATGATGCTCATTTCAAACATCATGATGATCAGTTCCTTCATCATGATGACATATTTCCTTCATTGTAATGCTTATTTCCTTCTTGATGATGCTAATTTCCTTCATCGTGATGCATATTTCCCTCATCATGATGATCATTTCCTACGTCATTATGGTCATTTCCTTAATCATGATGCTCATTTCATTTACCATTATGCTTATTTTCTTTATCATGAATCTCATTTCCCACATCATTATACATGTTTCTTTAATCATGATGCTCATTTTCTTCATTGTTATGCTCATTTCCTACATCATTATACTCATTTCCTTCATCATGATGCTCATAAACATCATCATGATGAGTATTTCCTATATCATGATGGTCATTTCATACATCATGATGGATATTTCCTTCATCATGATGCTTATTTCCTACATCATGCTGCATATTTCCTTCATCATTATGCTCATTTCCAACATCATGATGCTCATTTCATTCATGATTATGTAAATTTTATTTATAATGATACTGATTTCCATCATTATGATGCATAAATACTTAATAATGATGCTCATTTCGTTCATCGATATGCATAACATGATTATCATTTCCTACATAATGATGCTAATTTTCTTCATCATGATGATAAAATCCAACGTCACTATGGTCATTTCCTACGTCATGATGCTTATTTCAATCATCATGATGCTTGTTTCCATCATCATGATACTTGTTTCCTTCATCATGATTCTCATTTCCTACATCATGATGCTCATTTACTTAAACATGATGTATATTTTTGTCCATCATGATGTTCATTTCCTATATCACGATGCATATTTCCATCATCATATGTTCATTTCCATCATCTTGATGATCATTTCCCTCACCATGATGCTCATTTCCTTCATCATGATGTATATTTCCTACATCATGACGCTTATTTCCTTCATTATGATGCATATTCCTTCATCATGATGATAATTTCCTACATCATTATGGCCATTTACCTTCATTATGATTGTCATTTCCTTCATCATGATGCGTATTTCCATCATAATGATGCTAATTTCCTACACTATTATGTTCATTTCCTTTATCATGATGTATGTTTCCATCATCGTAATGCTAATTTCCTACATCATGATGCTCATTTTGATCCTCATGATGCATAATTCCTTCATCATGATACTTATTTCCTACCTCATGTTGCATATTTCCTTCATCATGATGCTCATTTTCTTTATCATGATGCTCATTTCCTTCATTACGATGCATGCTTTCTTCTTCATGATGCTCATTTTTTCAACATGATCATATTTCCTTTATAATGATGCTCTTTATCTTTATCGTGATGCTCATTCCTTACATCATGGTGCTCATTTCCTTCATCAAGATACTCATTTTCCCAATCGTGATGCTCAATTCCTTCTTCATGATGCGTATTTCCTTCATCAAGATGCTTATTTCCTATATCATAATGCTCATTTTCTTCATCATGATTCTTATTCCCATCATTATTATGCATAAATCCATCATCAGGATGCAAATTTCCTTCATCATGATGCAAATTTCCTTCATTATGATGCATAAGTCCTTCGTCGTGATACTCATTTCCTACATCATGATGCTCATTTCCTTCTTCATGATGCATATTTCATTCATTGTGATACTCATTTCCTTAATCATGATGCTCATTTCCATCATCAATATGCTCATTTCGTTCTTCATTATGCATATTTTCTTTATCATGATATTCATTTCCTACATCATGATGCTCATTTCCTTCATCGCTATGATGAATTTCGTCGTCATTATGATCATTTTCTTCATCCTAATGCTAATTTCCATCATCATGATGCATATTCCTTATTCATGATTCTCTTTCCTACACCATGATGCTTATTTCCTTCTTCATGTTGCTCATTTCCTTTGCCATGTTGAATATTTCCTATGTAATGATGCTCATTTCCATCATCATGATGCTTATTTACTTCGTCATGATGCAGAAATCCTTCATCATGATGCTCATTTCCTTCATCATGACGCTCATTTCCAGCATCATGATGCTCATTTCCTACATCATGATTCATATTTTCTTCATCGTTATGCCCATTTCATTCATCATGATACTCGTTTCCTTCATCATTATGTATATTTCATTCATCTACAAAATCATTACCTACATCATTATGGTCATTTCTTAATCACGATGCTCATTTCATTCCTCTTGATGCATATTTCCTTCATCATGATGCTCATTTCCTAAATCATTACTCATATTTCCTTCATCATAATGCTCATTTTCAACATCAGGATGCTCATTTCATTAATAATGATGCATATTTCAATCATCATGATGCTCATTTCCTACATAATGTTGCATATTTCCTTCATCATTATGCTCATTTCCAACATTTTGATGGTCATCTCCTTCATCATGATGAGAATTTTCATCATAATGATGCTCATTTACATCATCATGATGCTCATTTCCCTCGTCGTGATGATTAATTCCGATGGCATTATGGTCATTTCCTTCATCATGATGCTCATTTCATTCATCATGATGCATATTTCCTTCATCATAATGCTCATTTCCTATACGATGATGCTCATTTCCTTCATTACGATGCATATTTCCTTCATAATGATGCTCATTTCCATAATCATAATGTAAATTTTCTTCATCATGATGATCATTACCTGTGTCAATATGGTCTTTTCCTTCATCATGATGCTCATTTCCTACATTATGATACATGTTTCCTTCGTCAAGATGTTCATTTCCATCATCTTGATGATCATTTTCTTCATCGTGATGCTCATTTCCTACATCATTATTCTCATTTCCTTCGTCATGATGCTCATTGACATCATCATGATGCGCATTTTCTACATCATGATGGTCATTTCATTCATCATGATGGATATTTCCTTCACCATTATGTTTTTTTCCTACATCATGCTGCATATTTCCTTCATCATTATGCTCATTAACAACATCATGATGCTCATTTCCTTAATCATTATGCAAATTATATTATACTAATACTAATTTCCATCATTATGATGCATAAACCCTTCTTCATGATGCTCATTTCGTTCATCGTTATGCATATTTCCTTTATCATGATGATTATTTCGTACATCATGATGCTTATTTCTTACATCCTGATGTTCATTTCCTACATCATGATGATTAATTCCGATGTCATTGTGGTCATTTACTGCATCACGATGCTTATTTCAATCATCGTGATGCATAAATCCTTCATCGTGATTCTTATTTCCTTCATCATGATGCTGATTTCCATCATCATGTTACTTGTTTCCTTCATCATGACGCTCATTTCCTACATCAAGATGCTCATTTCCTTCATCATGATGCTCATTTCCTTCATCATGATGCACATTTCCTTTATCACGATGCTCATTCTTTGTCATGATGCATATTTCTTTTATCATGATGCTCATTTCCTTCATCTTGATGATCATTTCCTACAACATTATGGTCGTTTCCTTCATTATGATGCACATTTCCTTCATCATTATGCATTTTCCGTCATCATAATGCTTTTTTCCTACATTATGATGCACTCGTCCTTCATCGTGATGCATGTTTCTCTCATCATAATGCATATTTCCTTCATCATGATGCTAATTTCCAACATCATGATTCATGTTTTATTCATCATGATGCACATTTCCTATATCATAATGCTTACCTTCATTCTTCAGGATAAATATTTCGTTCATCATGATGTTAATTTTTTACATCTTGATGCATATTTCCATCATCATATTGATAATTTCCATCATCATGATAATCATTTTCTTCATCATGATGCTCATTTTCAACGTCATGATGCATATTTTCTGCATCATGAAACACATTTCCTAGATCATGATGCTCATTTCCTTCGTCGTGATGCATGTTTCCTTCATATTAATGTTCATTTTCTTCATTATTTTGCTAATTTCCTACATAATTATGGTCATTTCCTTCATTATGATGCTTATTTCCTACTTCATGATGCATATTTCCTTCATCATGATGCTCATTTACTACATCATGATGCATATTTTCTTTATCATGATGCTCATTTCTTTTATCATGATGCTCATTTCTTCATCGTGATGCTCATTTAATCATAATGATGATGCTATTTATCTACATAATGTTCTCATTCCCTACATCATCACGCTCATTTCCATCATCATGATGCTCATTTACTTCATCATGATGCTCATTTTCACCATCGTGATGCTCATTTCCTTTATCATGATGCGTATTTCCTTCATCATGATGCTTATTTCCTATATCATAATTTTCATTTTCTTCATCATGATGCTCATTTCTTTTATCATGATTCTCATTTCCATCATTATGATGTAAAAATCAATCATCATGATGCTCATTTCCTTTATCAAGATGCATATGTCCTTTATCATGATGCTCATTGCCTTCATCATGACGCATAATTACTTCAACATGATACTCATTTCCTTCATCATGATGATCAGTTCCATCATCCTGATGCTCATTTCCATCATCATGATGCATATTTTCTTCATAATGATTATCTTTCCTACATCACGATGCTTATTTACTTCATCATATTGCTCATTTCCTTCATCATGATGCTCATTTCCATCATCATGATGCAAAAATACTTCATCATGATGCTCATTTCCTATATCGTGATGCATGTTTCCTTCATCTCAATGCCCATTTCCAATATCATGATGCTCATTTCCTTCATCACGATGTGTATTTCCTTCATCATGATGCCCATTTACTTTATCATGATGCCCATTACCTTGATCATTATATACATTTCCTTTATCATGATGATCATTTCCTACATCTTTAAGGTTATTTCCTTAATCATTATTCTCATTTCATTCATCATGATGCATATTTCCTTCATCATTATGCTCATATCCTACATCATTATACACATTTCCTTCATCATGATGTTCATTTCCATCATCATGATGATCATTTCCTTCATCGTGATGGTCATTTCGTTCATCATTATGCTCTTTTCCTTCATCATGATGTTCATTTCCTTCATCATGATACATATTTCCTTCATTGTGTTGTATATTTCCTTCATTATGTTGCTCATTTCTTACATAATGATAAATATTTCCTTCATCATGATGCAAATTTCCATCATCATGATGATATTTCCTTCATCGTGATGCTCAATTCATACCTCAATATGCTCATTTCCCTAATCATGATGAATGTTTTCTTCATCAGGATGCAAATTTCCATCATCATGACGCTAATTTCCTTCATCATGATGTATATTTCCTTCATCATGACGCTCATTTCATTTTTCCTTCATCATGACGCTCATTTCCTACATCATGATGCTCATTTCCTTTATCATGATGTATATTTCCCTTCATCATGATGCTCATTTCGTACATCACGATGCATATTTCATCATCATGATACTCATTTCCTTCATCATGATTCTCATTTCCTTCATCATGATGCACATTTCCTTTATCACGATGCTCATTCCTTCGTCATGATGCAGATTTCTTTTATCATGATGCTCATTTCCTTCATCTTGATGATCATTTCCTACATCATTATGGTCATTTCCTACATCATGATGCACGTTTTCTTCATCATGATGCTCATTTCCTACATCATAATGCTTACTTCATTCTTCATGATGCATATTTCTTTCATCATGATGCTAATTTTATACATCATGATACATATTTCCATCATCATGTTGCTCATTTCCATTGTCATGATATCATTTCCTTCATCATGATGCTCATTTCCTTCGTCATTATACATATTTTCTGCATCATGATACGCATTTCCTATATCATGATGCTCATTTCCTACGTCGTGATGCATGTTTCCTTCATCATAATGTTCATTTCTTTCATTATTATGCTCATTTCCTACATCATTATGGTCATTTCCTTCATTATGATGCTCATTTCGTTCATCATGATGCATATTTCTTTCATCATGAGGCTCATTTACTAAACCATGATTCATATTTCCTTTATCATGATGCTCATTTCTTTTGTCATGATGCTCATTTCTTCATCGTGATGCTCATTTCATCATAATGATGATGCTATTTATCTACATCATGACGCTCATTTCCATCATCATGATGCTCATTTACATCATCAAGATGCTCATTTTTTACCAACGTGATGCTCATTTCCTCATCATGACGTGTAATTCCTTAATCATAATGCTTATTTCCTATATCATAATTCTCATTTTCTTAATCATGATACTCATTTCTTTTATCATGATTCTCATTTACATCATTATGATGCATAAATCATTCATTATGATGCTCATTTTCTTAGTCATGATGCTCATTTCCTTTATCAAGATGCATATGTCTTTTATCATGACACTCATTACCTTCATCATGATGCATATTTACTTCAACATGATACTCATTTCCTTCATCAAGATGACCAGTTCCATCATCCCGATGCTCATTTCCATCATCATGTAGCATATTTCCTTCATAATGATTATATTTCCTACATCATGATGCTTATTTACTTCATCATGTTGCTCATTTCCTCCGTCGTGATGCTCATTTTCATCATAATGATGCAAAAATACTTCATCATGATGCTTATTCCCTATATCATGATGCATGTTTCCTTCATCTCAATGCCCATTTCCTATATCATGATGCTCATTTGCTTCATCGTGATGCGTATTTCCTTCATCATGATGTTCATTTACTTTATCATGATGCTCATTACCTTGATCATTATGTATATTTCCTTCATCATGATGATCATTTCCATTGTCTTTATGGTCATTTCCTTAATCATTATGCTCATTTCATTCATCATGATGCATATTTCCTTCATCATTATGCTCATATCCTACATCATAATACACATTTCCTTCATCATGATGCTCATTTCCATCATCATGATGATCATTTTCTTCATCGTGATGGTCATTTCCTTCATCAATTTTCTCTTTTCCTTCATCATGATACATATTTTCTTCATCATGATGCTCATATCCGTCATTATGATCCTCATTTCATTCATCATGATGCATATTTCCTTCATCATGATACTCATTTCCTACATCGTGGTACACATTTCCTTTATCTTTATGTTCATTTCCAATATCATGATGATCGTTTCCTTCTTCATAACATAATTTTTTTTCGTAATGATGCTCATTTCCATCATCATAATGCTCATTACCTTCATCATGATGCGTATTTCCATCAACATGTTGCCTATTTCCATCATCATGATGCATATTTTCATTCAACATAATGCTCATTTCCTATATCACGATGCATATTTCCATCATCATGATGCTCATTCCCGTCATCATAATGCATGTTTCCTTCATCATGCTGCTCACTTCCTTTATCATGATACATATTTTCCTTCATCAAAATGCTCATTCCTGCATCACTTCGCATATTTCCATCATCATGATGCTCTTTTCCTTCGTCATGATGCATACTTCCTTCATCATGATGCTCATTTCCATCATCATGATACTAATATACTTCATCATGATGCGTATTTCCTTCTTCATGATGCTCATTTCCTACATCGTGATGCCCATTTCCTTCATTATGATGATCATTTCCTATATCATTATGGTCATTTTCTTAATCATGATACTCATTTCATTCATCATGATGATATTTCCTTCATTATGTTGCTCATTTTCTATATCACGATAAATATTTCCTTCATCATGATGCTAATTTCCATCATCATGATGATATTTCCTTCATCCTGATGCTCAATTCCTACATCAATGTGCTCATTTCCCTAACCATGATGCATGTTTTCTTCATCAGGATGCAAATATCCATCATCATGACGCTAATTCCCTTCATTATGATGCTCATATCCTACTTCACGATGGTCATTTCATTCATCATGATGCTTATTTCCTTCATTATGACGCTCATCTTCTACATCATGATGCTCATTTCCCTCATCATGATGTATATTTTCCTTAATCATGATGCTCATTTCGTACATCACGATGCATATTTCCATCATCATGATGCTCATTTCCTTCATCATGATGCACATTTCCTTTATCACAATGCTCACTCCTTAATCATGATGCATATTTCTTTTATCATGATGCTCATTTCCTTCACTTGATGATCATTTCCTACATCATTATGGTCATTTCCGTCATTATGATGCTCATTTCCTTCATCATTATGCATTTTTCCTTCATCATATGCTTTTTTCCTACATTATTATGCGTATTTCATTCATAGTGATGCATATTTCTCTCATCAAAATGCATATTTCCTTCATCATGATGCTCATTTCCTACATCATGATGCTTGTTTTCTTCATCATGATGCACATTTTCTACATCATAATGCTTACTTCATTCTTCAAGGTGCACATTTCCTTCACCATGATGCTAATTTTTTACATCATGATGCATATTTCCATCACCATGTTGCTTATTTCCATCATCTTGATGATCATTTCCTTCATCATGATGCTCATTTCCTTCGTCATGATGCATATTTTCTGCATCATGATACTCATTTCCTACATCATGATGCTCATTTCCTTCATCGTGATGCATATTTCCTTCATCATAATGTTCATTTCCTTCATTATTATGCTCATTTCCTACATCATTATGGTCATTTCCTTCATTATAATGCTCATTTCCTACATCATGATTCTCATTTCATTCATGATGATGCATATTTCTTTCATGAGGCTCATTTACTACATCATGATTCATATTTCTTTTATCAAGATGCTCATTTCTTTTATCATGATGCTCATTTCTTCATCGTGATGCTCATTTTATCATAATGATGATGCTATTAATCTACATCATGTTCTCATTCCCTACATCATGACGCTCATTTCCACCATCATGATGCTCATTTACTTCATCATGCTGCTCATTTTTTTTCCCTTCATCATGAAGCTCATTTCGTACATCACGATGCATATTTCATTTGTCTTGATGCTCATTTCCTATATCATGATGCACAATTCTTACATCAGAATGCTAACTTCATTCATCATGATGCACATTTCCTTCATCATAATGCTCATTTCCTACATCATGACGCATATTACCATCATCATGATGCTCATTTCCATCACCTTGATGATCACTTCCCTCATCATGATGCTCATTTCCTTCATGGTGATGCATACTTTCTTCATCATGATAATCATTTCCTACATTATGATGCTCATAATCATCATCATGATGCATGTTTCCATTTTCATAATGCTAATTTCCTATATCATGATGCTCATTTCGTTCATCATAATGCATATTTCCTTCATCATGATGCTCTTTTCCCTACATCATGATGCATATTTCATTCATCATGATGCTCATTTCCTTTAAGATAATGCTCATTTCCTTCATTATGATGCATGTTTTCTTCATCATGTTGATCATTTTTCATCATGGTGATTGTTTCCATTATAATGATTCTCTTTATCTACACCATGTTTCTCATTCCCTACATCATGATGCTCATTTCTTTCATCATGATGCTCATTTCCTTTATCATGATGCTCATTTTCACAATCGTGATGCTCATTATCTTCTATATGATGTGTATTTCCTTCGTCATGATGCTTATTTTTCTATATCATAATGCTTATTTTCTTCATCATGATGCTCATTTCTTTCATCATGATTCTAATTTCCAACATTATGATGCATAAATCTTCAACATGATGCTCATTTCCATCATTGAGATGCATATGTCCTTAGTAATGATGCTCATTTCCCACATCATGAAGCTAATTTCCTTTATCATGATGCATATTTCATTCATCATGATACTCATTTCCTTCATCGTGATGCACATTTCCGTCATCGCGATGCTCATTTCCATCATCATGATACATATTTCCTTCATCATGATTCTCTTTCCTACATCATGATTCTCTTTCCTACATCATGATGCATATTTCCTTCATCATGTTGATGCTTATTTCCTTCATCATGATGTCATTTCCATCATCATGATGAAAAAATCCTTCATCATGATACTTACTTCATCATGATACAGAAATCCTTCATCATGATGCTCATTTCCTTCATCATAGTGCTCATTTCTTACATTATGATGCTCAATTCCTTCATCATAATGCTCATTTCCTTCATCATGATGTTTATTTTCTTAATCAAGATGATCATTTCCTACGTCATGATGCTCATTTCATTCATCTTGATGCATATTTCCATCATCATGATGCTCATTTCCTAAATCATTATACATATTTCCTTCATCATGATGCTCATTTCCATCATCATCAAGATCATTTTCTTTATCGTGATGCTCATTTCCTACATCATTATGCTCATTTCCTTCATCATGATGCATGTTTTCATCTTCATGATGCTTATAAACATCATCATGATGCTAATTTCCTTCATCACGATGGGTATTACCTACATCATGATAGTCATTTTATTTATCATGATGGATATTTCCCTAATCATGATGCTTATTTCCTACATCAAGCTACATATTTCCTTCATCATTATGCTCATTTAAACACCATGATGCTCATTTCCTTAATCATTATGCAAATTTTATTTATAATGACACTCATTTCCATCGTTATGATGCTTAAATCCTTCATCATGATGCTCATTTCGTTCATCATTATGCGTATTTACTTGATCATGATGATCATTTTCTATATCATGATGCTCATTTCCTTCATCATGATGATTAATTCCTACGTCATTATGTTCATTTCCTACGTAATGTTGCTTATTTCAATCATCATGCTGCATAAATTATTCATCGTGATTCTTATTTCCTTCATCATGATGCTCCTTTCCATCATCATGATACTTGTTTCCTTCATCACGATTCTCATTTCCTACATCATGATGTTGGCGTTATCTTTTGGTTAACGTGAAACGTTAGGGTTCCATGCAATTCTACTGCAGTGGAAGCATAAGAGTAGAATCATATTACCTTCACCAGGGTTGATGTAGAGGTTGATCATCAGCAGCAGGAACAAACGAACCTTCCGATCTTCTGTTGTATTCTTAAGCCACGTCTTGATGTTGTGTGGGTAATGATCTACAAGACGATCTCAACCTACAATCCTAATCTGCTTATTCATGGTTTTGGCGTGTTTACATTAGATATCCGGACTGCTGAGATAGGCTATTAAATAGGCTACAACAGGGACCAGGAGGAGAAATTAGGTTTGGGCCTCCTATTGGGCTTAAGCGTCCAAGTTTATCCTAAAACTTATACTTAAGTCAAATAATAATAAATCAGTCTATTAAAGAAATATTATTGAACTGTCACCCTAATCCCAAATTATATTTATGGGCTACTTCTTATTATGAACCCGTTTATCTCCCCGTGTTTAAGATTCAATGTCTATTAAATAATTAAGTTATTGACAACTCTATTAATTAATATATTTACCGTGAGTAGTACCACTCAACCTTATTATCATGCCGAAATAAATCCACCTGCAGGGTTTACATGATAATCATTATGAGCTCCTCAATGGGACATCATCAACTAATTTCGTTAGGACACGGATTCCTTCTACAATCAACAACACACCATAGAGACATCACCATCTCCTAACTCATTGAGATTGACTTAAGTAAATGGACTTTTGCAACAATTCATTATTGTAAATGTTTGTTCACATGATTCTCATTTCAAATATTGTTAAAACATTGTTCATACAAAAAGCTAGACTTTTAGTATACAATTCAATAATCTCCCACTTATACTAAAAGACTATGCTGCCATATCTGCTGTCATACATCTGATTACCACTCCCACTACTTGACCATTAAAAATTCTCACCTTAAGGTCCTTGTAAAAGGATTACTAGGTTATCATTCGATGCAATCTAGGCGACAACAACCTTCCCCTCATTTATACGATTTCTCGTATCAGGTAGTACTAGCTATCTATGTGTTTAAGTACCTCATGGGCTCGTGATTTCTTCAAGTTTGCAAATGCACCATTATTTTCACTATAAATTGTGATAACCTTGGGCAAACTCAGAACCATATCCTTTCTCGTGATCCTTATCACCAAGATCACAAGAATATATTTTGCTTCTCTTAGTCCTTCATTTCATACTGCTTTATTAACCATATCCATACGTCCAACAATACTCTCTTTCATTGTCTCCAATGAACAAGATATCATCTACGTACATACAAGAAATACCACCACGTTCCCGTCACTCTTTTCAACACACAATACCCATCCGAGCATTGATTAAATCCATACGACTGGATTTTCTTATCAAAACGGATGTTCCATAATCTCGAAGCTTGCTTTAGTCCATTGATGGGCAATTTTAAGTTTACATTCAAAATGCTCTTAGCCCTTTGCAATGAATCTCTTTGGTTGCTTAACACAGATTTTTTCCTCAAGACTTCCAATCAGGAATTCTGTCTTGACATCTATTTGTTGTACCTCATAATCAAAATGAGCAGCAACAGATAAAAGAATCTGGATCTACATCGTGTGATCCTTTTTTATTTTGTATAACCACTTCCAACGGCTTTTACACCATTTAATTGTCCTACAAGCTCCCAGATTTAATTTCAAAAATTCATTGCGACTTACTAAGATTCCACATTTTGATCTTGTAGTGCTTCGTCATAATTCATGGGGCGATTTCATGTTTACTAGGGACCAAGTCTCATGACTCTCCCAAAACATAAATCTATCGTGTTGTAAACCAACTCTCCCACTATGAGAAGGCACTACATGCAATTGTGTATCAGATATGACACGCGATGCAGTTTAGTTGTGGTATATCCTCTTGTAGTCTTTGGTACTAAAATTTGTATTTCCCTTCTCACACCTTTAGAACATTTTATATATGGTCTTGTAATTTATTACGTCGTCCTATCAGAAAATCTAGTATTCATGTTAACAATCACCTTTTGATCTTTTGGACTTTTAAATAAATGATCCTTCATTTTTCTAGGATATCCCACAAACAGACAAACATCGTTTGACATGTTGTTTCTAGTGTTTACCCATAAAATGAAATTAAGTAATTCCAAATAACTCATCATCTATCTAACCATTTTCATAAGAGTCCTATTCCTTCTTTCCGTCACACCATACAGCTGGGGTATGCCCGGTGTTGACAACTTGAGATTCAATCTCAACCTCTAATTAATAGCTCCTAACTTCCTAAGAGGTACTCGCCAACACAATTAAATCGTAATGACTTGATATATTTTTCATGATGTTTCACCGCATCAATCATGCACTTATTGAATTTAATCATAGTACTCAGACTTGCAGTGCATCAAATAAATATATCTGGTTTCTAGAATAATAGTCAAACAAAGTGACGAATATTCGTAAACACCTCTCTCCGAGATAATCTTAGGATCGCTTAAATCAGAATGAACCATTCCAACATATCTTTTCATGGCTCTATACCCCTTTGCCTTAAAAGGTCTTTAATCATTTTTACTTTCAAGCAAGACTCGCAAGTCATGATAGTTTCCACTTCCAATAAACCTAACGGTTCACCGGCTATCAACTTTCGAATCGTACTTAAGTAAAATGATCTAGTCTTAGATACCAAAAGTATGTTTAGTTCATCTCTGGAGGTTCCTTTCTCTTACTAAGATTAGAAGATGCATTATTAATTACTATATGTTGTATCCATGGTATGAACATGATTTAAGAGTGTACAAATTGTCACTAATGTACCATAATAGATTATAGCTCCATCCTTCATTATAACGACCATGTCATTTAAATGAAATAGAGTATTCATCCGTAAATGCATAGAAACCGAAATGAAATTCTTTCTATGAAAACGTATATAAAAACAATTTCTCAAAATCAAACGTTTATTCATATCATAAGATAAATAAACAACTCCCACTGCAATAACGACTACTCTCATAGCTTTACCCATGTACATAGTAATCTCATCATCACGTAGTTATAAACATTTAGTGATTCATGTATCTACACACAACGTGTCAGTAGACGCCATCACTAATCATGTTTCATCAGCTAGTGAATAAGAAACTAACCTTGTTCAACTCTTGATGAAATTGGTTTTCCTTCGCCACACGTCTTGTCAGAAGTTTCCTACCGTATAAAACATTTTGTAATTCAGGTGAAACTTGCTCAAAACATTAAGGCAAACTATGAAAAATAAATTGAGCTAGGTTTCCCCTTCAATTTCTATTCCAAGTATTTCCTATTCATTCATCAAGTGACCTCTTGCCTTTCTAACTTACTCAAGTATCCGAAGAGTCGTATGAGACCATCATATTTCTATGAACCTCTCACCTCTTCATTAAAGGCTTAACGAACACATATTTATTTTCTTAAGCAGGAAATTTAAAACCAAGATTATTTTCTAAACATTTAATTTTGGACAAATAAATATGATTTCTTTCAGTTAATAATAAGTGAATTAAACTATTCCAAAATTCAGAGAATCAAGTAAATAAATACGACGATCAAACTCTTCGAATTTAAATTTTATATTGATTCCCTCAAAAACTATATAAAATAAATTCACCAACATCTCAGGCACACCGTGAATTTGCATGCCATGTTAGTGTGGAGGTATACAAACCCTAACATTCGCAAGAGAAGGGTTTACCCATTAATTCCATACATCATAATTAACCTTATGACTCAATGATTATTAGTCAGTTGTCCTTTAGCCATGCAATTTAATAGCAGTGACTCCGTTGGGGAGGATATATATTAATTGCACCTACGTGCATACCATTATTTGATATCAAGTACGTTACCCAAGTTTGTGTGTCTTACAGTTGGAGAAGTCCACACGCCCTCAAATAATTTCCTTTAACTATTAATTATTAATTTATACCAGTGATTCGCAAATAAAATTCATTCGTTGGGGAGGGAGGCACTATAGCCGACTCATAAGCTTACTTGCATCACATTAAAAATAATAATTATTTAATGAAATTTATTCCAGTGACCCACAAATATAACTCATCCGTTGGGGAGGAAGGCACTATAGTTGATTCATAAGCTCACTTGCATCACACGATAAATCAATAATGTAGGTCGTAGGATCTATTGACCAATCCCTCTCCCATTTAGTTGTTTAACAAGAGGGTTTTTGCATGCATACAATATAACATATATAATTATGCAAATAAACATGCTATTATTATGGCAAATTAGGCAGTTAATCAAATAGTACACGCAATCCAAATATATATAATAATTGACAACTAAAAACAATTATAGAAATTATATATAAGGAATAAAAAAAATTTAAAATTGGTTGACTTAGTCAACACTCCAAACAATTAAGGAAGTGACTTGCACCAGAAGGAGGAAGAGCTTGTGTCCCAAGCCAACCACCACATGGTCCCACAGCGCCACACCAGCCATCTAACTGCCCTCCGGAGAACAGGCTATCGTCGGAACCCCGTCGCCTGAATTTCGCGCAAACCGTGGTCCACTTCCAGCCAACCCATTACTCGCTGACTTGCGCAGCGCCCATCCACCCGTGCCACTAGCGCAACCAAGTCGGAGAAGGATTAACAGCCACGCATCAACGTCCAGCAGCAACCGCTGCCCGTCAACGACATCCGACCTGTATGACTGTATACAATGCATGCCGTCACCGCTAAGTGGATGGTGCCGCAATGCCACCGCTCAGCAATTCTGAAGTGCCGCCGACAATCACAAGCAGGTCATGCCGCCCATATCAGCAGATCGTGCCTATTCCATCCAGCAGGTCATGCCACTCCGTCTAAAATAGTTCTACCGACTGACAAAAACTTGTAGCGAAACAAACTGAACGAGCCACGCCGTCCATTGCCATCAGTCGTGCCGATAGTGGCTGCCAGTCGCGCTGCTACCGACCCACAATAGGCCTGCTTTGTCATGCTTTCGCCGTAGTTCTACCATCGTGATAGTGCTCACACCACCCACCGAAAAATTTATGTTTCCCGAAGTTCCATCACTCAGCCGAGGTAATATCAACAACCAACATGTCTACTCATAGCTGCTATACGATTCAGGGCACGTGCCATCGATTGCTCACGATAGGGATCTATGCCAACAGCCTCACTGAGCCACCGTCGGTGCGACTAGTACGGCCACCTGCCGGCGCTCGCGCTGTCAAGCTTATCCTATCGTGCCAATGTCACCGCTGAAGATGCAGTCATATTCCACCCTAACAAGCCCCGATGTGAACGGCCACAAGGAGTTTCGAGTGGAAAACTGTGAGACCCGATCGCAAAACTGGGAGACTCGCTCGGTCGACTTCACTCCATCATGCGACTACTAGCAGGCTTAACCACCATCACGCTGCTGTCACTTTCACCGTAGCCGTGATACGTGCGGTGCTCATGTGTGATGGCATCGCACAATTAGGGTTTTAACATGTTTAAGCAATTAAACCCTAAACCCTAATATCACATAATCTACTCAAACGCTAGCCTAACGTGTCACGTTTCGCTTTAGAACCTTCGCTCTGATACCAATTGTTGGCGCTTAGATCTTTCGGTTAACGCGAACTGTTAGGATTCCATGCAATTCTATTGCAGCGGTAGCATAAGAGTAGAATCATATTACCTTTCACCAGGGTTGATGTAGAGGTAGATCATCAGCAGCAGGAACAAACGACCTTCCGATCTTCTGTTGTATTCCTAAGCCACGTCTTGACGTTGTGTGGGCATTGATCTACAAGACGATCTCAACCTACAATTCTAATCTTCTTATTCATGGTTTTGGCGTGTTTTCATTAAATATCCGAACTGCTGAGATTTGCTATTAAATAGGCTACAATAGGGACCAGGAGGAGAAATTAGGGTTTGGGCCTCCCATTAGTCTTAAGCATCCAAGTTTAGCCCAAAACTTATACTTAAGTCCAATAATAATAAATCAGTCCACTAAAGAAATATTATTGAACTGCCACCCTAATCCCAAATTACATTTATGGGCTCTTTCTTATTATGAGCCCGTTTATCTCGCTGTGTTTAAGATTCAATGTCCATTAATTAATTAAGTTACTGACAACTCAATTAATTAATATATTTACCGAAAGTAATACCATCAACCTTATTATCATGTCGTATTAAATCCCCATGCAGGGTTTACATGATAATCATTATAGCCCCTCAAGGCGACATCATCAACTAATTCCGTTAGAACACGGATTCCTTCTACAATCAACAACACAGCATAGAGGCATCACCATCTCCTAACTCATTGAGCATATTGATTTAATATTTAAATCTCACCCATTGATGAATCAAAGAAATAAATACAGACTTATGTATCGAGGTTATTGTATAGGGATTAAGAATATGAACATCCATAATAACAGAGATCAAGTTCTATTATATAGTCAGTATAAACCAAACGATCTCAACGACAGTCCTATTCAATACACTCAATGTGCACTAGCTCAATTTTATAGTTAAGACAGACTAATGCCAAATCACACAACAACCATACCGATAGATAGTCACCGTCTATCTCGATTGTGCATAACTGTTTATACTTTATAAGGAGCTGATAATATGATCTTCCCTATGATGCCGCACACCACATTATCTAAAGTATAAAGTAAATGGACTTTTGCAACAATTCATTATTGCAAACGTTTGATCACATGATTCTCATTTCAAATATTGTCAAAACATTGTACATACAGAAATCTAGACTTTTAGTATACAATCCAACACATGATGCTCATTTCCTTTATCATGATATATATTTACCTTCATCATGATGCTCATTTCATACATCACGATGCATATTTCCATCATCACGATTCTCATTTCCATTATCTTGATGATCATTTCCCTCACCATGATGCTAATTTCCTTCATCATTGTACTTATTTTATACATAATGATGCTCATTTTCTTCATCACGATGCATATTTCCTTCATCATTATGGCTATTTCCTTCATCATGATTCTCATTCCCTTCATCATGATGCGTATTTCCATCATAATGATGCTAATTTCCTACACTATTATGCCCATTTACTTCATCATGATGCATGTTTCCATCATCGTAATGCTAATTTCCTACATCATGATTGCTCATTTCGTTCATCATGATGCATAATTCCTTCATCACAATACTCATTTCCTACGTCATGATGCATATTTCCTTCATGATGATGCTCATTTTCTTTATCATGATGCTCATTTCCTTCATTATGATACATGTTTTCTTATTCATTATGTTCATTTCTTCATCATGATTTATATTTCCTTTATAGTGATGTTCCTTATCTATATCATGATGCTCATTCCCTACATTATGATGCTCATTTCCTTCATCATGATGCTCATTTTCACAATCGTGATGCTCATTTCCTTCTTCATGATGCTTATTCCCTTCATCACGATGCATATTCCTTCATCATGATGCTTATTTCCTATATCATAATGCTTATTTTCTTCGTCTTGATTATCAATTCATTCATCATGATTCTCATTTTCATGATGCTCATTTCCTTCATCAAGATGCTTATGTGCTTCGTCATGATGCTCATTTCCTACATCATGATGCTCATTTCCTTCATCAGGATGCATATTTCATTCATCATAAAACTCATTTCCTTAATCATGTTGCTCATTCCGTTCATCGTTATGCGTATTTTCTTTATCATGATGCTCATTTCCTTCATCGTGATGATTAATTCCGACGTCATTATGGTCATTTCCCACATCCTGATGCTCATTTCTATCATCATGATGCATATTTCCTTATTCATGATTCTCTTTCCTACACCATGATACTCATTACCTTCTTCATATTGCTCATTTCCTTCATCATGATGCTCATTTCCATCATCATGATACTTATTTCCTTCATCATGATGCATAAATCCTTCAACATGATGCTCATTTCCTTCATCATGATTCATATTTTCTTCATCATTATGCCCATTTCCTTCATCACGATGGTTATTTCCCTCCACATCATGTATATTTCCTTCATCAAGATAATCATTTCCTACGTCATTATGGTCATTTTTCATTCATCTTGATGCATATTTCCTTCATCATGATGCTCATTTCCATCATTATGATGATCATTTCCTTCATCGTGATGATCAATTCCTACATCATTATGCTCATTTCCTTCATGTTTTCTTCATCCTGATGCTAATTTTTATCATCATGATGCCAATATACGTCATCATGATGCGTACTTCCTTCATCATAATGCTCTTTCCCTACATCATGATGCTCATTTCATTTATCATTATGCATATTTCCTTCATCGTAATGCTCATTTCCTACATGATGATGCTCATTTCATTCATCGTGATGCTCATTTCCTTCATCATGATGCATATTTCTTTCATCATGATGATAATTTCCTACATTATTATCGCAATTTCCTTCATCGTGATTCTCATTTCCTTCATCATGATGTGTATTTCCATCATAATGATGATAATTTCCTACACTATTATGCTCATTTCCTTCATCATGATGCATGTTTCCATCTTCGTAATGCTATTTTCCTTCATCATGAAGCTCATTTAGTTCATCATGATGCATAATTCCTTCATCATGATGCTCATTAAGTTCATCACGATGCATAATTCCTACATCATGATGCATATTCCTTCAGGATAATACTCATTTTCTTTATCATGATGCTCATTTCCTTCGTTATGATGCATGTTTTATTCTTCATGATGTTCATTTCTTCATCATGATTCATATTTCCATTATAATGATGCTCTTTATCTACATTGTGATGCTCATTCCCAACATCATGATGCTCATCTCCTTCATCATGATGTTCATTTTCACATCATGATGCTCATTATAATATCTTAGCTCAACTAGATTTTTTTTTTAGAAAGCTCAAAACCTATTTATTTATTTTTATGGCCTAAAAGGCCAGCCATATCTTAGCCCAACTAGATTTTTTTTAGAAAGCTCAAAACCTATTTATTTATTTTTATGGCCCAAAAGGCCAGCCCTATCTTAGCCCAACTAGATTTTTTTTAGAAAGCCCAAACTTATTTATTTATTTATTTTGTGGCCCAAAGTTTCAGCCCACTTAAATGGCCTGATATATAATTATTAAGGCTAAAGTTAAAAAAAAAAGAGAGAATAACGGGAGAAGAAAAACAAAAGAGGGGAAAGAAGAGAGTGAAGAGGAGAAACCCTTGTTGATCAAATTCTCCCTTACAACCCTCATCCTAGGTGGTTTCTAAGTTGTTTTGAGGTAAGTGGTGTGTGAATTAAGCTTCCTTCTTCCATGGTTTTGTAATTTTGTGGGGTTTTTCTTTTTGGTATGTGGGTAATTTGCAGACTGTTCGAACTGATTTTGACATAGCTACTGCCTCGAAAGTTTGGAAACTTAATTTATGTATGTAGCTGAACTCGTTAGCTTTCCATAGCCACTTGAAACGCCTCAATCCGATCATTCTACAATTAGTTATGATTTTTCTCGTAAACTGACGCTAGCTGGAAAATTTCAGAATTTTTATGTCGAATTCAAACTTATTTTCTATCGTTTCGTTTAGTTAATGTATTGAAACGGGCTATGTGGGATTGGGAACTGATGTTAAGTAGTTAAATTCCATTTTTATTTAATATCGACTCGTTCGAACTCGATTAGGATTTGTTTTTAGCAATGAAAGTGGATGTTACCGCTAATAGTTGGTTATATTTGATTTGTCTTTAATTGCTCATCTCCTTTCTAGGTAAAGAACCTTCGACGAAGGGCAAGGGACCGACTTCAGATTTCGAAGAGAGTTAATCACTTCCTTGTGAGTTGATAATTCGGGAACGCCTTCTCTTGTGGGAAGTGTGGACCCTCGATAAATGTGCATTTATTTTAGTTTTAGTTTATTGATAAGAACATTATTTGGTATTGTGTTATGTGGTAAAGAGCCTGATTGGCTCGATTGCTCTGGTTAGAGTCATGTTAGCCATTTTATGAGTATTATTGATTTTAACTTTTGTTGAAGAGCCTTGTCGGCTCGATATCTGATAGCATTTATTGTGAATTATTTTAGAATTGATTTCTGGTTATTCTTGTGTGCCAATTAAGACTCTAACTTGAGTCGTTATTCATCTTATGATGCACATGCATATGTATGCCTGGTACCAAGGTTAAGTAGCCCGAATTGGTCACGGTTTGGGTGAGTCGGAGCAACATTGATTAAGTAGCCCGAGTTATCGCGGTTCGGGTGAGTTAGAGTGACAACCAAGTTGCCCGTTGCTTGGCAAACCCGGGTGAGTTAGATCTAACGGGGCACCGGTCCATTTACCAAATACTGATACTCTGGAGGGAGATCGTTAGATGGATCAGTCCATTATAGGCTCAGTCAACGTCACATGTGTGGGACATGCATGTCATATATGTTTATATGTTTGATCATTTCAAGTATTCACATCAATATTGAATTGTGAACTTTAGCACTTGGCGTGTTGAGAAAGAATATTAATGTGCATTTTATCTAGAGTAACGGTGACGGGCTTGGATTGTCTCTCGACGGAGAGCTCAGTTCGAGGAGGATATTGACTACCCACGTGTCTTTTATGTGATAACATGTTGTTTGAACTAATTGTATTATTCGTAAATGTGCACTAAGGTTTTTGTTTTCATTAATATGTATACTGAGTGAGAAATAGTTATTGTGGGACGAAATGTTGGATTTTATGTTATGAACCGCGAGTGGGAATACATGCTTCATATAAGGGTCGGGGTGACCGGCTTATCACCTCACTGAGCTAGTGGTTTTGCTCACCCCCATCATTCTTTCCTTTTCATGTTGTTGATATCGTTTTGGTTGGAGGTTTGCCTATCGTTTGCTCGTCATCCAATCAGTGTGTTGGGTACTTTCTCTTTTATGTAAATTGACGGATTCATTGGCGAGATTGTATAGTTTATATTTGGTGACCCCCTTGATGTTCTTTTTGGTACTCTCGCGATGTTATATCGTTCATGTATATTTTCTTTAAACTAAGTTACATCGTTGTATTTTGTACCTTTGTAAATCCTTATTGATACATTATGAGATGATGTCATCGGCTTGTTATGCCACTTGATTACGAATAAAACATTCGTAAGAAATTTTATCTTTTCGAATTTTTAAATCACAATCTCACCTAATATTGCTTCTTTAGGCCATGTGTTTGTGGTAGACCATCAGGTCTACGCTTTATTTGACCCAGGTTCTGATAGGTCTTATATCCGGGATGATATTACTGCGATCTTAGATTATCCTATCTCTCATTTGTCACCTGGAATCATCGTTCATACCCCTCTTGGAGAACATCTAATTCGTGATTCGGTATTCCTTGGTTGTCCATTGAAGATCAAAGATGTCCTTCTAGAGGCTGAATTGATACCATTGCCTTTGATTGATCTTGATGTTATTCTTGGCATGGATTGGCTTTCTTCTCATCATGCAATTCTAGACTGCCACGAGAAGCTTGTTATTTTTCGTAGACCAGGATTCTCAGAACTTGTTTTTGAAGGTAAACTTCAAACGAGATTCCTCTCTTTTATTTCAATGTTGACTGCACATAAATTAATGCGTAAGGGTTGTGAGGCATTCTTGGCATTTGTCATCGATACTTCTCTTTCTGAAATTAAACTAGATGACATCCCGATCGTGAATGAATTTCCTGATGTCTTTCCTGAAGACTTACCAGGACAACCTCCAAATCGAGAGATTGATTTTTCCATTGAAGTACTTCCTGGAATCACACATATATCGATTACTCCATATCGAATGTCGCCTGCTGAGCTCAAGGAACTCCAGACTCAACTTGGGGAATTATTGGAGAAGGGTTTCATACGACCTAGCACATCTCCGTGGGGTGCTCCAGTTCTTTTTTTCAAGAAGAAAGATGGATCACTTCGCCTATGTGTCGACTACCGTCAATTGAACAAGGTGACAATTAAGAACAAATATCCTCTTCCAAGAATCGATGACCTGTTTGATCAATTGCAAGGAGCAACTGTGTTCTCAAAAATTGATTTGCGATCCGGTTATCACCAACTCAATATTAGGGAATCTGATATCCCTAAGTCTGCTTTTCGAACCAGATACGGTCATTTTGAATTCTGTGTTATGCCTTTTGGACTCACAAATGCTCCTGCAACTTTTATGGATCTTATGAATCGGGTCTTTCGGCCGTACTTAGATAAGTTTGTCATCATCTTCATTGATGACATTCTTATTTATTCTAAATCGAACGACGAGCATTCTCATCATCTAAGAATTGCTCTTAACATTCTCAGAGAAAATCAGCTTTATGCTAAATTCTCGAAGTGTGAATTTTGGCTTCGTGAGGTAAGCTTTTTAGGTCATCACATTTATAAAGAAGGAATCTACGTCGATCCAGTGAAGATTCAAGCTATACTAGATTGGGAGCATCCAAAGAACTGACAGAGATTCGTAGTTTTCTGGGATTAGCTAGATATTATCGACGGTTTGTCAAAGACTTTTCGTTATTAGCTTCATCTTTAACTAAATTGACTCGGAAAGAGGTAAAATTTGAATGGAGTGAAGAATGCGAGGAAGCATTTCAAGAATTGAAAAGACAACTCGTTTCAGCTCCTATTCTTGCTTTGCCAGACCCAGCGATTGGAGAATTTACCATTTATAGCGACACCTCGAGACAAGGATTAAGATGCGTTCTCATGAAAGAAGGAAAGGTTATGGCCTACGCTTCAAGGCAATTGAAGAAGAATGAAGAAAATTATCCTACACATGATTTAGAGTTGGCTGCAATCGTCTTTGCATTGATGATTGGAGGCACTATCTGTACGGTGCAACTTGTCGAGTTTTTACTGATCACAATAGGTTAAAGTATATCACCATGCAAAAGGAGCTCAACCTCAGGCAAAGGCGATGGATGGAGTTGATTAGTGACTATGACTTAGTCATCGATTATCATCCTTGCAAGGCGAACGTTGTTGCAGATGCTCTGAGTAGAAAGTCTTCTACCTCACTTGCTTCGATTCAATCTTTTTATCTTCCTATGTTGGAGCAATTTAAATCTTTACACATTTCGCTCGATTGTGAAAAGTCTAATGATTCTGTCTTAATCTCCAAATTCGAGGTTAGACCTACCTTGTTCGAGCAAATTCGAGAAAGACAATCACACGATGTTCATTTACAACAGAAGATGGCGAAGCTAAATCAAGGAAAAGAAACAGAATTTCAAATTCGGGATGATGGACTTCTTACTTTTAAAAATCGTGTTTGTATTCCATCAGAACTTGATGTTCGTAGAGCTATTCTTGAGGAAGCCCATTCTTCAGCCTATGCTATGCATCCTGGTAGTACGAAAATGTACAGAACACTTCGGGAGCATTATTGGTGGCCAGGTATGAAACGGGACATTGCTGAATTTGTATCAAAGTGCTTATCATGCCAACAGATTAAAGCGGAACACCAAAAACCAGCCGGCATGCTTCAACCACTACCTATTCCTGAGTGGAAATGGGAAAACGTCACAATAGATTTTGTTTCTGGTTTACCTCGAACCAAAAAGGGTCATGACTCAATTTGGGTCATTGTCGATCGTCTGACGAAATCGGCACATTTCTTTCCAGTGCATACCAACGAATCTTTAGAGAAACTTGCCAAGTTATATGTCGATGAGATCGTGAGATTGCACGGAGTACCAGTGTCAAACATATCTGACCGTGATCCAAGATTCACTTCCCATTTTTGCCTAGTCTGCAGAAAGCGCTAGGTACAAAATTACTATTTAGTACCTCGTTTCATCCACAGACTGATGGATAGTCAGAGAGAACTATACAGACACTAGAAGACATGCTACGTGCAGTGGTGTTGAATTTGGGAGTTAGCTGGGATAAATACGTGACTTTGGTGAAGTTCGCTTATAACAATAGTTATCATTCAAGCATTGGAATGCCCCCGTACGAAGCTCTGTATGGCCAAAAGTGTCTAACACCGCTCTTTTGGGATGAGGTTAGCGAGAGACAAATCGAACAAGTAGAGCTTATCGAAGATGCGAAGGCAAAAATACAACTTATTTGAGACATACTTAAGGCAGCGCAAGATCGACAGAAAAGCTACGCAGATAATAGGAGGCGCGATTTGGAGTTTAATGAAGGAGACAGAGTTTTTCTGAAAGTTTCTCCATGGAAGGGCGATTTGCGATTCCGCCGTCGAGGAAAGTTGAGTCCAAGGTATATTGGCCCGTTTATGATCGTGCAAAGGATTGGTCGTGTCGCGTATCGACTTGAGCTACCATCGGAATTGTCGAAGATTCACGATGTCTTTCATGTCTCTATGCTTCGAAAATATGAACCAGATCCTTCGCACGTGCTCAAATATCCCCCAGTTGTGTTAAAGGAAAATCTATCGTACAAAGTACAACCTGTTAAAATTGTAGATCGCCGAGAGAAAATGCTTCGTAACAAATCCATTCCTATGGTGAGAGTTCTATGGAGAAGTGATCAAATTGAAGAAGAAACATGGGAACCAGAGTCAGTCATGCGTCAACACCATCCAAATCTCTTTTCATCTCTAGGTACGTTTATGTTTCGAGGATGAAACTTTTTAGAGGAGGGGATACTTCATAATATCTTAGCTCAACTAGATTTTTTTTAGAAAGCTCAAAACCTATTTATTTATTTTTATGGCCCAAAAGGCCAGCCCTATCTTAGCCCAACTAGATTTTTTTTAGAAAGCCCAAAACCTATTTATTTATTTTTATGGCCCAAAAGGCCAGCCCTATCTTAGCCCAACTAGATTTTTTTTAGAAAGCCCAAACTTATTTATTTATTTATTTTGTGGCCAAAAGTTTCAGCCCACTTAAATGGCCTAATATATAATTATTAAGGCTAAAGTTAAAAATAAAAGAGAGAGAAGAACGGGAGAAGAAAAACAAAAGAGGGGAAAGAAGAGAGTGAAGAGGAGAAACCCTTGTTGATCAAATTCTCCCTTACAACCCTCATCCTAGGTGGTTTCTAAGTTGTTTTGAGGTAAGTGGTGTGTGAATTAAGCTTCCTTCTTCCATGGTTTTGTAATTTTGTGGAGTTTTTCTTTTTGGTATGTGGGTAATTCGCAGAATGTTCGAACTGATTTTGACATAGCTATTGCCTCGAAAGTTTGCAAACTTAATTTATGTACGTAGCTGAACTCGTTAGCTTTCCGTAGCCACTTGAAACGCCTCAATCCGATCATTCTACAATTAGTTATGATTTTTCTCGTAAACTGCCGCTAGCTGGAAAATTTCAGAATTTTTATGTCGAATTCAAACTTATTTTCTTTTGTTTCGTTTAGTTAATGTATTGAAACGGGTTATGTGGGATTAAGAACTGATGTTAAGGAGTTACATGCCATTTTTATTTAATATCGACTCGTTCGAACTCGATTAGGATTTGTTTTTAGCAATGAAAGGTGATGTTACCGCTAATAGTTGGTTATATTTGATTTGTCTTTAATTGCTCATCTCCTTTCTAGGTAAAGAACCTTCGACGAAGGGCAAGGGACCGACTTCAGATTTCGAAGAGAGTTAATCACTTCCTTGTGAGTTGATAATTCGGGAACGCCTTCTCTTGTGGGAAGTGTGGACCCTCGATAAATGTGCATTTATTTTAGTTTTAGTTAATTGATAAGAAAATTATTTGGTATTGTGTTATGTGGTAAAGAGCCTGATTGGCTCGATTGCTCTGGTTAGAGTCATGTTAGCCATTTTATGAGTATTATTAATTTTAACTTATGTTGAAGAGTCTTGCCGGCTCGATATCTGATAACATTTATTGTGAATTATTTGAGAATTGATTTCTGGTTATTCTTGTGTGCCAATTAAGACTCTAACTTGAGTCGTTATTCATCTTATGATGCACATGCATATGTATGCCTGGGACCAAGGTTAAGTAGCCCGAATTGGTCACGGTTCTGGTGAGTTGGAGCAACATTGATTAAGTAGCCCGAATTGTCGCGGTTCGGGTGAGTTAGAGTGACAACCAAGTTGCCCGTTGCTTGGCAAACCCGGGTGAGTTAGATCTAACGGGGCACCTGTCCATTTACCAAATACTGATACTCTGGAGGGTGATCGTTAGATGGATCAGTCTATTATAGACTCAGTCAACGTTACCAGTGTGGGACATGCATGTCATATATGTTTATATGATTGATAATTTCAAGTATTCACGTCGATATTGAATTGTGAACTTTAGCACTTGGCGTCTTGAGAAAGAATATTAATGTGCATTTTATCTAGAGTAACGGTGACGGGCTTTGACTGTCTCTCGACGGAGAGCTCAGTTCGAGGAGGATATTGACTACCCACGCGTCTTTTATGTGATAACATGTTGTTTGAACTAATTGTGTTATTCGTAAATGTGCACTAAGGTTTTTATTTTCATTAATATGTATACTGAGTGAGAAATAGTTATTGTGGGATGAAATGTTGGATTTTATGTTATGAACCGCGAGTGGCAATACATGCTTCGTATAAGGGTCGGGGTAACCGGCTTATCACCTCACTGAGCTAGTTGTTTTGCTCACCCCCCATCATTCTTTCCTTTTCAGGCTGTTGATATCGTTTTCGTTGGAGGTTTGCCTATCGTTTGCTCGTCATCCAATCAGTGTTTTGGGTACTTTCGCTTTTATGTAAATTGACGGATTTATTGGCGAGATTGTATAGTTTATATTTGGTGACCCCCTTGATGTTCTTTTTGGTACTCTCGCGATGTTATATCGTTCATGTATATTTTCTTTAAACTAAATTACATCATTGTATTTTGTACCTTTGTAAATCATTATTGATACTTTATGAGATGATGTCCTCGGGTTGTACCCGTTGTTATCAGTTGTTCAGTTCTACGGGTACTTGATAGCAAGCCTTACGTTTTCTATAAACTTTGTGGAATAGATTGCACCCATTCCGCGAAATTTATGGTTAACGTGGCGGTTGTCGCGTTCTGTCTGGGGTCGGGGCGTGACACTCATTCCTTCTTCATGATACGTATTTCCTTCTTCGTGATGCTTATTTCCTATATCATAATGCTAATTTTCTTCATCATGATTCTCATTTCTTTAATCATGATTCTCATTTCCATCATTATGATGCATAAATACCTTATAATGACGCTCATTTCCTTCATCATGATGTTCATTTTCTTCATCAAGATGCATATGTCCATCATCATGACGCTCATTTCCTACATCATGATGCTCATTTCCTTCATCAGGATGCATATTTCATTCATCAATATACTCATTTCCATAATCATGATGCTCATTTCCATCATCATGATTAATAAATCCTTCATCATGATGCTCATTTCATTCATTGTTATGCGTATTTTCTTTATCATGATGCTCATTTCCTACATCATGATGCTCATTTCCTTCATCGTGATGATTAATTCCGATGTCATTATGGTCATTTCCTACATCCTGATGCTCATTTCCATCATCATGATGCATATTTCCTTACTCATGATTCTCTTTCCTTCACCATGATGCTTATTTCCTTATTCATATTGCTCATTTCCTTCATCATGATTTTTATTTCTTTCATTATGATGCTAATTTCCATTATCATGATTCTTATTTCATTCTTAATGATTCTCTTTCCTGCAACATGATGCTTATTTTCTTCATCATGATGCTCATTTCCAACATCATGATGCAAATATCCTTCTCATGATGCTTATTCCATTCATCATGATGCTCATTTCCATCATCGTGATGCATGTTTCCTTCATCTCACTGCTCATTTCCTTCATCATGATGCTCATTTCTTTTATCAAGATGCTCATTTCCTTGATCCTGATGTATATTTTTTTCGTCATGATGATCATTTCCTACGTCTTTATTGTAATTTCCTTAATCATTATGCTCATCTCATTCATCCTGATGCTCATTTCCATCAACCTGGTGATCATTTCCTTAATTGTGATGCTCATTTCCTTCATCAATGTGCTCATTTTCTTCATCATGTTGCATATTTTCTTCATCATGATGCTCATTTCCGTCATTTTGATGCTCATTTCATTCATCATGATGCATATTTCCTTCATCATGATGCTCATTTCCTAGATCGTGCTGCACGTTTCCATTATCTGTATGTTCATTTCCAATATCAAGATAATCATTTTCTTCATCATGAGGCAAATTTTTTATAATGATGCTCATTTCCATAATCATAATGCTCATTCCTTCTTCATGATGAATATTTCCATTAACATGATGCTTATTTTCATCATCATGATGCATATTTTCATTCATCGTAATGCTCATTTCCTACATCACGATGCATATTTCCATCATCATGATGCTCATTTCCGTCATCATAATTCATGTTTTCTTCATCATGCTGCTATCTTCCTTCATCATGATGCATATTTTCCTTCATCATAATGCTCATTTCCTACATCAAGATGAATATATCCATTATCATGATGCTCTTTTCCTTCATCATGATGCTCTTTTCCTTCATCATGATGCTTATTTCCATCTTCATGATGCCGATATACTTAATCATAATGCATATTTCCTTCATCATGATTTTCATTTCCTATATCATGATGCTCATTTCCTTCATCGTGAGGCTTTTTCCTATGTCATAATGCTCATTATCTTCATCATGATTCTCATTTCTTTCATCAAGGTTCTCATTTTCATCATTATGATGCGTAAATCCTTCATCATGATGTTCATTTTCTTCATCAAGATACATATGTCCTTCGTCATGATACTCATTTCCTACATCATGATGCTAATTTCCTTCTTCAGGACGCATATTTCATTCATCAATATACTAATTTCCTTAATCATGATGCTCATATCCATCATAATGATTAATAAATCTTTCATTATGATGCTCATTTCATTAATTGTTATGCGTATTTTATTTATCATGATGCTCATTTCCTACATCATGATGCTCAATTCCTTAATTGTGATGATTAATTTCGACGTCATTATGGATATTTCCTACATCCTGATGCTCATTTCCATCACCATGATGCATATTTCCTTACTCATGATTCTCTTTCCTACACCGTGATGCTTATTTTCTTCTTTATATTATTCATTTCCTTCATCATGATTTTTATTTCCTTCATCATGACGCTCATTTCCATCATCATGATGCATATTTCCTTCATAATGATTCTCTTTCCTACATCATGATGCTTATTCCCTTCATCATGATGCTCATTTCCATCTTCGTGATGCATGTTTCCTTCATCTCAATGCTCATTTCCTTCATCATGATGCTCATTTCCTTTTTCATGATGCTCATTTCCTTGATCATGATGTATATTTCCTTCATTATGATGATCATTTCCTACGCCTTTATGGTAATTTCCTTAATCATTATGCTCATATCCTACATCATTATACACAATTCCTTCATCATGATGCTCATTTCCATCTTCAAGGTGATCATTTACTTCATCGTGATGCTCATTTCCTTCATCAATGTGATCGTTTCATTCATCATGGTGCATATTTTCTTCATCATGATGCTTATTTCCATTAATATGACGCTAATTTCATTCATCATGATACATATTTCCTTTATCATGATGCTCATTTCGTAGATCGTGCTGCACGTTTCCTTTATCTTTATGTTCATTTCCAATATCATGATGATCATTTCCTTCATCGTGGTGCAAATTTTTTCGTATCGATGCTCATTTCCATCATCATAATGCTCATTTCCTTCATCATGATGCGTATTTCCATCAAAATAATGCTTATTTCCATCATCATGATGCATATTTTCATTCATCATAATGCTCATTTCCTACATCACGATGCATATTTCCATCATCATGATGCTCATTTCCGTTATCATAATGCATGTTTTCTTCATCATGCTGCTCTCTTCCTTCATCATGATGCATATTTTCCTTCATCATAATGCTCATTTCCTACATCACGATGCATATTTCCATCATCAAGATGCTCTTTTCCTTCGTCATGATGCATATTTCCTCCATCATGATGCTCATTTCCATCTTCATGATGCTAATATACTCCATTATGATGCGTATTTTCTTCATCATGTTTTTCATTTCCTACGTCATGATGTTCATTTCCTTCATCGTGAGGCTTATTTCCTATTTTATAATGCTCATCATCTTCATCATGATTCTCATTTCTTTCATCAAAGTTCTCATTTCCATTATTATGATGCGTAAATCTTTCATCATGATACTCATTTCCATCATCATGATACTTATTTCCTTCATAATGATGCATAAATCCTTCAACATGATGCTCATTTCCTTCATCATGATTCATATTTTCTTCATCATTATGCCCATTTCCTTCATCATGATGCTCATTTCCCTCCACATGATGTATATTTCCTTCATCAAGATAATCATTTCCTACGTCATTATCGTCATTTCTTAATCATGATTCTTATTTCATTCATCTTGATGCATATTTCCTTCATCATGATGCTAATTTCCATCATCATGATGATCATTTCCTTCATCATGATGATCAATTCCTACATCATTATGCTAATTTTCTTCATGTTTTCTTCATCCTGATGCTAATTTCTATCATCATGATGCCAATATACGTCATCATGATGCGTACTTCCTTCATCATAATGCTCTTTCCCTACATCATGATGCTCATTTCATTCATCATTATGCATATTTCCTTCATCGTAATGCTCATTTCCTACATGATGATGCTCATTTCCTTCATCGTGATGCTCATTTCCTTCATCATGATGCATATTTCTTTCATCATGATGATAATTTCCTACATTATTATGGCCATTTCCTTCATCGTGATTCTCATTTCCTTCATCATGATGCGTATTTCCATCATAATGATGCTAATTTCCTACACTATTATACTCATTTCCTTCATCATGATGCATGTTTCCATCTTCGTAATGCTATTTTCCTTCATCATGATGCTCATTTAGTTCATCATGATGTATAATTCCTTCATCATGATGCTCATTAAGTTCATCATGATGCATAATTCCTACATCATGATGCATATTTCTTCAGGATGATGCTCATTTTCTTTATCATGATGCTCATTTCCTTCGTTATGATGCATGTTTTCTTCTTCATGATGCTCATTTCTTCATCATGATTCATATTTCCTTTATAATGATGCTCTTTATCTACATTGTGATGCTCATTCCCAACATCATGATGCTCATCTCCTTCATCATGATGTTCCTTTTCACAATCATGATGCTCATATCCTTCTTCATGATACGTATTTCCTTAATCGCGATGCTTATTTCCTATATCATAATGCTAATTTTCTTCATCATGATTCTCATTTCTTTAATCATGATTCTCGTTTCCATCATTATGATGCCTAAATCCCTTATCATGACGCTCATTTCTTCATCATGATGCTCATTTCCTACATCATGATGCTCATTTCCTTCATATTGATGATCAATTCCGACGTCATTATGGTCATTTCCCACATCCTGATGCTCATTTCCATCATCATGATGCATATTTACTTACTCGTGATTCCCTTTCCTTCACCATGATGCTTATTTCCTTATTCATATTGCTCATGCCCTTCATCATGATTTTTATTTCCTTCACCATGATGCTAATTCCATAATCATGATTCTTATTTGCTTCATAATGATTCTCTTTCCTGCATCAAGATACTTATTTTCTTCATCATGATGCTCATTTTCATCATCATGATGCAAAAATCTTTCTTCATGATTCTTATTCCCTTCATAATGATGCTCATTTCCATCATCGTGATGCATGTTTCCTTCATCTCACTGCTAATTTCCTTCATCATGATGCTCATTTCCTTGACCCTGATGTATATTTTTTCGTCATGATGATAATTTCCTACGCCTTTATTGTAATTTTCTTAATCATTATGCTCATCTCATTCATCCTGATGCTCATTTCCATCATCATGGTGATCATTTTCTTCATTTTGATACTCATTTCCTACATCAATGTGCTCATTTCCTTCATCTGGGTGCATATTTTCTTTATCATTATACTCATTTTCGTGATTATAACTCTCATTTCATTCATCATGATGCTCATTTCCTAGATCGTGCTGCACGTTTCCATTATCTGTATGTTCATTTCCAATATCATGATGATCATTTCCTTCATCATGAGGCAAATTTTTTATAATGATGCTCATTTCCATCATCATAATGCTCATTTCCTTTATCATGATGAGTATTTCCATTAACATGATGCTTATTTCCATCATTATGATGCATATTTTCATTCATCATAATGCTCATTTCCTACATCGCGGTGCATATTTCCATCATCATGATGCTCATTTCCGTCATCATAATTCATGTTTTCTTCATCATGTTGCTATCTTCCTTCATCATGATGCATATTTACCTTCATCATAATGCTCATTTCCTACATCAAGATGAATATTTCTATTATCATGATGCTCTTTTCCTTCATCATGATGCTCTTTTCCTTTGTCATGATGCATATTTCTTGATGCTCATTTCCATTTTCATGATGCCAATATACTTCATCATAATGCGTATTTCCTTCATCATGATTTTCATTTCCTACATCATGATGCTCATTTCCTTCATCGTGAGGCTTATTTCCTATATCATAATGCTCATTATATTCATCATGATTCTCATTTCTTTCATCAAGGTTCTCATTTCCATCATTATGATACGTAAATCCTTCATCATGATGCTCATTTCCTTCATCAAGATGCATATGTCCTTCATCATGATGCTCATTTCCTACATCATGATGCTAATTTCCTTAATCAGGACGCATATTTCATTCATCAATATACTAATTTCCTTAATCATGATGTTCATTTCCATCATAATGATTAATAAATCCTTCATTATGATGCTTATTTCATTCATTGTTATGCGTATTTTCTTTATCATGATGCTCATTGTCTTAATTGTGATGATTAATTTCAACGTCATTATGAATATTTCCTACATCCTGATGCTCATTTCCATCATCATGATGCATATTTCCTTACTCATGATTCTCTTTCCTACACCATGATGCTTATTTCCTTCTTCATATTGTACATTTCCTTAATCATGATTTTTATTTCCTTCATCATGATGCTCATTTCCATCATCATGATGTACATTTCCTTCATAATGATTCTCTTTCCTACATCATGATGCTTATTTACTTCATCACGATGCTCATTTCCATCTGCGTGATGCATGTTTCCTTCATCTCAATGCTCATTTCCTTCATCATGATGCTCATTTCCTTTATCATGATGCTCATTTCCTTGATCAAGATGTATATTTCCTTCATTATGATGATCATTTCCTATGCCTTTATGGTAATTTCCTTAATCATTATGCTCATATCCTACATCATTATACACAATTCCTTCATCATGATGCTCATTTCCATCATCAAGGTCATCATTTTCTTCATCGTGATGCTCATTTCCTTTATCAATATGTTCATTTCATTCATCATGGTGCATATTTTATTCATCATGATGCTCATTTCCATCAATATGATGCTCATTTCATTCATCATGATGCATATTTCCTTCATCAAGATGCTCATTTCCTATATAGTGCTGCACGTTTCCTTTATCTTTATGTTCATTTCCAATATCATGATGATCATTTCCTACAAATTTATGGTTAACGTTTTTGGTTGTTATAGGTTGTTCAGTTCTACAGGTACTTGATAGCAAGCCTTACGTTTTCTATAAACTTTGTGGAGTGGAGTGCACCCATTCCGCGAAATTTATGGTTAACGTGGCGGTTGTCGCGTTCTGTCTGGGGTCGGGGCGTGACATCATGAAACTCATTTCATTCATCATGATGTATATTTCGTTCATCGTGATGCTTATTTTCTATATCACGATGCAAACATCTATCAAGATGTATATTTTGTAAATACACCTATCAAGATGTATATTTTGTACCTTTGTAAATCCTTGTTGATAGTTTATGAGATGATGTCCTCGGGTTCTACCCGTTATTATCAGTTGTTCAGTTCTATAGGTACTTGATAGCAAGCCTTACATTTTCTATAAACTTTGTGGAATGGAGTGCACCCATTCCGCGAAATTTATAGTTGATGTGGCGGTTGTCGCGTTCTGTCTGGGGTCGGGGCGTGACAATGATGCTCATTTCCTACATCATTATGCAAATTTTATTTATAATGATACTCAAATCCATCATTATGATCCATAAACCATTCTTCACGATGCTCATTTCGTTCATAGTTATGCGCATTTCCTTTATCATGATGCTCATTTCCTACATCATGATGCTCATTTCCTTCATCATGATGATTAATTCCGATATGATTATAGTCATTACCAACATCAGGATGCTTATTTCAATCATCATGATGCATAAATCCTTCATCGTGATTCATATTTCCTTAATCATGATGTTGATTTCCATCATCATGATACTTGTTCCTTCATCATGATGCTCATTTCCTACATCATGATGCTCATTTCCTACAGCGTGATTCATATTTCCTTATTCATTATGCCCATTTCCTTCATCATGATTCTCATTTCATTTCCCCAGATGCATATTTCCTTCATCATGATGCTCATTTCCTAAATCATTACTCATATTTCCTTCATCAAGATGCTCATTTACATCAATAAGATGATCATTTCCTTCATCGTGATGCTCAATTCCTACATGATGATGCTCATTTCCTTCATCGTGATGCATATTTCCTTTATAATGATGCTCATTTCATTCATCATGATGCTCATTTCCTTCGTCATGATGTATATTTGCTTCATCATGATGATCATTTTCTACATCATTATGGTCATTTCCTTAACCATGTTGCTCATATATTTCATCATTATGCCTATTTCCTTCATCATTATTCTCATTTCCCACATCATTATACATGTTTCCTTCATCATGATGATCATTTCCACCATCATGATGATCATTTTCTTCATCTTTATGCTCATTTCCTACATCATGATGCATTTTTCTTCATCATGATGCTCATAAACATCTTCATGATGGGTATTTCCTACATCATGATGGTCATTTCATTCATCATGATGAATATTTCCTTCATCATGATGCTTATTTCCAACATCATGATTCATATTTTTCCGTCATCATTACACTCATTTCCTACATCATGATGCTCATTTCCTTCATCATTATGTAAATTTTATTTATAATGATACTCATTTCCATCATTATGATGCATAAATCCTTAATCATGATGCTCATTTCGTTTATCGATATGCGTATTTCCTTTATCATGATGATCATTTCCTACGTCATAATGCTAATTTCCTTCACCATGATGATTAATTCCGACGTAATTATGGTCATTTCCTACGTCATGATGCTTATTTCAATCATCATGATGCATAAGTTCTTCATCGTGATGTTTATTTCCTTCATCATGATGCTCCTTTCCATCATGATGATACTTATTTCCTTCATCATGATTCTCATTTCCTACATCATTATGCTGATTTCCATAATTATGAAGTATATTTCCCTTCATCATGATGTTCATTACTTACATCACGATGCTCATTTCCTACATCATGATGCTCATTTCCTTCATCATGATGCTCATTCCTACATCATAGTGCTCATTTCCTACATCATGATTCATATTTCCTTCATCAGTATGCCCATTTCCTTCATCATGATGCTCATTTCCGTCATCATTATGTATATTTCCTTCATCAACAAAATCATTACCACGTCATTATGGTCATTTCTTAATCACGATGCTCATTTCATTCCTTCATCATGATGCTCATTCCCTAAATCATTACTCATACTTCCTTCATCACGATGCTCATTTCCATCATCAAGATGATCATTTCCTTCATCATGATGCTCAATTCCAACGTCATTATGCTAATTTCCTTCATATTTTCATTATCATGATGCTAATTTCTATCGTGATGATGCCAATATACGTCACCATAATGCTTACTTCATTCATCATAATGCTCATTTTCAACATCAGGATGCTCAATTCATTAATAATGATGCATATTTCAGTCATCATGATGCTCATTTCCTACATCATGCTGCATATTTCCTTCATCATTATGCTAATTTCCAACATTATGATGGTCATTTCCTTCATCATGATAAAATTTTCATCATAATGATGCTCATTTACATCATCATGACGCTTATTTCCTTCTTCATGTTGTATATTTCCTTCGTCATGATGATCATTAGCTACGTCAATATAGTCATTTCCTTTATCATGATGCTTATTTCATTCTTCAATATGGTTATTTCCTTCATCATGATGCTCATTTCCTACATCATTATACATGTTTCCTTCATCATGATGCTCATTTCCATCATCATGATGATCATTTTCTTCATCGTGATGCTCATTTTCTACATCATTATGATCATTTCCTTCATCATGATTCATGTATTCTTCGTCATGATGCTCATTGACATCATCGTGATGCTAATTTCCTTCATCATGATGCGTATTTCCTACATCATGATGGTCATTTCATTCATCATGATGGTTATTTTCTTCATCATTATGCTTTTTTCCTACATCATGCTGCATAATTCCTTCATCATTATGCTCATTTCCAACGTCATGATGCTCATTTTCTTCATCATTATGCAAATTTTATTTTAATGATACTCAAATCCATCATTATGATGCATAAACCATTCTTCATGATGCTCATTTCATTCATAGTTATGCGTATTTCCTTTATCAAGATGCTTATTGTCACGCCCCGACCCCAGACAGAACGCGACAACCGCCACGTTAACCATAAATTTTGCGGAATGGGTGCACTCAACTCCACAAAGTTTATAGAAAATGTAAGGCTTGCTATCAAGTATCTGTAGAACTGAACAACAGATAACAACGGGTACAACTCGAGGACATCATCTCATAAAGTATCAACAAGGATTTACAAAGTTACAAAATACAACGATGTAACTTAGTTTAAAGAAAATATACATGAACGATATAACATCGCGAAGGTACAAAAAGAACATCAAGGGGGTCACCAAATATAACTATACAATCTCGCCAATGAATCCGTCAATTTATATAAAAGAGAAAGTACCCAAAACGCTGATTGGATGACGAGCAAACTGTCACGCCCTGACCCCAGACAGAACGCGACAACCGCCACGTTAACCATAAATTTCGCGGAATGGGTGCACACCACTCCACAAAGCTTATAGAAAACGTAAGGCTTGCTATCAAGTACCTGTAGAACTGAACAACTGATAACAACGGGTACAACCCGAGGACATCATCTCATAAAGTATCAATAAGGATTTACAAAGGTACAAAATACAACGATGTAACTTAGTTTAAAGAAAATATACATGAACGATATAACATCGCGAGAGTACCAAAAAGAACATCAAGGGGGTCACTAAATATAAACTATACAATCTCGCCAATGAATCCGTCAATTTACATAAAAGAGAAAGTACCCAAAATACTGATTGGATGACGAGCAAACGATAGGCAAACCTCCAACGAAAACGATATCAACAGCCTGAAAAGGAAAGAATGATGGGGGTGAGCAAAACCACTAGCTCAGTGAGGTGATAAGCCGGTCACCCCGACCCTTATACGAAGCATGTATTCCACTCGCGGTTCATAATATAAAATCCAACATTTCGTCCCACAATAACTATTTCTCGCTCAGTATACATATTAATGAAAATAAAAACCTTAGTGCACATTTACGAATAACACAATTAGTTCAAACAACATGTTATCACATAAAAGACGCGTGGGTAGTCAATATCCTCCTCGAACTGAGCTCTCCGTCGAGAAATAGTCCAAGCCCGTCACCGTTACTCTGGATAAAACAGATATGACATGCATGTCCCACACCGGTGACGTTGACTGAGCCTATAATAAACTGATCCATCTAACGATCACCCTCTAGAGTATCAGTATTTGGCAAATGGACAGGTGCCCCGTTAGATTAAACTCACCCAGGTTTGCCAAGCAACAGGCAACTTGGTTGTCACTCTAACTCACCCGAACCGCGACAATTCGAGCTACTTAATCAATGTCGCTCCAACTCACCCAAACCGTGACCAATTCGGGCAACTTAACCTTGGTACCAGGCATACATATGCATATGCATCATAAGATGAATAACGACTCAAGTTAGAGTCTGAAATAGCACACAAGAATAACCATAAATCAATTCTCAAATAATTCACAATAAACGCTATCAGATATCGAGTCGGCAAGGCTCTTCAACATAAGTTAAAATCAATAATACTCATAAAATGACTAACAGGACTCTAACCATAGCAATCAAGCCAATCAGGCTGTTTACCACATAACACAATACCAAATAATTTTCTTATCAATTAACTAAAACTAAAATAAATGCACATTTATCGAGGGTCCACACTTCCCACAAGAGAAGGCATTCCCGAATTATCAACTCACGAGGAAGTGATTAACTCTCTCCGAAATCTGAAGTCGGTCCCTTGCCCTTCGTCGTTGGTTCTTTACCTAGAAAGGAGATGAGCAATTAAAGACAAATTAAATATAACTAACTATTAGCGGTAAAATCCCTTTCGTTGCTAAAAACAAATCCTAATCGAGTTCGAACGAGTTGATATTAAAGAAAAATGGCATTTAACTCCTTAACATCAGTTCCCAATCCCACATAACTCGTTTCAATACATTTACTAAACGAAACGAAAGAAAATAAGTTTGAATTCGACATAAAAATTCTGAAATTTTCCAGCTAGCGGCAGTTTACGAGAAAAATCATAACTAATTGTAGAATAATCGGATTGAGGTATTTGAAGTGGCTACGGAAAGCTAACGAGTTCAGCTACGTACAGAAATTAAGTTTGCAAACTTTCGAGGGCAATAGCTATGTCAAAATCAGTTTCGAACAGTCTGCGAATGACCCACATACCAAAAAGAAAAACCCCACAAAATTATAAAACCATGGAAGAAGGAAGCTTAATTCACACATCACTTACCTCAAAACAACTTAGAAACCACCTAGGATGAGGGTTATAATAGAGAATTTGATCAACAAGGGTTTCTCCTCTTCACTCTCTTCTTTCCCCTCTTTTGTTTTTCTTCTCCAGTTCTTCTCTCTTTTTTTTAACTTTAGCCTTAATAATTATATATCAGGCCATTTAAGTGGGCTGAAACTTTGGGCCACAAAATAAATAAATAAATAAGTTTGGGCTTTCTAAAAAAATCTAGTTGGCCTAAGATAGGGCTGACCTTTTGGGCCATAAAAATAAATAAATAGGTTTTGGGCTTTCTAAAAAAAATCTAGTTGGGCTAAGATATGGCTGGCCTTTTAGGCCATAAAAATAAATAAATAGGTTTTGTGCTTTCTAAAAAAAAAAATCTTGTTGAGCTAAGATATTATAAAGTATCTCCTCCTCTAAAAAGTTTCGTCCTCGAAACATAAACGTACCTAGAGATGAAAAGAGATTTGGATAGTGTTGACGCATGACTGACTCTGGAAGACATATTTTCTAAGCATAGTGACATGGAAGACATAGAGACATGGAAGACATCGTGAATCTTCGATAATTCCTATGGTAGCTCAAGTCGATACGCGACACGACCAATCCTTTGCACGATCGTAAACGGGCCAATATACCTTGGACTCAACTTTCCTTGACGGCGGAATCGCAACACGCCCTTCCATGGAGAAACTTTCAGAAAAACTTTGTCTTCTTCATTAAACTCCAAATCGCGCCTCCTATTATCTGCGTAGCTTTTCTGTCGATCTTGCGCTGCGTTAAGTCTGTCTCGAATAAGTTGTATTTTTGACTTCGCATCTTCGATAAGCTCTACTTGTTCGATTTGTCTCTCGCCAACCTCATCCCAAAAGAGCGGTGTTCGACACTTTCGGCCATACAGAGCTTCGTACAGGGGCATTCCAATGCTTGAATGATAACTGTTGTTATAAGCGAACTCCACCAAAGTCACGTACTTATCCCAGCTACCTCCCAAATTCAACACCACTGCATGTAGCATGTCTTCTAGTGTCTATATAGTTCTCTCTGACTGTCAATTAGTCTGTGGATGAAATGAGGTACTGAATAATAATTTTATACCTAGCACTTTCTGCAGACTAGGCCAAAAAGGGGAAGTGAATCTTGGATCACGATCAGATATGATTGACACTGGTACTCCGTGCAATCTCACGATCTCATCGACATATAACTTGGCAAGTTTCTCTAAAGATTCGTTGGTATGCACCGGAAGGAAATGTGCCGATTTCGTCAGACGATCGACAATGACCCAAATTGAGTCATGACCCTTTTGGGTTCGAGGTAAACCAGAAACAAAATCCATTGTGATGTTTTCCCATTTCCACTCAAGAAATAGGTAGTGGTTGAAGCATGCCGGCTGGTTTTTGGTGTTCCGCTTTAATCTGTTGGCATGATAAGCACTTTGATACAAATTCAGCAATGTCTCATTTCATACCTGGCCACCAATAATGCTCCCGAAGTGTTCAGTACATTTTGGTAATACCAGGATGCATAGCATAGGCTGAAGAATGGGCTTCCTCAAGAATAGCTCTACGAACATCAAGTTCTGATGGAACGCAAACACGATTTTTAAAAGTAAGAAGTCCATCATCACGAATTTGAAATTCTGTTTCTTTTCCTTGATTTAGCTTCGCCATCTTCAGTTGTAAATGAATATCGTGTGATTGTCTTTTTCGAATTTGCTCGAACAAGGTAGGTCTAACCTTGAATTTGGAGATTAATACAGAATCATTAGACTTTTCACAATCGAGAGAAATGTGTAAAGATTTAAATTGCTACAACATAGGAAGATAAAAAGATTGAATCGAAGAAAGTGATGTAGAAGACTTTCTACTCAGAGCATCTGCAACAACGTTTACCTTGCCAGGATGATAATCGATGACTAAGTCATAGTCACTAATCAACTCCATCCATCGCCCTTGCCTGAGGTTGAGCTCCTTTTGCGTGGTGATATACTTTAAGCTCTTGTGATCAGTGAAAACTCGACAAGTTGCACCGTACAGATAGTGCCTCCAGATCTTCAATGCAAAGACGATTGCAGCCAACTCTAAATCTTGTGTAGGATAATTTTATTTGTTCTTCTTCAATTGCCTTGAAGCGTAGGCAATAACCTTTCCTTCTTGCATGTGAATGCATCCTAATCCTTGTCTCGAGGCGTCGCTATAAATGGTAAATTCTCCAATCGCTGGGTCTGGCAAAGCAAGAATAAGAGTTGAAACGAGTCGTCTTTTCAATTCTTGAAATGCTTCCTCGCATTCTTCACTCCATTCAAATTTTACCCCTTTCCGAGTCAATTTAGTCAAAGATGAAGCCAATAACGAAAAGTCTTTGACAAACCATCGATAATATCCAGTTAATCCCAGAAAACTACGAATCTCTGTCACGTTCTTTGGACGCTCCCAATCTAGTATAGCTCGAATCTTCACTGGATCGACGTAGATTCCTTCTTTAGAAATGTGATGACCCAAAAAGCTTACCTCATGAAGCCAAAATTCACACTTCGAGAATTTAGCATAAAGCTGATTTTCTCTGAGAATGTTCAGGCAATTCTTAGATGATGAGAATGCTCATCGTCCGATTTAGAATAAATAAGAATGTCATCAATGAAGATGATGACAAACTTATCTAAGTACGACCGAAAGACCCTATTCATATGATCCATAAAAGCTGCAGGAGCATTTGTGAGTCCAAAAGGCATAACTCAGAATTCAAAATGACCGTATCTGGTTCGAAAAGCAGACTTAGGGATATCAGATTCCCTAATCTTGAGTTGGTGATAACCATAAATTTCGTGGAATGGGTGCACTCCACTCCACAAAGTTTATAGAAAACGTAAGGCTTGCTATCAAGTACCTCTAGAACTGAACAACTGATAACAACAGTTACAACCCGAGGACATCATCTCATAAAGTATCAACAAGGATTTACAAAGGTACAAAATACAACGATGTAACTTAGTTTAAAGAAAATATACATGAACGATATAACATCGCGAATGTACAAAAAGAACATCAAGGGGTCACCAAATATAAACTATACAATCTCGCCAATGAATCCGTCAATTTACATAAAAGAGAAAGTACCCAAAACACTGATTGGATGACGAGCAAACGATAGGCACACCTCCAACCAAAACGATATCAACAGTCTGAAAAGAAAAGAATGATGGGGGTGAGCAAAACCACTAGCTCAGTGAGGTGATAAGCCGGTCACCTCGACCCTTATATAAAGCATGTATTCCCACTCGCGGTTCATAACATAAAATCCAACATTTCGTCCCACAATAACTATTTCTCACTCAGTATACATATTAATGAAAATAAAAACCTTAGTGCACATTTACGAATAACGCAATTAGTTCAAACAATATGTTATCACATAAAAGACGCGTGGGTAGTCAATATCCTCCTCGAACTGAGCTCTCCATCGAGAGACAGTCCAAGCCCGCCACCGTTAATCTAGATAAAATGCACATTAATATTCTTTCTCAACACGCCAAGTGCTAAAGTTTACAATTCAATATCGACGTGAATACTTGAAATGATCAAACATATAAACATATATGACATGCATGTCCCACACCGGTGACGTTGACTGAGCCTATAATAGACTGATCTATCTAACGATCACCCTCCAGAGTATCAGTATTTTGCAAATGGACAGGTACCCCGTTAGATCTAACTCACCCGGGTTTGCCAAGCAACGGGCAACTTGGTTGTCACTCTAACTCACCCGAACCGCGACAATTCGGGCTACTTAATCAATGTCGCTCCAACTCACCCAAACCGTGACCAATTCGGGCTACTTAACCTTGGTACCAGACATACATATGCATGTGCATCATAAGATGAATAACGACTCAAGTTAGAGTCTTAATTGGCACATAAGAATAACCAGAAATCAATTCTCAAATAATTCACAATAAATGCTATCAAATATCGAGCCGGAAAGACTCTTCAACATAAGTTAAAATCAATAATACTCATAAAATAGCTAACAGGACTCTAACCAGAAAGCCAATCAGGCTCTTTACCACATAACACAATACCCAATAATTTTCTTATCAATTAACTAAAACTAAAATAAATGCACATTTATCGAGGGTCCACACTTCCCACAAGAGAAGACTTTCATGAATTATCAACTCACAAGGAAGTGATTAACTCTCTCCGGAATCTGAAGTCGGTCCCGTGCCCTTCGTCGATGGTTCTTTACCTAGAAAGGAGATGATCAATTAAAGACAAATCAAATATAACTAACTATTAGCGGTAACATCACCTTTCATTGCTAAAAACAAATCCTAATCGTTTTCGAACGAGTCGATATTAAATAAAAATGGCATGTAACTCCTTAACATCAGTTCCCAATCCCACATAACCCGTTTCAATACATTAACTAAATGAAACAATAGAAAATAAATTTGAATTCGACATAAAAATTCTGAAATTTTCCAGCTAGCGGCAGTTTACGAGAAAAATCATAACTAATTGTAGAATAATCGGATTGAGGGGTTTCAAGTGGCTACGGAAAGCTAACGAGTTCAGCTAGGTACAGAAATTAAGTTTGCAAACTTTCGAGGACAATAGCTATGTCAAAATCGTGATGCATATTTCCTACATAATGTGCTCATTTCATTCATCATGATGCTCATTTCCTTCGTCATGATGTATATTTCCTTCATCATGATGATCATTTTCTACGTCATTATGGTCATTTCCTTAACCATGTTGCTCATTTCTTTCATCATTATGCTTATTTTCTTCATCATTATTATCATTTCCCACATCATTATGCATGTTTCCTTCATCATGATGCTCATTTCCACCATCATGATGATCATTTTCTTCATCGTTATGCTCATTTCCTACATCATTATGCTCATTTCCTTCATCATGATGCATTTTTTCTTCATCATGATGCTCATAAACATCTTCATGATGGGTATGTCCTACATCATGATGGTCATTTCATTCATCATGATAGATATTTCCTTCATCATGATGCTTATTTCCAACATCATGCTTCATATTTCCGTCATCATTACGCTCATTTCCTACATCATGATGCTCATTTCCTTCATCATTATTTAAATTTTATTTATAATGATACTCATTTCCATCATTATGATCCTAAATCCTTAATCATGATGCTCATTTCGTTTATCGATATGCGTATTTCTTTTATCATGATGATCATTTCCTACGTCATAATGCTAATTTCCTTTATCACGATGATTAATTCCGACGTAATTATAGTCATTTCCTACGTCATGATGCTTATTTCAATCATCATGATGCATAAGTTCTTCATCGTGATATTTATTTCCTTCATCATGATGCTCCTTTCCATCATAATGATACTTGTTTCCTTCATCATGATTCTCATTTCCTACATCATGATGCTGATTTCCATAATTATGATGTATATTTCCCTTCATCATGATGTTCATTACTTACATCATGATGCTCATTTCCTACATCATGATGCTCATTTCCTTCATCATGATGCTCATTCCTACATCATGGTGCTCATTTCCTACATCATGATTCATATTTCCTTCATCATTATGCCCATTTCCTTCATCATGATGCTCATTTCCGTCATCATGATGCATATTTCCTTCATCAACAAAATCATTACCACGTCATTATGGTCATTTCTTAATCACGATGCTCATTTCATTCCTTTTGACACATATTTCCTTCATCATGACGCTCATTTCCTAAATCATTACTCATATTTCCTTCATCACGATGCTCATTTCCATCATCAAGATGATCATTTCCTTCATCGTGATGTTGTTCATTTCCTTCATGTTTTCATTATAATGATGCTAATTTCTATCGTGATGTTGCCAATATACGTCACCATGATGCTTACTTCATTCATCATAATGCTCATTTTCAACATCAGGATGCTCATTTCATTAATAATGATGCATATTTCAGTCATCATGATGCTCATTTCCTACATCATGCTTCATATTTCCTTCATCATTATTCCAATTTCCAACATTATGATGGTCATTTCCTTCATCATGATAAAGTTTTCATCATAATGATGCTCATTTACATCATCATGATGCTTATTTCCATCTTCATGATGATCATTACCTACGTCAATATAGTTATTTCCTTTATCATGAAGCTTATTTCATTCATTATTATGGTTATTTCTTTCATCATGATGCCCATTTCCTACATCATTATACATGTTTCTTTCATCATGATGCTCATTTCCATCATCATGATGATCATTTTCTTCATCATGATGCTCATTTCCTATATCATTATGATCATTTCCTTCATCATGATTCATGTATTCTTCGTCATGATGCTCATTGACATCATAATTATGCTAATTTCCTTCTTCATGATGTGTATTTCCTACATCATTATGGTCATTTCATTCATCATGATGGTTATTTTCTTCATCATTACGCTTTTTTTCCTACATCATGCTGCATAATTCCTTCATCATTATGCTCATTTCCAACATCATGATGCTCATTTCTTTCATCATGATGCATAAACCATTCTTCACGATGCTCATTTCGTTCATATTTATGCGTATTTCCTTTATCATGATGCTCATTTCCTTCATCATTATGCAAATTTTATCTATAATGATACTCAAATCCATCATTATGATGCATAAACCATTCTTCATTATGCTCATTTCGTTCATAGTTATGTGTATTTCCTTTATCATGATGCTCATTTCCTACATCATGATGCTCATTTCCTTCATCATGATGATTAATTCCGATGTGATTATGGTCATTTCCAACATCACGATGCTTATTTCAATCATCATGATGCATAAATCCTTAATCATGATTCTTATTTCCTTAATCATGATGTTGATTTCCATCATCATGATACTTGTTCCTTCATCATAATACTCATTTCTTACAGCGTGATTCATATTTCCTTCTTCATTATGCCCATTTCCTTCATCATGATTCTCATTTCATTCCTTTTGATGCATATTTCCTTCATCATGATGCTCATTTCCTAAATCATTACTCATATTTCCTTCATCAAGATGCTCATTTACATCATTAAGATGATCATTTCCTTCATCGTGATGCTCAATTCCTACATGATGATGCTCATTTCCTTCATCGTGATGCATATTTCTTTCATAATGATGCTCATTTCATTCATCATGATGCTCATTTTCTTCGTCATGATGTATATTTCCTTCGTCATGATAATCATTTTCTACGTCATTATGGTCATTTCCTTAACCATGTTGCTCATTTCTTTCATCATTATGCTTATTTCCTTCATCATTATTCTAATTTCCCACATCATTATACATGTTTCTTCATCTTGATGCTCATTTCCAACATCAGATGATCATTTTCTTCATCGTTATGCTCATTTCCTACATCATTATGCTCATTTTCTTCATCATGATGCTCATAAACATCTTCATGATGGGTATTTCCTACATCATCATGGATATTTCATTCATCATGATGGATATTTCCTTCATCATGATGCTTATTTCCAACATTATGCTTCACATTTCCATCATCATTACGATCATTTCCTACATCATGATGCTCATTTCCTTCATCATTATGTAAATTTTATTAATAATGATACTCATTTCCATCATTATGATGCATAAATCCTTAATTATGATGCTCATTTCGTTTATCGATATGCGTATTTCCTTTATCATGATGATCATTTCCTATGTCATAATGCTAATTTCCTTCATCATGATGATTAATTCCGACGTCATTATGGTCATTTCCTACGTCATGATGCTTATTTCAATTATCATGATGCATAAGTCCTTCATCGTGATGTTTATTTCCTTCATCATAATGCTCCTTTCCATCATCATGATACTTGTTTTATTCATCATGATTCTCATTTCCTACATCATGATGCTCATTTCCATAATTATGATGTATATTTCCCTTCATCATGATGTTCATTACTTACATCACGATGCTCATTTCCAACATCATGATGCTCATTTCCTTCATCCTATGCTCATTTCCTACATCATGATTCATATTTCCTTCATCATTATGCTCATTTCCTTCATCATGATGCTCATTTCCGTCATCATGATGTATATTTCCTTCATCAACAAAATCATTACCGCGTCATTATGGTCATTTCTTAATCACGATGCTCATTTCATTCCTCTTGACGCATATTTCCTTCATCATGATGCTCATTTCCTAAATCATTACTCATATTTCCTTCATCACGTGCTCATTTCCATCATCAAGATGATCATTTCCTTCATCATGATGCTCAATTCCTACATCATTATGCTCATTTCCTTCATGTTTTCATTATCATGATGCTAATTTCTATCGTGATGATGCCAATATACGTCACCATGATGCACTTCATTCATCATAATGTTCATTTTCAACATCAGGATGCTCATTACATTAATAATGATGCATATTTCAGTCATCATGATGCTCATTTCCTACATCATGCTGCATATTTCCTTCATCATTATGCTAATTTCCAACATTATGATGGTCATTTCCTTCATCATGATAAAATTTTCATCATAATGATGCTCATTTACATCATCATGATGCTTATTTCCTTCTTCATGATGTATATTTTCTTCGTCATGATGATCATTACCTACGTCAATATTGTCATTTCCTTTATCATGATGCTTATTTCATTCATCATTATGGTTATTTCCTTCATGATGATGCTCATTTCCTACATCATTATACATGTTTCCTTCATCATGATGCTCATTTCCATCATCAACATGATCATTTTCTTCATCGTGATGCTCATTTCCTACGTCATTATGATCATTTCCTTCATCATGATTCACGTATTCTTCGTCATAATGCTCATTGACATCATAATGATGCTAATTTCCTTCATCATGATGCTTATTTCCTACATCATGATGGTCATTTCATTCATCATGATGGTTATTTTCTTCATCATTATGCATTTTTCCTACATCATGCAACATAATTCATTCATCATGATGCTCATTTCCTTCATCATTATGCAAATTTTATTTATATGACACTCAAATCCATCATTATGATGCATAAACCATTCTTCTTTATGCTCATTTCGTTCATAGTTATGCGTATTTCCTTTATCATGATGCTCATTTCCTACATCATGATGCTCATTTCCTTCATCATGATGATTAATTCCAATGTGATTATTGTCATTTCCAACATCACGATGCTTATTTCAATCATCATGATGCATAAATCCTTAATCGTGATTCTTATTTCCTTAATCATGATGTTAATTTCCATCATCATGATACTTGTTCCTTCATCATGATGCTCATTTCCTACATCATGATGCTCATTTCCTACAGCGTGATTCATATTTCCTTCTTTATTATGCCCATTTCCTTCATCATGATTCTCATTTCATTCCTCTTGATGCGTATTTCCTTCATCATGATGCTCATTTCCTAAATCATTACTCATATTTCCTTCATCAAGATGCTCATTTACATCATTAAGATGATCATTTCCTTCATCGTGATGCTCAATTCCTACATGATGATGCTCATTTCCTTCATCGTGATGCATATTTCTTTCATAATGATGCTCATTTCATTCATCATGATGCTCATTTTCTTCGTCATGATGTATATTTCCTTCGTCATGATAATCATTTTCTACGTCATTATGGTCATTTCCTTAACCATGTTGCTCATTTCTTTCATCATTATGCTTATTTCCTTCATCATTATTATCATTTCCCACATCATTATGCATGTTTCCTTCATCATGATGCTCATTTCCACCATCATGATGATCATTTTCTTCATCGTTATGCTCATTTCCTACATCATTATGCTCATTTCCTTCATCATGATGCATTTTTTCTTCATCATGATGCTCATAAACATCTTCATGATGGGTATGTCCTACATCATGATGGTCATTTCATTCATCATGATAGATATTTCCTTCATCATGATGCTTATTTCCAACATCATGCTTCATATTTCCGTCATCATTACGCTCATTTCCTACATCATGATGCTCATTTCCTTCATCATTATTTAAATTTTATTTATAATGATACTCATTTCCATCATTATGATCATAAATCCTTAATCATGATGCTCATTTCGTTTATCGATATGCGTATTTCTTTTATCATGATGATCATTTCCTACGTCATAATGCTAATTTCCTTTATCACGATGATTAATTCCGACGTAATTATAGTCATTTCCTACGTCATGATGCTTATTTCAATCATCATGATGCATAAGTTCTTCATCGTGATATTTATTTCCTTCATCATGATGCTCCTTTCCATCATAATGATACTTGTTTCCTTCATCATGATTCTCATTTCCTACATCATGATGCTGATTTCCATAGTTATGATGTATATTTCCCTTCATCATGATGTTCATTACTTACATCATGATGCTCATTTCCTACATCATGATGCTCATTTCCTTCATCATGATGCTCATTTCCTATATCATGGTGCTCATTTCCTACATCATGATTCATATTTCCTTCATCATTATGCCCATTTCCTTCATCATGATGCTCATTTCCGTCATCATGATGCATATTTCCTTTATCAACAAAATCATTACCACGTCATTATGGTCATTTCTTAATCACGATGCTCATTTCATTCCTTTTGACACATATTTCCTTCATCATGACGCTCATTTCCTAAATCATTACTCATATTTCCTTCATCACGATGCTCATTTCCATCATCAAGATGATCATTTCCTTCATCGTGATGTTGTTCATTTCCTTCATGTTTTCATTATAATGATGCTAATTTCTATCGTGATGATGCCAATATACGTCACCATGATGCTTACTTCATTCATCATAATGCTCATTTTCAACATCAGGATGCTCATTTCATTAATAATGATGCATATTTCAGTCATCATGATGCTCATTTCCTACATCATGCTTCATATTTCCTTCATCATTATTCCAATTTCCAACATTATGATGGTCATTTCCTTCATCATGATAAAGTTTTCATCATAATGATGCTCATTTACATCATCATGATGCTTATTTCCATCTTCATGATGATCATTACCTACGTCAATATAGTTATTTCCTTTATCATGAAGCTTATTTCATTCATTATTATGGTTATTTCTTTCATCATGATGCTCATTTCCTACATCATTATACATGTTTCTTTCATCATGATGCTCATTTCCATCATCATGATGATCATTTTCTTCATCATGATGCTCATTTCCTATATCATTATGATCATTTCCTTCATCATGATTCATGTATTCTTCGTCATGATGCTCATTGACATCATAATTATGCTAATTTCCTTCTTCATGATGTGTATTTCCTACATCATTATGGTCATTTCATTCATCATGATGGTTATTTTCTTCATCATTACGCTTTTTTTCCTACATCATGCTGCATAATTCCTTCATCATTATGCTCATTTCCAACATCATGATGCTCATTTCTTTCATCATGATGCATAAACCATTCTTCACGATGCTCATTTCGTTCATATTTATGCGTATTTCCTTTATCATGATGCTCATTTCCTTCATCATTATGCAAATTTTATCTATAATGATACTCAAATCCATCATTATGATGCATAAACCATTCTTCATTATGCTCATTTCGTTCATAGTTATGTGTATTTCCTTTATCATGATGCTCATTTCCTACATCATGATGCTCATTTCCTTCATCATGATGATTAATTCCGATGTGATTATGGTCATTTCCAACATCACGATGCTTATTTCAATCATCATGATGCATAAATCCTTAATCATGATTCTTATTTCCTTAATCATGATGTTGATTTCCATCATCATGATACTTGTTCCTTCATCATAATACTCATTTCTTACAGCGTGATTCATATTTCCTTCTTCATTATGCCCATTTCCTTCATCATGATTCTCATTTCATTCCTTTTGATGCATATTTCCTTCATCATGATGCTCATTTCCTAAATCATTACTCATATTTCCTTCATCAAGATGCTCATTTACATCATTAAGATGATCATTTCCTTCATCGTGATGCTCAATTCCTACATGATGATGCTCATTTCCTTCATCGTGATGCATATTTCTTTCATAATGATGCTCATTTCATTCATCATGATGCTCATTTTCTTCGTCATGATGTATATTTCCTTCGTCATGATAATCATTTTCTACGTCATTATGGTCATTTCCTTAACCATGTTGCTCATTTCTTTCATCATTATGCTTATTTCCTTCATCATTATTCTAATTTCCCACATCATTATACATGTTTCTTCATCTTGATGCTCATTTCCAACATCAGATGATCATTTTCTTCATCGTTATGCTCATTTCCTACATCATTATGCTCATTTTCTTCATCATGATGCTCATAAACATCTTCATGATGGGTATTTCCTACATCATCATGGATATTTCATTCATCATGATGGATATTTCCTTCATCATGATGCTTATTTCCAACATTATGCTTCACATTTCCATCATCATTACGATCATTTCCTACATCATGATGCTCATTTCCTTCATCATTATGTAAATTTTATTAATAATGATCCTCATTTCCATCATTATGATGCATAAATCCTTAATTATGATGCTCATTTCGTTTATCGATATGCGTATTTCCTTTATCATGATGATCATTTCCTACGTCATAATGCTAATTTCCTTCATCATGATGATTAATTCCGACGTCATTATGGTCATTTCCTACGTCATGATGCTTATTTCAATTATCATGATGCATAAGTCCTTCATCGTGATGTTTATTTCCTTCATCATAATGCTCCTTTCCATCATCATGATACTTGTTTTATTCATCATGATTCTCATTTCCTACATCATGATGCTCATTTCCATAATTATGATGTATATTTCCCTTCATCATGATGTTCATTACTTACATCACGATGCTCATTTCCAACATCATGATGCTCATTTCCTTCATCCTATGCTCATTTCCTACATCATGATTCATATTTCCTTCATCATTATGCTCATTTCCTTCATCATGATGCTCATTTCCGTCATCATGATGTATATTTCCTTCATCAACAAAATCATTACCGCGTCATTATGGTCATTTCTTAATCATGATGCTCATTTCATTCCTCTTGACGCATATTTCCTTCATCATGATGCTCATTTCCTAAATCATTACTCATATTTCCTTCATCACGTGCTCATTTCCATCATCAAGATGATCATTTCCTTCATCATGATGCTCAATTCCTACATCATTATGCTCATTTCCTTCATGTTTTCATTATCATGATGCTAATTTCTATCGTGATGATGCCAATATACGTCACCATGATGCACTTCATTCATCATAATGTTCATTTTCAACATCAGGATGCTCATTACATTAATAATGATGCATATTTTAGTCATCATGATGCTCATTTCCTACATCATGCTGCATATTTCCTTCATCATTATGCTAATTTCCAACATTATGATGGTCATTTCCTTCATCATGATAAAATTTTCATCATAATGATGCTCATTTACATCATCATGATGCTTATTTCCTTCTTCATGATGTATATTTTCTTCGTCATGATGATCATTACCTACGTCAATATTGTCATTTCCTTTATCATGATGCTTATTTCATTCATCATTATGGTTATTTCCTTCATGATGATGCTCATTTCCTACATCATTATACATGTTTCCTTCATCATGATGCTCATTTCCATCATCAACATGATCATTTTCTTCATCGTGATGCTCATTTCCTACGTCATTATGATCATTTCCTTCATCATGATTCACGTATTCTTCGTCATAATGCTCATTGACATCATAATGATGCTAATTTCCTTCATCATGATGCTTATTTCCTACATCATGATGGTCATTTCATTCATCATGATGGTTATTTTCTTCATCATTATGCATTTTTCCTACATCATGCAACATAATTCATTCATCATGATGCTCATTTCCTTCATCATTATGCAAATTTTATTTATATGACACTCAAATCCATCATTATGATGCATAAACCATTCTTCTTTATGCTCATTTCGTTCATAGTTATGCGTATTTCCTTTATGATGATGCTCATTTCCTTCATCATGATGATTAATTCCAATGTGATTATTGTCATTTCCAACATCACGATGCTTATTTCAATCATCATGATGCATAAATCCTTAATCGTGATTCTTATTTCCTTAATCATGATGTTAATTTCCATCATCATGATACTTGTTCCTTCATCATGATGCTCATTTCCTACATCATGATGCTCATTTCCTACAGCGTGATTCATATTTCCTTCTTTATTATGCCCATTTCCTTCATCATGATTCTCATTTCATTCCTCTTGATGCGTATTTCCTTCATCATGATGCTCATTTCCTAAATCATTACTCATATTTCCTTCATCAAGATGCTCATTTACATCATTAAGATGATCATTTCCTTCATCATGATGCTCAATTCCTACATGATGATGCTCATTTCCTTCATCGTGATGCATATTTCTTTCATAATGATGCTCATTTCATTCATCATGATGCTCATTTTCTTCGTCATGATGTATATTTCCTTCGTCATGATAATCATTTTCTACGTCATTATGGTCATTTCCTTAACCATGTTGCTCATTTCTTTCATCATTATGCTTATTTCCTTCATCATTATTCTCATTTCCCACATCATTATACATGTTTCCTTCATCATGATGCTCATTTCCACCATCATGATTATCATTTTCTTCATCGTTTTGCTCATTTCCTACATCATTATGCTCATTTCCTTCGTCATGATGCATTTTTTCTTTATCATGATGCTCATAACCATCTTCATGATGGGTATTTCCTACATCATGATGGTCATTTCATTCATCATGATGGATATTTCCTTCATCATGATGCTTATTTCCAACATCATGCTTCATATTTCCGTCATCATTACGCTCATTTCCTACATCATGATGCTCATTTCCTTCATCAGTATGTAAATTTTATTTATAAGGATACTCATTTCCATCATTATGATGCATAAATCCTTAAACATGATGCTCATTTCGTTTATCAATATGCGTATTTCATTTATCATGATGATCATTTCCAACGTCATAATGCTAATTTCCTTCATCGTGATGATTAATTCCGACGTCATTATGGTCATTTTCTACGTCATGATGCTATTTCAATCATCATGATGCATAAGTTCTTCATCGTGATGTTTATTTCCTTCATCATGATGCTCCTTTCCATCATCATGATACTTGTTTCCTTCATCATGATTCTCATTTCCAACATCATGATGCTCATTTCCATAATTATGATGTATATTTCCCTTCATCATGATGTTCATTACTTACATCACGATGCTCATTTCCTATATCATGATGCTCATTTCCTTCATCATGATGCTCATTCCTACATCATGGTGCTCATTTCCTACATCATGATTCATATTTCCTTCATCATTATGCTCATTTCCATATTCATGATGCTCATTTCCGTCATCATGATGTATATTTCCTTCATCAACAAAATCATTACCACGTCATTATGGTCATTTCTTAATCACTATGCTCATTTCATTCCTCTTGACGCATATTTCCTTCATCATGATGCTCATTTCCTAAATCATTACTCATATTTCCTTCATCACGATACTCATTTCCGTCATCAAGATGATCATTTCCTTCATCATGATGCTCAATTCCTACATCATTAAGCTCATTTCCTTCATCTTTTCATTATCATGATGCTAATTTCTATCGTGATGATGCCAATATACGTCACCATGATGCTTACTTCATTCATCATAATGCTCATTTTCAACATCAGGATGCTCATTTCATTAATAATGATGCATATTTTAGTCATCATGATTTTCATTTCCTATATCATGCTACATATTTCCTTCATCATTATGCTAATTTCCAACATTATGATGGTCATTTCCTTCATCATGATAAAATTTTCATCATAATGATGCTCATTTACATCATCATGATGCTTATTTCCTTCTTCATGATGTATATTTCCTTCGTCATGATGATCATTACCTATGTCAATATAGTCATTTCCTTTATCATGATGCTTATTTCATTCATCATTATGGTTATTTCCTTCATCATGATGCTCATTTCCTACATCATTATACATGTTTCCTTCATCATGATGCTCATTTCCATCATCATGATTATCATTTTCTTCATCGTGATGCTCATTTCATACATCATTATGATCATTTCCTTCATAATAATTCATGTATTCTTCGTCATGATGCTCATTGACATCATCATGATGCAATTTCCTTCATCATGATGCGTATTTCCTACATCATGATGGTCATTTCAGTCATCATGATGGTTATTTTCTTCATCATTATGCATTTTTCCTACATCATGCTGCATAATTCCTTCATCATTATGCTCATTTCCAACATCATTGATGCTCATTTCATTCATCATTATTCAAATTTTTTTATAATGATACTCAAATCCATCATTATGATGCATAAAACATTCTTCACGACGCTCATTTCGTTCATAGTTATGCGTATTTCCTTTATCATGATGCTCATTTCCTACATCATGATGCTCATTTCCTTCATCATGATAATTAATTCCGATGTGATTATGGTCATTTCCTACGTCATGATGCTATTTCAATCATCATGATGCATAAGTTCTTCATCGTGATGTTTATTTCCTTCATCATGATGCTCCTTTCCATCATCATGATACTTGTTTCCTTCATCATGATTCTCATTTCCAACATCATGATGCTCATTTCCATAATTATGATGTATATTTCCCTTTATCATGATGTTCATTACTTACATCACGATGCTCATTTCCTACATCATGATGCTCATTTCCTACATCATGATTCATATTTCCTTCATCATTATGCTCATTTCCATATTCATGATGCTCATTTCCGTCATCATGATGTATATTTCCTTCATCAACAAAATCATTACCACGTCATTATGGTCATTTCTTAATCACGATGCTCATTTCATTCCTCTTGACGCATATTTCCTTCATCATGATGCTCATTTCCTAAATCATTACTCATATTTCCTTCATCACGATACTCATTTCCGTCATCAAGATGATCATTTCCTTCATCATGATGCTCAATTCCTACATCATTAAGCTCATTTCCTTCATGTTTTCATTATCATGATGCTAATTTCTATCGTGATGATGCCAATATACGTCACCATGATGCTTACTTCATTCATCATAATGCTCATTTTCAACATCAGGATGCTCATTTCATTAATAATGATGCATATTTTAGTCATCATGATTTTAATTTCCTATATCATGCTACATATTTCCTTCATCATTATGCTAATTTCCAACATTATGATGGTCATTTCCTTTATCATGATAAAATTTTCATCATAATGATGCTCATTTACATCATCAAGATGCTTATTTCCTTCTTCATGATGTAAATTTCCTTCGTCATGATGATCATTACCTATGTCAATATAGTCATTTCCTTTATCATGATGCTTATTTCATTCATCATTATGGTTATTTCCTTCATCATGATGCTCATTTCCTACATCATTATACATGCTTCCTTCATCATGATGCTCATTTCCATCATCATGATGGTCATTTTCTTCATCGTGATGCTCATTTCCTACATCATTATGATAATTTCCTTCATCATGATTCATATATTCTTCGTCATGATGCTCATTGACATCATCATGATGCAATTTCCTTCATCATGATTCGTATTTCTTACATCATGATGGTTATTTCATTGATCATGATGGTCATTTTCTTCATCATTATGCTTTTTTCCTACATCATGCTGCATAATTCCTTCATCATTATGCTCATTTCCAACATCATAATGCTCATTTCCTTCATCATTATGCAAATTCTGATGTGATTATGGTCATTTCCAACATCACGATGTTTATTTCAATCATCATGACACATAAATCCTTAATCGTGATTCTTTTTTCCTTAATCATGATGTTGATTTCCATCATCATGATGCTCATTTCCAAAATCATTAATCATATTTCCTTCATCAAGATGCTCATTTACATCATTAAGATGATCATTTCCTTCATCGTAATGCTCAATTCCTACATTATGATGCTCATTTCCTTCATCGTGATGCATATTTCCTTCATAATGATGCTCATTTCATTCATCATGATGCTCATTTCCTTCGTCATGATGTATATTTCCTTCATCATGATGATCATTTTCTACATCATTATGGTCATTTCCTTAACCATGTTGTTCATTTTGTTTCATCATTATGCTTATTTCCTTCATCATTATTCTAATTTCCCACATCATTATACATGTTTCCTTCATCTTGATGCTCATTTCCAACATCAGATGATCATTTTCTTCATCGTTATGCTCATTTCCTACATCATTATGCTCATTTTCTTCATCATGATGCTCATAAACATCTTTATGATGGGTATTTCCTACATCATCATGGATATTTCATTCATCATGATGGATATTTCCTTCATCATGATGCTTATTTCCAACATTATGCTTCACATTTCCATCATCATTACGATCATTTCCTACATCATGATGCTCATTTCCTTCATCATTATGTAAATTTTATTAATAATGATACTCATTTCCATCATTATGATGCATAAATCCTTAATCATGATGCTCATTTCGTTAATCGATATGCGTATTTCCTTTATCATGATGATCATTTCCTACGTCATAATGCTAATTTCCTTCATCATGTTGATTAATTCCGACGTCATTATGGTCATTTCCTACGTCATGATGCTTATTTCAACTATCATGATGCATAAGTCCTTCATCGTGATGTTTATTTCCTTCATCATAATGCTCCTTTCCATCATCATGATACTTGTAATATTCATCATGATTCTCATTTCCTACATCATGATGCTCATTTCCATAATTATGATGTATATTTCCCTTCATCATGATGTTCATTACTTACATCACGATGCTCATTTCCAACATCATGATGCTCATTTCCTTCATCCTATGCTCATTTCCTACATCATGATTCATATTTCCTTCATCATTATGCTCATTTCCTTCATCATGATGCTCATTTCCGTCATCATGATGTATATTTTCTTCATCAACAAAATCATTACCGCGTCATTATGGTCATTTCTTAATCACGATGCTCATTTCATTCCTCTTGACGCATATTTCCTTCATCATGATGCTCATTTCCTAAATCATTACTCATATTTCCTTCATCACGTGCTCATTTCCATCATCAAGATGATCATTTCCTTCATCATGATGCTCAATTCCTACATCATTATGCTCATTTCCATCATGTTTTCATTATAATGATGCTAATTTCTATCGTGATGATGCCAATATACGTCACCATGATGCACTTCATTCATCATAATGTTCATTTTCAACATCAGGATGCTCATTACATTAATAATGATGCATATTTTAGTCATCATGATGCTCATTTCCTACATCATGCTGCATATTTCCTTCATCATTATGCTAATTTCCAACATTATGATGGTCATTTCCTTCATCATGATAAAATTTTCATCATAATGATGCTCATTTACATCATCATGATGCTTATTTCCTTCTTCATGATGTATATTTTCTTCGTCATGATGATCATTACCTACGTCAATATTGTCATTTCCTTTATCATGATGCTTATTTCATTCATCATTATGGTTATTTCCTTCATGATGATGCTCATTTCCTACATCATTATACATGTTTCCTTCATCATGATGCTCATTTCCATCATCAACATGATCATTTTCTTCATCGTGATGCTCATTTCCTACGTCATTATGATCATTTCCTTCATCATGATTCACGTATTCTTCGTCATAATGCTCATTGACATCATAATGATGCTAATTTCCTTCATCATGATGCTTATTTCCTACATCATGATGGTCATTTCATTCATCATGATGGTTATTTTCTTCATCATTATGCATTTTTCCTACATCATGCAACATAATTCATTCATCATGATGCTCATTTCCTTCATCATTATGCAAATTTTATTTATATGACACTCAAATCCATCATTATGATGCATAAACCATTCTTCTTTATGCTCATTTCGTTCATAGTTATGCGTATTTCCTTTATCATGATGCTCATTTCCTACATCATGATGCTCATTTCCTTCATCATGATGATTAATTCCAATGTGATTATTGTCATTTCCCATATCACGATGCTTATTTCAATCATCATGATGCATAAATCCTTAATCGTGATTCTTATTTCCTTAATCATGATGTTAATTTCCATCATCATGATACTTGTTCCTTCATCATGATGCTCATTTCCTACATCATGATGCTCATTTCCTACAGCGTGATTCATATTTCCTTCTTTATTATGCCCATTTCCTTCATCATGATTCTCATTTCATTCCTCTTGATGCGTATTTCCTTCATCATGATGCTCATTTCCTAAATCATTACTCATATTTCCTTCATCAAGATGTTCATTTACATCATTAAGATGATCATTTCCTTCATCGTGATGCTCAATTCCTACATGATGATGCTCATTTCCTTCATCGTGATGCATATTTCTTTCATAATGATGCTCATTTCATTCATCATGATGCTCATTTTCTTCGTCATGATGTATATTTCCTTCGTCATGATAATCATTTTCTACGTCATTATGGTCATTTCCTTAACCATGTTGCTCATTTCTTTCATCATTATGCTTATTTCCTTCATCATTATTCTCATTTCCCACATCATTATACATGTTTCCTTCATCATGATGCTCATTTCCACCATCATGATTATCATTTTCTTCATCGTTTTGCTCATTTCCTACATCATTATGCTCATTTCCTTCGTCATGATGCATTTTTTCTTCATCATGATGCTCATAAACATCTTCATGATGGGTATTTCCTACATCATGATGGTCATTTCAGTCATCATGATGGATATTTCCTTCATCATGTGCTTATTTCCAACATCATGCTTCATATTTCCGTCATCATTACGCTCATTTCCTACATCATGATGCTCATTTCCTTCATCATTATGTAAATTTTATTTATAAGGATACTCATTTCCATCATTATGATGCATAAATCCTTAAACATGATGCTCATTTCGTTTATCAATATGCGTATTTCATTTATCATGATGATCATTTCCTACGTCATAATGCTAATTTCCTTCATCATGATGATTAATTCCGACGTCAATATTGTCATTTCCTACGTCATGATGCTTATTTCAACTATCATGATGCATAAGTCCTTCATCGTGATGTTTATTTCCTTCATCATAATGCTCCTTTCCATCATCATGATACTTGTTTTATTCATCATGATTCTCATTTCCTACATCATGAAGCTCATTTCCATAATTATGATGTATATTTCCCTTCATCATGATGTTCATTACTTACATCACGATGCTCATTTCCAACATCATGATGCTCATTTCCTTCATCCTATGCTCATTTCCTACATCATGATTCATATTTCCTTCATCATTATGCTCATTTCCTTCATCATGATGCTCATTTCCGTCATCATGATGTATATTTCCTTCATCAACAAAATCATTACCGCGTCATTATGGTCATTTCTTAATCACGATGCTCATTTCATTCCTCTTGACGCATATTTCCTTCATCATGATGCTCATTTCCTAAATCATTACTCATATTTCCTTCATCACGTGCTCATTTCCATCATCAAGATGATCATTTCCTTCATCATGATGCTCAATTCCTACATCATTATGCTCATTTCCTTCATGTTTTCATTATCATGATGCTAATTTCTATCGTGATGATGCCAATATACGTCACCATGATGCACTTCATTCATCATAATGTTCATTTTCAACATCAGGATGCTCATTACATTAATAATGATGCATATTTTAGTCATCATGATGCTCATTTCCTACATCATGCTGCATATTTCCTTCAACATTATGCTAATTTCCAACATTATGATGGTCATTTCCTTCATCATGATAAAATTTTCATCATAATGATGCTCATTTACATCATCATGATGCTTATTTCCTTCTTCATGATGTATATTTTCTTCGTCATGATGATCATTACCTACGTCAATATTGTCATTTCCTTTATCATGATGCTTATTTCATTCATCATTATGGTTATTTCCTTCATGATGATGCTCATTTCCTACATCATTATACATGTTTCCTTCATCATGATGCTCATTTCCATCATCAACATGATCATTTTCTTCATCGTGATGCTCATTTCCTACGTCATTATGATCATTTCCTTCATCATGATTCACGTATTCTTCGTCATAATGCTCATTGACATCATAATGATGCTAATTTCCTTCATCATGATGCTTATTTCCTACATCATGATGGTCATTTCATTCATCATGATGGTTATTTTCTTCATCATTATGCATTTTTCCTACATCATGCAACATAATTCATTCATCATGATGCTCATTTCCTTCATCATTATGCAAATTTTATTTATATGACACTCAAATCCATCATTATGATGCATAAACCATTCTTCTTTATGCTCATTTCGTTCATAGTTATGCGTATTTCCTTTATCATGATGCTCATTTCCTACATCATGATGCTCATTTCCTTCATCATGATGATTAATTCCAATGTGATTATTGTCATTTCCAACATCACGATGCTTATTTCAATCATCATGATGCATAAATCCTTAATCGTGATTCTTATTTCCTTAATCATGATGTTAATTTCCATCATCATGATACTTGTTCCTTCATCATGATGCTCATTTCCTACATCATGATGCTCATTTCCTACAGCGTGATTCATATTTCCTTCTTTATTATGCCCATTTCCTTCATCATGATTCTCATTTCATTCCTCTTGATGCGTATTTCCTTCATCATGATGCTCATTTCCTAAATCATTACTCATATTTCCTTCATCAAGATGCTCATTTACATCATTAAGATGATCATTTCCTTCATCGTGATGCTCAATTCCTACATGATGATGCTCATTTCCTTCATCGTGATGCATATTTCTTTCATAATGATGCTCATTTCATTCATCATGATGCTCATTTTCTTCGTCATGATGTATATTTCCTTCGTCATGATAATCATTTTCTACGTCATTATGGTCGTTTCCTTAACCATGTTGCTCATTTCTTTCATAATTATGCTTATTTCCTTCATCATTATTCTCATTTCCCACATCATTATACATGTTTCCTTCATCATGATGCTCATTTCCACCATCATGATTATCATTTTCTTCATCGTTTTGCTCATTTCCTACATCATTATGCTCATTTCCTTCGTCATGATGCATTTTTTCTTCATCATGATGCTCATAAACATCTTCATGATGGGTATTTCCTACATCATGATGGTCATTTCATTCATCATGATGGATATTTCCTTCATCATGATGCTTATTTCCAACATCATGCTTCATATTTCCGTCATCGTTACGCTCATTTCCTACATCATGATGCTCATTTCCTTCATCATTATGTAAATTTTATTTATAAGGATACTCATTTCCATAATTATGATGCATAAATCCTTAAACATGATGCTCATTTCGTTTATCAATATGCGTATTTCATTTATCATGATGATCATTTCCTACGTCATAATGCTAATTTCCTTCATCATGATGATTAATTCCGACGTCATTATGGTCATTTTCTACGTCATGATGCTATTTCAATCATCATGATGCATGAGTTCTTCATCGTGATGTTTATTTCCATCATCATGATGCTCCTTTCCATCATCATGATACTTGTTTCCTTCATCATGATTCTCATTTCCAACATCATGATGCTCATTTCCATAATTATGATGTATATTTCCCTTCATCATGATGTTCATTACTTACATCACGATGCTCATTTCCTATATCATGATGCTCATTTCCTACATCATGGTGATCATTTCCTACATCATGATTCATATTTCCTTCATCATTATGCTCATTTCCATATTCATGATGCTCATTTCCGTCATCATGATGTATATTTCCTTCATCAACAAAATCATTACCACGTCATTATGGTAATTTCTTAATCACTATGCTCATTTCATTCCTCTTGACGCATATTTCCTTCATCATGATGCTCATTTCCTAAATCATTACTCATATTTCCTTCATCACGATACTCATTTCCGTCATCAAGATGATCATTTCCTTCATCATGATGCTCAATTCCTACATCATTAAGCTCATTTCCTTCATCTTTTCATTATCATGATGCTAATTTCTATCGTGATGATGCCAATATACGTCACCATGATGCTTACTTCATTCATCATAATGCTCATTTTCAACATCAGGATGTTCATTTCATTAATAATGATGCATATTTTAGTCATCATGATTTTCATTTCCTATATCATGCTACATATTTCCTTCATCATTATGCTAATTTCCAACATTATATGGTCATTTCCTTCATCATGATAAAATTTTCATCATAATGATGCTCATTTATATCATCATGATGCTTATTTCCTTCTTCATGATGTATATTTCCTTCGTCATGATGATCATTACCTATGTCAATATAGTCATTTCCTTTATCATGATGCTTATTTCATTCATCATTATGGTTATTTCCTTCATCATGATGCTCATTTCCTACATCATTATACATGTTTCCTTCATCATGATGCTCATTTCCATCATCATGATGATCATTTTCTTCATCGTGATGCTCATTTCATACATCATTATGATCATTTCCTTCATCATAATTCATGTATTCTTCGTCATGATGCTCATTGACATCATCATGATGCAATTTCCTTCATCATGATGCGTATTTCCTACATCATGATGGTCATTTCAGTCATCATGATGGTTATTTTCTTCATCATTATGCATTTTTCCTACATCATGCTGCATAATTCCTTCATCATTATGCTCATTTCCAACATCATTGATGCTCATTTCATTCATCATTATTCAAATTTTTTTATAATGATACTCAAATCCATCATTATGATGCATAAAACATTCTTCACGACGCTCATTTCGTTCATAGTTATGCGTATTTCCTTTATCATGATGCTCATTTCCTACATCATGATGCTCATTTCCTTCATCATGATAATTAATTCCGATGTGATTATGGTCATTTCCTACGTCATGATGCTATTTCAATCATCATGATGCATAAGTTATTCATCGTGATGTTTATTTCCTTCATCATGATGCTCCTTTCCATCATCATGATACTTGTTTCCTTCATCATGATTCTCATTTCTAACATCATGATGCTCATTTCCATAATTATGATGTATATTTCCCTTCATCATGATGTTCATTACTTACATCACGATGCTCATTTCCTATATCATGATGCTCATTTCCTACATCATGGTGCTCATTTCCTACATCATGATTCATATTTCCTTCATCATTATGCTCATTTCCATATTCATGATGCTCATTTCCGTCATCATGATGTATATTTCCTTCATCAACAAAATCATTACCACGTCATTATGGTCATTTCTTAATCACGATGCTCATTTCATTCCTCTTGACGCATATTTCCTTCATCATGATGCTCATTTCCTAAATCATTACTCATATTTCCTTCATCACGATACTCATTTCCGTCATCAAGATGATCATTTCCTTCATCATGATGCTCAATTCCTACATCATTAAGCTCATTTCCTTCATGTTTTCATTATCATGATGCTAATTTCTATCGTGATGATGCCAATATACGTCACCATGATGCTTACTTCATTCATCATAATTATAATATCTTAGTTCAACTAGATTTTTTTTAGAAAGCCCAAAACCTATTTATTTATTTTTATAGCCCAAAAGGCAAGCCCAATTAAGCCCAACTAGATTTTTTTAGAAAGCCCAAACTTATTTATTTATTTATTTTGTGGCCCAAAGTTTCAGCCCACTTAAATGGCCTGATATATAATTAGTAAGGCTAAAGTTAAAAAAAAAAAGAGAGAAGAACGGGAGAAGAAAAGCAAAAGAGGGGAAAGAAAAGAGTTAAGAGGAGAAACCCTTGTTGATCAAATTCTCCCTTACAACCGTCATCCTAGGTGGTTTCTAAGTTGTTTTGAGGTAAGTGGTGTGTGAATTAAGCTTCCTTCTTCCATGATTTTGTAATTTTGTGGGGTTTTTCTTTTTGGTATGTGGGTAATTTGCAGACTGTTCGAACTGATTTTGATATAGCTATTGCCATCGAAACTTTGCAAACTTAATTTCTGTACGTAGCTGAACTCGTTAGCTTTCCGTAACCACTTGAAACGCCTCAATCCGATTATTCTACAATTAGTTATGATTTTTCTCGTAGACTGCCGCTAGCTGGAAAATTTCAGAATTTTTATGTCGAATTCAAACTTATTTTCTATAGTTTCGTTTAGTTAATCTATTGAAACGGGTTATGTGGGATTGGGAACTGATGTTAAGGAGTTACATACCATTTTTATTTAATATCGACTCGTTCGAACTCGATTAGGATTTGTTTTTAGCAATGAAAGGGATGTTACCGCTAATAGTTAGTTATATTTAATTTGTCTTTAATTGTTCATCTCCTTTCTTGGTAAAGAACCATCGACGAAGGGCAAGGGACCGACTTCAGATTTCGGAGAGAGTTAATCACTTCTTTGTGAGTTGATAATTTGGGAACGCCTTCTCTTGTGGGAAGTGTGGACCCTCGATAAATGTGCATTTATTTTAGTTTTAGTTAATTGATAAGAAAATTATTTGGTATTATGTTATGTAGTAAAGAGCCTGATTGGCTCGATTGCTCTGGTTAGAGTCATGTTAGCCATTTTATGAGTATTATTGATTTCTGGTTATTCTTGTGTGCCAATTAAGACTCTAACTTGAGTCGTTATTCATCTTATGATGCACATGCATATGTATGCCTGGTACCAAGGTTAAGTAGCCCGAATTGGTCACGGTTCGGGTGAGTTGGAGCGACATTGGTTAAGTAGCCCGAATTGTCGCGGTTCGGGTGAGTTAGAGTGACAACCAAGTTGCCCGGGATTGGCAAACCCGGGTGAGTTAGATCTAACGGGGCACCTGTCCATTTGCCAAATACTGATACTCTGGAGGGTGATCGTTAGATGGATTAGTCTATTATAGACTCAGTCAACGTCACCGGTGTGGGACATGCATGTCATATATGTTTATATGTTTGATCATTTCAAGTATTCACGTTGATATTGAATTGTGAACTTTAGCACTTGGCGTGTTGAGAAAGAATATTAATGTGCATTTTATCTAGAGTAACGGTGACGGGCTTGGACTGTCTCTCGACGGAGAGCTCAGTTCGAGGAGGATATTGACAACCCACGCGTGTTTTATGTGATAACATGTTGGAACTAATTGTGTTATTCGTAAATGTGCACTAAGGTTTTTATTTTCATTAATATGTATACTGAGTGAGAAATAGTTATTGTGGGACGAAATGTGGGATTTTATGTTATGAACCGCAAGTGGAATACATGCTTCGTATAAGGGTCGGGGTGACCGGCTTATCACCTCACTGAGCTAGTGGTTTTGCTCACCCCCCATCATTCTTTCCTTTTCAGGCTGTTGATATCGTTTTGGTTGGAGGTTTTCCTATCGTTTGCTCGTCATCCAATCCGTGTTTTTGGTACTTTCTCTTTTATGTAAATTGACGGATTCATTGGCGAGATTGTATAGTTTATATTTGGTGACCCCCTTGACGTTCTTTTTGTACCTTCGCGATGTTATATCGTTCATGTATATTTTCTTTAAACTAAGTTACACCGTTGTATTTTGTACCTTTGTAAATCCTTGTTGATACTTTTTGAGATGATGTCCTCGGGTTGTACCCGTTGTTATCAGTTGTTCGGCTCTACAGGTACTTGATAGCAAGCCTTACGTTTTCTATAAACTTTGTGGAGTGGAGTGCACCCATTCTGCGAAATTTATGGTTAACGTGGCGGTTGTCGCGTTCTGTCTGGGGTCGGGGCGTGACAACTTTCTTGGTATCAGAGCCTGGTTTTATGATTCTCATTCTTTTTGTGTCAAGCCAATGAGTCCAACTTTGTTTCTATGTCATCCTAAGGTATCGTATTGCCTTGACGTTGACCTTGCATTTTCTTTCCTTTCTTCCTTTCAGTCATTATGGCACCTCCAGTTCGTCGTCGAGGTCGAGGTCGAGGTCGAGGACACGCTCCTCGTGATCCTCCGAGTCCTCTACTCTCTTCTGTTCCTCGTGGACCTCGAGGACATGTTTCTTCTGATCATGTCGTTTCTCCGATGGTTATGGACCCTATCAATTCTGATCATAGGGTGCCAGTTTCCCAAGTAGAGCAACCACGGGCCCAGTTGTGGGTTGAGCACATGATGACACCCGAGCAGTACCAATTGTATTATGATCACATTCGAATACATGGTGTTCCACCACCTACAACGGCTCATACAACTACGACTGTCACTGAAGAGGTTCTTCGTGCTAATGAATCGATTCGACCTACATCTAATGTACCAGTTTTTACTCCAGAAATGGCTTTAGGAGGTTCTGCTTCTCGAGGTGCACTTTTTATACCTGATTTGGTGAAAGCAGTTGAAAACATGGGGACTTCGAAATTTGACGGGGCAAGAGATGCTTCTAAAGCGGGGGCATGGTTAAAGGAGATTACAGAGACCTTTGACACCTTGATGATTGAAGAATGTTATCGTGTGGTCATTGCGACCAAGCTGTTAGGCCCAGATGCACGACGATGGTGGCAGAATCTAAAAGAGACATCTTCGGTTACTATTACGTGGGCTATCTTTGTGGAACGATTCAAAGATCGATACTTCTCTCAGTACATCAAGGATCAGAAGAGAAAGGAGTTCTTCAACCTCTTTCAAGGCATTATGTCGGTCGTTGAGTACGAAAGCAAATTTCTGGAATTGCGAGAATTCGCTCCTGAGTCATATACGACGAGAGACTTATGCAAGAGATTTGAAGATGGTCTTAATTTAAATATTCGAGATCGCATCAAGTCCGGAGACAAGTACGAGAGTCTTTACGATCTCGTAGAAGAAGCCCTGAGGGTAGAAGGTTTAGTTCAGGCGAGACATAAGCTTGCAGAACGATCTCAAAAGAAAAGGCAAGGGAGCGCATTTCCAGGAAATGCATCGAAGGTGTATAGGGGTGTGGGATCTTCGCGTGGCGCACCAAGTTCGGCATCTATTAGTTTTCCTCAACCTTGGGAGCAGTTTAGTAGAGGCGGGAGCAATGTCTCGGGATTGGTTGGTGAAAATCGCAAGTGCCAGAATTGCCTAAAATATCATGACGACCCCTGTAAGGCTCCTCAAGTATGTTTTCAGTGTCGACAGCAGGGGCATATGCGAAGTTCTTGTCCTCAGCTTATGGGAACGAGCAGTCAGGGTTCTGGTCAGCTTCGTGGTAAACTAACATATTCTACACCCAGAGATACTCGATCTGCAGTTACCAGAGTTCCTGATGCCTCAAGCTGCCCTAGTACTCAATCACCTATGCAAGGAAGGAAGCAAACTAGAGTATTTCATATTTCCCAAGAAGAGGCTCGCTCAGATCCGAAGGTTGTGACAGGTAATTTATAATTTGAGTATTTTCACATGCTAAATCTAACCCCGCCTTGTTATGCCACTTGATTACGAATAAAACATTCGTAAGAAATTCTATCTTTTCAAAATTTTAAATCACAATCTCACCTAATATTGCTTCTTTAGGCCATGTGTTTGTGGGAGACCATCAGGTCTACGCTTTATTTGACCCAGGTTCTGATAGGTCTTATATCCGAGATGATCTTACTGCGATCTTAGATTATCCTATCTCTCATTTGTCACCTGGAATCATCGTTCATACCCCTCTTGGAGAGCGTCTAATTCGTGATTCGGTATTCCTTGGTTGTCCATTGAAGATCAAAGATGTCATTTTAGAGGCTGAATTGATACCATTGCCTTTGATTGATCTTGATGTTATTCTTGGCATGGATTGGCTTTCTTCTCATCATGCAATTCTCGATTGCCACGAGAAGCTTGTTATTTTTCGTAGACCAGGATTCTCAGAACTTGTTTTTGAGGGTAAACTTCAAACAAGATCCCTCTCTTTTATTTCAATGTTGACTACGCATAAATTAATGCGTAAGGGTTGTGAGGCATTCTTGGCATTTGTCATCGATACTTCTCTTTCTGAAACTAAACTAGAGGACATCCCAATCGTGAATGAATTTCCTGATGTCTTTCCCGAAGACTTACCAGGACAACCTCCGAATCGAGAGATTGATTTTTTCATTGACGTACTTCCTGGAATCACACCTATATCGATTACGCCATATTGAATGTCGCCTGTTGAGCTTAAGGAACTCCAGACACAACTTGGGGAATTATTGGAGAAGGGTTTCATACGACCTAGCACATCTCCATGGGGTGCTCCAGTTCTTTTTGTCAAGAAGAAAGATGGATCACTTCGTCTATGTGTCGACTATCGTCAATTGAACAAGGTGACAATCAAGAACAAATATCCTCTTCCAAGAATCGATGATCTGTTTGATCAATTGCAAGGAGCAACTGTGTTCTCAAAAATTGATTTGCGATCTGGTTATCACCAACTCAAGATTAGGGAATCTGATATCCCTAAGTCTGCTTTTCGAACCAGATATGGTCATTTTGAATTCTGTGTTATGCCTTTTGGACTCACAAATGCTCCTGCAGCTTTAATGGATCTTATGAATTGGGTCTTTCGGCCGTACTTAGAAAAGTTTGTCATCATCTTCATTGATGACATTCTTATTTATTCTAAATCGGACGACGAGCATTCTCATCATCTAAGAATTGCTCTGAACATTCTCAGAGAAAATCAGCGTTATTCTAAATTCTCGAAGTGTGAATTTTGGCTTCGCGAGGTAAGCTTTTTGGGTCATCACATTTCTAAAGAAGGAATCTACGTCGATCCAGTGAAGATTCAAGCTATACTAGATTGGGAGCGTCCAAAGAACGTGACAGAGATTCGTAGTTTTCTGGGATTAGCTGGATATTATCGACGGTTTGTCAAAGACTTTTCGTTATTGGCTTCATCTTTGACTAAATTGACTCGAAAAGGGGTAAAATTTGAATGGAGTGAAGAATGCGACGAAGCATTTCAAGAATTGAAAAGACGACTCGTTTCAGCTCCTATTCTTGCTTTGCCAGACCCAGCGATTGGAGAATTTACCATTTATAGCGACGCCTCGAGACAAGGATTAGGATGCGTTCTCATGCAAGAAGGAAAGGTTATTGCCTACGCTTCAAGGCAATTGAAGAAGAACGAAGAAAATTATCCTACACATGATTTAGAGTTGGCTGCAATCGTCTTTGCATTGAAGATCTGGAGGCACTATCCGTATGGTGCAACTTGTCGGGTTTTCACTGATCACAAGAGCTTAAAGTATATCACCACGCAAAAGGAGCTCAACCTCAGGCAAAGGCAATGAATGGAGTTGATTAGTGACTATGACTTAGTCATCGATTATCATCCTGGCAAGGCAAACGTTGTTGCAGATGCTCTGAGTAGAAAGTCTTCTACCTCACTTGCTTCAATTCAATCTTTTTATCTTCCTATGTTGGAGCAATTTAAATCTTTACACATTTCGCTCGATTGTGAAAAGTCTAATGATTCTGCCTTAATCGCCAAATTCGAGGTTAGACCTACCTTGTTTGAGAAAATTCGAGAAAGACAATCACACGATGTTTATTTACAACAGAAGATGGCGAAGCTAAATCAAGGAAAAGAAACAGAATATCAAATTCGGAATGATGGACTTCTTACTTTTAAAAATCGTGTTTGTGTTCCATCAGAACATGATGTTCGTAGAGCTATTCTTGAGGAAGCCCATTCTTCAGCCTATGCTATGCATCCTGGCAGTACCAAAATGTATAGAACACTTCGGGAGCATTATTGGTGGCCAGGTATGAAACGGGACACTACTGAATTTGTATCAAAGTGCTTATCTTGCCAACAGATTAAAGCGGAACACCAAAAACCAGCCGGCATGCTTCAACCACTACCTATTCCTGAGTGGAAATGGGAAAACGTCACAATGGATTTTGTTTCTGGTTTACCTCGAACCCAAAAGGGTCATGACTCAATTTGGGTCATTGTCGATCGTCTGACGAAATCAGCACATTTCCTTCCAGTGCATACCAACGAATCTTTAGAGAAACTTGCCAAGTTATATGTCGATGAGATCGTGAGATTGCACGGAGTACCAGTGTCAATCATATCTGACTGTGATCCAAGATTCACTTCCCGTTTTTGGCCTAGTCTGCAGAAAGCGCTAGGTACAAAATTACTATTCAGTACCTCGTTTCATCCACAGACTGATGGACAGTCAGAGAGAACTATACAGACACTAGTAGACATGTTACGTGCAGTGGTGTTGAATTTGGGAGGTAGCTGGGATAAGTACGTGACTTTGGTGGAGTTCGCTTATAACAACAGTTATCATTCAAGCATTGGAATGCCCCCGTACGAAGCTCTGTATGGCCGAAAGTGTCGAACACCACTCTTTTGGGATGAGGTTGGCGAGAGACAAATCGAACAAGTAGAGCTTATCGAAGATGCGAAGGCAAAAATACAACTTATTCGAGACAGACTTAAGGCAGCGCAAGATCGACAGAAAAGTTACGCAGATAATAGGAGGCGCGATTTGGAGTTTAATGAAGGAGACAAAGTTTTTCTGAAAGTTTCTCCATGGAAAGGCGTGTTGCGATTCCGCCGTCGAGGAAAGTTGAGTCCAAGGTATATTGGCCCGTTTACGATAGTGCAAAGGATTGGTCGTGTCGCGTATCGACTTGAGCTACCATCGGAATTGTCGAAGATTCACGATGTCTTCCATGTCTCTATGCTTAGAAAATATGAACCAGATCCTTCGCACGTGCTCAGAGATCCCCCAGTTGTATTAAAGGAAAATCTATCGTACGAAGTACAACCTGTTCAAATTGTAGATCGCCGAGAGAAAATGCTTCGTAACAAATCCATTCCTATGGTGAGAATTCTATGGAGAAGTGAACAAATTGAAGAAGAAACATGGGAACCAGAGTCAGTAATGCGTCAACACCATCCCAATCTCTTTTCATCTCTAGGTACGTTTATGTTTCGAGGACGAAACTTTTTGGAGGAGGGGATACTTTATAATATCTTAGTTCAACTAGATTTTTTTTAGAAAGCCCAAAACCTATTTATTTATTTTTATAGCCCAAAAGGCAAGCCCAATTAAGCCCAACTAGATTTTTTTAGAAAGCCCAAACTTATTTATTTATTTATTTTGTGGCCCAAAGTTTCAGCCCACTTAAATGGCCTGATATATAATTAGTAAGGCTAAAGTTAAAAAAAAAAAGAGAGAGAAGAACGGGAGAAGAAAAGCAAAAGAGGGGAAAGAAAAGAGTGAAGAGGAGAAACCCTTGTTGATCAAATTCTCCCTTACAACCCTCATCCTAGGTGGTTTCTAAGTTGTTTTGAGGTAAGTGGTGTGTGAATTAAGCTTCCTTCTTCCATGATTTTGTAATTTTGTGGGGTTTTTCTTTTTGGTATGTGGGTAATTTGCAGACTGTTCGAACTGATTTTGATACAGCTATTGCCATCGAAACTTTGCAAACTTAATTTCTGTACGTAGCTGAACTCGTTAGCTTTCCGTAACCACTTGAAACGCCTCAATCCGATTATTCTACAATTAGTTATGATTTTTCTCGTAAACTGCCGCTAGCTGGAAAATTTCAGAATTTTTATGTCGAATTCAAACTTATTTTCTATAGTTTCGTTTAGTTAATCTATTGAAACGGGTTATGTGGAATTGGGAACTGATGTTAAGGAGTTACATACCATTTTTATTTAATATCGACTCGTTCGAACTCGATTAGGATTTGTTTTTAGCAATGAAAGGGATGTTACCGCTAATAGTTAGTTATATTTAATTTGTCTTTAATTGTTCATCTCCTTTCTAGGTAAAGAACCATCGACGAAGGGCAAGGGACCGACTTCAGATTTCGGAGAGAGTTAATCACTTCTTTGTGAGTTGATAATTCGGGAACGCCTTCTCTTGTGGGAAGTGTGGACCCTCGATAAATGTGCATTTATTTTAGTTTTAGTTAATTGATAAGAAAATTATTTGGTATTATGTTATGTAGTAAAGAGCCTGATTGGCTCGATTGCTCTGGTTAGAGTCATGTTAGCCATTTTATGAGTATTATTGATTTATGGTTATTCTTGTGTGCCAATTAAGACTCTAACTTGAGTCGTTATTCATCTTATGATGCACATGCATATGTATGCCTGGTACCAAGGTTAAGTAGCCCGAATTGGTCACGGTTCGGGTGAGTTGGAGCGACATTGGTTAAATAGCCCGAATTGTCGCGGTTCGGGTGAGTTAGAGTGACAACCAAGTTGCCCGGGATTGGCAAACCCGGGTGAGTTAGATCTAACGGGGCACCTGTCCATTTGCCAAATACTGATATTCTGGAGGGTGATCGTTAGATGGATTAGTCTATTATAGACTCAGTCAACGTCACCGGTGTGGGACATGCATGTCATATATGTTTATATGTTTGATCATTTCAAGTATTCACGTCGATATTGAATTGTGAACTTTAGCACTTGGCGTGTTGAGAAAGAATATTAATGTGCATTTTATCTAGAGTAACGGTGACGGGCTTGGACTGTCTCTCGACGGAGAGCTCAGTTCGAGGAGGATATTGACAACCCACGCGTCTTTTATGTGATAACATGTTGGAACTAATTGTGTTATTCGTAAATGTTCACTAAGGTTTTTATTTTCATTAATATGTATACTGAGTGAGAAATAGTTATTGTGGGACGAAATGTGGGATTTTATGTTATAAACCGCAAGTGGAATACATGCTTCGTATAAGGGTCGGGCTGACCGGCTTATCACCTCATTGAGCTAGTGGTTTTGCTCACCCCCCATCATTCTTTCCTTTTCAGGCTGTTGATATCGTTTTGGTTGGAGGTTTTCCTATCGTTTGCTCGTCATCCAATCCGTGTTTTGGGTACTTTCTCTTTTATGTAAATTGACGGATTCATTGGCGAGATTGTATAGTTTATATTTGGTGACCCCCTTGACGTTCTTTTTGTACCTTTGCGATGTTATATCGTTCATGTATATTTTCTTTAAACTATGTTACACCGTTGTATTTTGTACCTTTGTAAATCCTTGTTGATACTTTTTGAGATGATGTCCTCGGGTTGTACCCGTTGTTATCAGTTGTTCAGCTCTACAGGTACTTGATAGCAAGCCTTACGTTTTCTATAAACTTTGTGGAGTGGAGTGCACCCATTCTGCGAAATTTAAGGTTAACGTGGCGGTTGTCGCGTTCTGTCTGGGGTCGGGGCGCGACAATAATGCTCATTTTCAACATCAGGATGCTCATTTCATTAATAATGATGCATATTTTAGTCATCATGATTTTAATTTCCTATATCATGCTACATATTTCCTTCATCATTATGCTAATTTCGAATATTATGATGGTCATTTCCTTTATCATGATAAAATTTTCATCATAATGATGCTCATTTACATCATCAAGATGCTTATTTCCTTCTTCATGATGTAAATTTCCTTCGTCATGATGATCATTACCTATGTCAATATAGTCATTTCCTTTATCATGATGCTTATTTCATTCATCATTATGGTTATTTCATTCATCATGATGCTCATTTCCTACATCATTATACATGTTTCCTTCATCATGATGCTCATTTCTATCATCATGATGGTCATTTTTTTCATCGTGATGCTCATTTCCTACATCATTATGATCATTTCCTTCATCATGATTCATATATTCTTCGTCATGATGCAATTTCCTTCATCATGATGCGTATTTCTTACATCATGATGGTTATTTCATTCATCATGATGGTCATTTTCTTCATCATTATGCTTTTTTCCTACATCATGCTGCATAATTCCTTCATCATTATGCTCATTTCCAACATCATAATGCTCATTTCCTTCATCATTATGCAAATTCTGATGTGATTATGGTCATTTCCAACATCACGATGTTTATTTCAATCATCATGACACATAAATCCTTAATCGTGATTCTTTTTTCCTTAATCATGATGTTGATTTCCATCATCATGATGCTCATTTCCTAAATCATTACTCATATTTCCTTCATCAAGATGCTCATTTACATCATTAAGATGATCATTTCCTTCATCGTAATGCTCAATTCCTACATTATGATGCTCATTTCCTTCATCGTGATGCATATTTCCTTCATAATGATGCTCATTTCATTCATCATGATGCTCATTTCCTTCGTCATGATGTATATTTCCTTCATCATGATGATCATTTTCTACATCATTATGGTCATTTCCTTAACCATGTTGTTCATTTTGTTTCATCATTATGCTTATTTCCTTCATCATTATTCTAATTTCCCACATCATTATACATGTTTCCTTCATCTTGATGCTCATTTCCAACATCAGATGATCATTTTCTTCATCATTATGCTCATTTCCTACATCATTATGCTCATTTTCTTCATCATGATGCTCATAAACATCTTCATGATGGGTATTTCCTACATCATCATGGATATTTCATTCATCATGATGGATATTTCCTTCATCATGATGCTTATTTCCAACATTATGCTTCACATTTCCATCATCATTACGATCATTTCCTACATCATGATGCTCATTTCCATCATCATTATGTAAATTTTATTAATAATGATACTCATTTCCATCATTATGATGCATAAATCCTTAATCATGATGCTCATTTCGTTTATCGATATGCGTATTTCCTTTATCAGGATGATCATTTCCTACGTCATAATGCTAATTTCCTTCATCATGATGATTAATTCCGACGTCATTATGGTCATTTCCTACGTCATGATGCTTATTTCGACTATCATGATGCATAAGTCCTTCATCGTGATGTTTATTTCCTTCATCATAATGCTCCTTTCCATCATCACGATACTTGTTTTATTCACCATGATTCTCATTTCCTACATCATGATGCTCATTTCCATAATTATGATGTACATTTCCCTTCATCATGATGTTCATTACTTACATCACGATGCTCATTTCCAACATCATGATGCTCATTTCCTTCATCCTATGCTCATTTCCTACATCATGATTCATATTTCCTTCATCATTATGCTCATTTCCTTCATCATGATGCTCATTTCCGTCATCATGATGTATATTTCCTTCATCAACAAAATCATTACCGCGTCATTATGGTCATTTCTTAATCACGATGCTCATTTCATTCCTCTTGACGCATATTTCCTTCATCATGATGCTCATTTCCTAAATCATTACTCATATTTCCTTCATCGCGTGCTCATTTCCATCATCAAGATGATCATTTCCTTCATCATGATGCTCAATTCCTACATCATTATGCTCATTTCCTTCATGTTTTCATTATCATGATGCTAATTTCTATCGTGATGATGCCAATATACCTCACCATGATGCACTTCATTCATCATAATGTTCATTTTCAACATCAGGATGCTCATTACATTAATAATGATGCATATTTTAGTCATCATGATGCTCATTTCCTACATCATGCTGCATATTTCTTTCATCATTATGCTAATTTCCAACATTATGATGGTCATTTCCTTCATCATGATAAAATTTTCATCATAATGATGCTCATTTACATCATAATGATGCTCATTTACATCATCATGATGCTTATTTCCATCTTCATGATGATCATTACCTACGTCAATATTGTCATTTCCTTTATCATGATGCTTATTTCATTCATCATTATGGTTATTTCCTTCATGATGATGCTCATTTCCTACATCATTATACATGTTTCCTTCATCATGATGCTCATTTCCATCATCAACATGATCATTTTCTTCATCGTGATGCTCATTTCCTACGTCATTATGATCATTTCCTTCATCATGATTCACGTATTCTTCGTCATAATGCTCATTGACATCATAATGATGCTAATTTCCTTCATCATGATGCTTATTTCCTACATCATGATGGTCATTTCATTCATCATGATGGTTATTTTCTTCATCATTATGCATTTTTCCTACATCATGCAACATAATTCATTCATCATGATGCTCATTTCCTTCATCATTATGCAAATTTTATTTATATGACACTCAAATCCATCATTATGATGCATAAACCATTCTTCTTTATGCTCATTTCGTTCATAGTTATGCGTATTTCCTTTATCATGATGCTCATTTCCTACATCATGATGCTCATTTCCTTCATCATGATGATTAATTCCAATGTGATTATTGTCATTTCCAACATCACGATGCTTATTTCAATCATCATGATGCATAAATCCTTAATCGTGATTCTTATTTCCTTAATCATGATGTTAATTTCCATCATCATGATACTTGTTCCTTCATCATGATGCTCATTTCCTACATCATGATGCTCATTTCCTACAGCGTGATTCATATTTCCTTCTTTATTATGCCCATTTCCTTCATCATGATTCTCATTTCATTCCTCTTGATGCGTATTTCCTTCATCATGATGCTCATTTCCTAAATCATTACTCATATTTCCTTCATCAAGATGCTCATTTACATCATTAAGATGATCATTTCCTTCATCGTGATGCTCAATTCCTACATGATGATGCTCATTTCCTTCATCGTGATGCATATTTCTTTCATAATGATGCTCATTTCATTCATCATGATGCTCATTTTCTTCGTCATGATGTATATTTCCTTCGTCATGATAATCATTTTTTACGTCATTATGGTCATTTCCTTAACCATGTTGCTCATTTCTTTCATCATTATGCTTATTTCCTTCATCATTATTATCATTTCCCACATCATTATGCATGTTTCCTTCATCATGATGCTCATTTCCACCATCATGATGATCATTTTCTTCATCGTTATGCTCATTTCCTACATCATTATGCTCATTTCCTTCGTCATGATGCATTTTTTCTTCATCATGATGCTCATAAACATCTTCATGATGGGTATGTCCTACATCATGATGGTCATTTCATTCATCATGATAGATATTTCCTTCATCATGATGCTTATTTCCAACATCATGCTTCATATTTCCGTCATCATTACGCTCATTTCCTACATCATGATACTCATTTCCTTCATCATTATTTAAATTTTATTTATAATGATACTCATTTCCATCATTATGATCATAAATCCTTAATCATGATGCTCATTTCGTTTATCGATATGCGTATTTCTTTTATCATGATGATCATTTCCTACGTCATAATGCTAATTTCCTTTATCACGATGATTAATTCCGACGTAATTATAGTCATTTCCTACGTCATGATGCTTATTTCAATCATCATGATGCATAAGTTCTTCATCGTGATATTTATTTCCTTCATCATGATGCTCCTTTCCATCATAATGATACTTGTTTCCTTCATCATGATTCTCATTTCCTACATCATGATGCTGATTTCCATAGTTATGATGTATATTTCCCTTCATCATGATGTTCATTACTTACATCATGATGCTCATTTCCTACATCATGATGCTCATTTCCTTCATCATGATGCTCATTTCCTACATCATGATTCATATTTCCTTCATCATTATGCCCATTTCCTTCATCATGATGCTCATTTCCGTCATCATGATGCATATTTCCTTCATCAACAAAATCATTACCACGTCATTATGGTCATTTCTTAATCACGATGCTCATTTCATTCCTTTTGACACATATTTCCTTCATCATGACGCTCATTTCCTAAATCATTACTCATATTTCCTTCATCACGATGCTCATTTCCATCATCAAGATGATCATTTCCTTCATCGTGATGTTGTTCATTTCCTTCATGTTTTCATTATAATGATGCTAATTTCTATCGTGATGATGCCAATATACGTCACCATGATGCTTACTTCATTCATCATAATGCTCATTTTCAACATCAGGATGCTCATTTCATTAATAATGATGCATATTTCAGTCATCATGATGCTCATTTCCTACATCATGCTTCATATTTCCTTCATCATTATTCCAATTTCCAACATTATGATGGTCATTTCCTTCATCATGATAAAGTTTTCATCATAATGATGCTCATTTACATCATCATGATGCTTATTTCCATCTTCATGATGATCATTACCTACGTCAATATAGTTATTTCCTTTATCATGAAGCTTATTTCATTCATTATTATGGTTATTTCTTTCATCATGATGCTCATTTCCTACATCATTATACATGTTTCTTTCATCATGATGCTCATTTCCATCATCATGATGATCATTTTCTTCATCATGATGCTCATTTCCTATATCATTATGATCATTTCCTTCATCATGATTCATGTATTCTTCGTCATGATGCTCATTGACATCATAATTATGCTAATTTCCTTCTTCATGATGTGTATTTCCTACATCATTATGGTCATTTCATTCATCATGATGGTTATTTTCTTCATCATTACGCTTTTTTTCCTACATCATGCTGCATAATTCCTTCATCATTATTCTCATTTCCAACATCATGATGCTCATTTCTTTCATCATGATGCATAAACCATTCTTCACGATGCTCATTTCGTTCATATTTATGCGTATTTCCTTTATCATGATGCTCATTTCCTTCATCATTATGCAAATTTTATCTATAATGATACTCAAATCCATCATTATGATGCATAAACCATTCTTCATTATGCTCATTTCGTTCATAGTTATGTGTATTTCCTTTATCATGATGCTCATTTCCTACATCATGATGCTCATTTCCTTCATCATGATGATTAATTCCGATGTGATTATGGTCATTTCCAACATCACGATGCTTATTTCAATCATCATGATGCATAAATCCTTAATCATGATTCTTATTTCCTTAATCATGATGTTGATTTCCATCATCATGATACTTGTTCCTTCATCATAATACTCATTTCTTACAGCGTGATTCATATTTCCTTCTTCATTATGCCCATTTCCTTCATCATGATTCTCATTTCATTCCTTTTGATGCATATTTCCTTCATCATGATGCTCATTTCCTAAATCATTACTCATATTTCCTTCATCAAGATGCTCATTTACATCATTAAGATGATCATTTCCTTCATCGTGATGCTCAATTCCTACATGATGATGCTCATTTCCTTCATCGTGATGCATATTTCTTTCATAATGATGCTCATTTCATTCATCATGATGCTCATTTTCTTCGTCATGATGTATATTTCCTTCGTCATGATAATCATTTTCTACGTCATTATGGTCATTTCCTTAACCATGTTGCTCATTTCTTTCATCATTATGCTTATTTCCTTCATCATTATTCTAATTTCCCACATCATTATACATGTTTCTTCATCTTGATGCTCATTTCCAACATCAGATGATCATTTTCTTCATCGTTATGCTCATTTCCTACATCATTATGCTCATTTTCTTCATCATGATGCTCATAAACATCTTCATGATGGGTATTTCCTACATCATCATGGATATTTCATTCATCATGATGGATATTTCCTTCATCATGATGCTTATTTCCAACATTATGCTTCACATTTCCATCATCATTACGATCATTTCCTACATCATGATGCTCATTTCCTTCATCATTATGTAAATTTTATTAATAATGATACTCATTTCCATCATTATGATGCATAAATCCTTAATTATGATGCTCATTTCGTTTATCGATATGCGTATTTCCTTTATCATGATGATCATTTCCTACGTCATAATGCTAATTTCCTTCATCATGATGATTAATTCCGACGTCATTATGGTCATTTCCTACGTCATGATGCTTATTTCAATTATCATGATGCATAAGTCCTTCATCGTGATGTTTATTTCCTTCATCATAATGCTCCTTTCCATCATCATGATACTTGTTTTATTCATCATGATTCTCATTTCCTACATCATGATGCTCATTTCCATAATTATGATGTATATTTCCCTTCATCATGATGTTCATTACTTACATCACGATGCTCATTTCCAACATCATGATGCTCATTTCCTTCATCCTATGCTCATTTCCTACATCATGATTCATATTTCCCTCATCATTATGCTCATTTCCTTCATCATGATGCTCATTTCCGTCATCATGATGTATATTTCCTTCATCAACAAAATCATTACCGCGTCATTATGGTCATTTCTTAATCACGATGCTCATTTCATTCCTCTTGACGCATATTTCCTTCATCATGATGCTCATTTCCTAAATCATTACTCATATTTCCTTCATCACGTGCTCATTTCCATCATCAAGATGATCATTTTCTTCATCATGATGCTCAATTCCTACATCATTATGCTCATTTCCTTCATGTTTTCATTATCATGATGCTAATTTCTATCGTGATGATGCCAATATACGTCACCATGATGCACTTCATTCATCATAATGTTCATTTTCAACATCAGGATGCTCATTACATTAATAATGATGCATATTTTAGTCATCATGATGCTCATTTCCTACATCATGCTGCATATTTCCTTCATCATTATGCTAATTTCCAACATTATGATGGTCATTTCCTTCATCATGATAAAATTTTCATCATAATGATGCTCATTTACATCATCATGATGCTTATTTCCTTCTTCATGATGTATATTTTCTTCGTCATGATGATCATTACCTACGTCAATATTGTCATTTCCTTTATCTTGATGCTTATTTCATTCATCATTATGGTTATTTCCTTCATGATGATGCTCATTTCCTACATCATTATACATGTTTCCTTCATCATGATGCTCATTTCCATCATCAACATGATCATTTTCTTCATCGTGATGCTCATTTCCTACGTCATTATGATCATTTCCTTCATCATGATTCACGTATTCTTCGTCATAATGCTCATTGACATCATAATGATGCTAATTTCCTTCATCATGATGCTTATTTCCTACATCATGATGGTCATTTCATTCATCATGATGGTTATTTTCTTCATCATTATGCATTTTTCCTACATCATGCAACATAATTCATTCATCATGATGCTCATTTCCTTCATCATTATGCAAATTTTATTTATATGACACTCAAATCCATCATTATGATGCATAAACCATTCTTCTTTATGCTCATTTCGTTCATAGTTATGCGTATTTCCTTTATCATGATGCTCATTTCCTACATCATGATGCTCATTTCCTTCATCATGATGATTAATTCCAATGTGATTATTGTCATTTCCAACATCACGATGCTTATTTCAATCATCATGATGCATAAATCCTTAATCGTGATTCTTATTTCCTTAATCATGATGTTAATTTCCATCATCATGATACTTGTTCCTTCATCATGATGCTCATTTCCTACATCATGATGCTCATTTCCTACAGCGTGATTCATATTTCCTTCTTTATTATGCCCATTTCCTTCATCATGATTCTCATTTCATTCCTCTTGATGCGTATTTCCTTCATCATGATGCTCATTTCCTAAATCATTACTCATATTTCCTTCATCAAGATGCTCATTTACATCATTAAGATGATCATTTCCTTCATCGTGATGCTCAATTCCTACATGATGATGCTCATTTCCTTCATCGTGATGCATATTTCTTTCATAATGATGCTCATTTCATTCATCATGATGCTCATTTTCTTCGTCATGATGTATATTTCCTTCGTCATGATAATCATTTTCTACGTCATTATGGTCATTTCCTTAACCATGTTGCTCATTTCTTTCATCATTATGCTTATTTCCTTCATCATTATTCTCATTTCCCACATCATTATACATGTTTCCTTCATCATGATGCTCATTTCCACCATCATGATTATCATTTTCTTCATCGTTTTGCTCATTTCCTACATCATTATGCTCATTTCCTTCGTCATGATGCATTTTTTCTTTATCATGATGCTCATAAACATCTTCATGATGGGTATTTCCTACATCATGATGGTCATTTCATTCATCATGATGGATATTTCCTTCATCATGATGCTTATTTCCAACATCATGCTTCATATTTCCGTCATCATTACGCTCATTTCCTACATCATGATGCTCATTTCCTTCATCAGTATGTAAATTTTATTTATAAGGATACTCATTTCCATCATTATGATGCATAAATCCTTAAACATGATGCTCATTTCGTTTATCAATATGCGTATTTCATTTATCATGATGATCATTTCCTACGTCATAATGCTAATTTCCTTCATCATGATGATTAATTCCGACGTCATTATGGTCATTTTCTACGTCATGATGCTATTTCAATCATCATGATGCATAAGTTCTTCATCGTGATGTTTATTTCCTTCATCATGATGCTCCTTTCCATCATCATGATACTTGTTTCCTTCATCATGATTCTCATTTCCAACATCATGATGCTCATTTCCATAATTATGATGTATATTTCCCTTCATCATGATGTTCATTACTTACATCACGATACTCATTTCCTATATCATGATGCTCATTTCCTACATCATGGTGCTCATTTCCTACATCATGATTCATATTTCCTTCATCATTATGCTCATTTCCATATTCATGATGCTCATTTCCGTCATCATGATGTATATTTCCTTCATCAACAAAATCATTACCACGTCATTATGGTCATTTCTTAATCACGATGCTCATTTCATTCCTCTTGACGCATATTTCCTTCATCATGATGCTCATTTCCTAAATCATTACTCATATTTCCTTCATCACGATACTCATTTCCGTCATCAAGATGATCATTTCCTTCATCATGATGCTCAATTCCTACATCATTAAGCTCATTTCCTTCATGTTTTCATTATCATGATGCTAATTTCTATCGTGATGATGCCAATATACGTCACCATGATGCTTACTTCATTCATCATAATGCTCATTTTCAACATCAGGATGCTCATTTCATTAATAATGATGCATATTTTAGTCATCATGATTTTAATTTCCTATATCATGCTACATATTTCCTTCATCATTATGCTAATTTCCAACATTATGATGGTCATTTCCTTTATCATGATAAAATTTTCATCATAATGATGCTCATTTATATCATCAAGATGCTTATTTCCTTCTTCATGATGTAAATTTCCTTCGTCATGATGATCATTACCTATGTCAATATAGTCATTTCCTTTATCATGATGCTTATTTCATTCATCATTATGGTTATTTCCTTCATCATGATGCTCATTTCCTACATCATTATACATGTTTCCTTCATCATGATGCTCATTTCTATCATCATGATGGTCATTTTCTTCATCGTGATGCTCATTTCCTACATCATTATGATAATTTCCTTCATCATGATTCATATATTCTTCGTCATGATGCTCATTGACATCATCATGATGCAATTTCCTTCATCATGATGCGTATTTCTTACATCATGATGGTTATTTCATTGATCATGATAGTCATTTTCTTCATCATTATGCTTTTTTCCTACATCATGCTGCATAATTCCTTCATCATTATGCTCATTTCCAACATCATAATGCTCATTTCCTTCATCATTATGCAAATTCTGATGTGATTATGGTCATTTCCAACATCACGATGTTTATTTCAATCATCATGACACATAAATCCTTAATCGTGATTCTTTTTTCCTTAATCATGATGTTGATTTCCATCATCATGATGCTCATTTCCAAAATCATTAATCATATTTCCTTCATCAAGATGCTCATTTACATCATTAAGATGATCATTTCCTTCATCGTAATGCTCAATTCCTACATTATGATGCTCATTTCCTTCATCGTGATGCATATTTCCTTCATAATGATGCTCATTTCATTCATCATGATGCTCATTTCCTTCGTCATGATGTATATTTCCTTCATCATGATGATCATTTTCTACATCATTATGGTCATTTCCTTAACCATGTTGTTCATTTTGTTTCATCATTATGCTTATTTCCTTCATCATTATTCTAATTTCCCACATCATTATACATGTTTCCTTCATCTTGATGCTCATTTCCAACATCAGATGATCATTTTCTTCATCGTTATGCTCATTTCCTACATCATTATGCTCATTTTCTTCATCATGATGCTCATAAACATCTTCATGATGGGTATTTCCTACATCATCAAGGATATTTCATTCATCATGATGGATATTTCTTTCATCATGATGCTTATTTCCAACATTATGCTTCACATTTCCATCATCATTACGATCATTTCCTACATCATGATGCTCATTTCCTTCATCATTATGTAAATTTTATTAATAATGATACTCATTTCCATCATTATGATGCATAAATCCTTAATCATGATGCTCATTTCGTTAATCGATATGCGTATTTCCTTTATCATGATGATCATTTCCTACGTCATAATGCTAATTTCCTTCATCATGATGATTAATTCCGACGTCATTATCGTCATTTCCTACGTCATGATGCTTATTTCAACTATCATGATGCATAAGTCCTTCATCGTGATGTTTATTTCCTTCATCATAATGCTCCTTTCCATCATCATGATACTTGTTATATTCATCATGATTCTCATTTCCTACATCATGATGCTCATTTCCATAATTATGATGTATATTTCCCTTCATCATGATGTTCATTACATACATCACGATGCTCATTTCCAACATCATGATGCTCATTTCCTTCATCCTATGCTCATTTCCTACATCATGATTCATATTTCCTTCATCATTATGCTCATTTCCTTCATCATGATGCTCATTTCCGTCATCATGATGTATATTTTCTTCATCAACAAAATCATTACCGCGTCATTATGGTCATTTCTTAATCACGATGCTCATTTCATTCCTCTTGACGCATATTTCCTTCATCATGATGCTCATTTCCTAAATCATTACTCATATTTCCTTCATCACGTGCTCATTTCCATCATCAAGATGATCATTTCCTTCATCATGATGCTCAATTCCTACATCATTATGCTCATTTCCTTCATGTTTTCATTATCATGATGCTAATTTCTATCGTGATGATGCCAATATACGTCACCATGATGCACTTCATTCATCATAATGTTCATTTTCAACATCAGGATGCTCATTACATTAATAATGATGCATATTTTAGTCATCATGATGCTCATTTCCTACATCATGCTGCATATTTCCTTCAACATTATGCTAATTTCCAACATTATGATGGTCATTTCCTTCATCATGATAAAATTTTCATCATAATGATGCTCATTTACATCATCATGATGCTTATTTCCTTCTTCATGATGTATATTTTCTTCGTCATGATGATCATTACCTACGTCAATATTGTCATTTCCTTTATCATGATGCTTATTTCATTCATCATTATGGTTATTTCCTTCATGATGATGCTCATTTCCTACATCATTATACATGTTTCCTTCATCATGATGCTCATTTCCATCATCAACATGATCATTTTCTTCATCGTGATGCTCATTTCCTACGTCATTATGATCATTTCCTTCATCATGATTAACGTATTCTTCGTCATAATGCTCATTGACATCATAATGATGCTAATTTCCTTCATCATGATGCTTATTTCCTACATCATGATGGTCATTTCATTCATCATGATGGTTATTTTCTTCATCATTATGCATTTTTCCTACATCATGCAACATAATTCATTCATCATGATGCTCATTTCCTTCATCATTATGCAAATTTTATTTATATGACACTCAAATCCATCATTATGATGCATAAACCATTCTTCTTTATGCTCATTTCGTTCATAGTTATGCGTATTTCCTTTATCATGATGCTCATTTCCTACATCATGATGCTCATTTCCTTCATCATGATGATTAATTTCAATGTGATTATTGTCATTTCCAGCATCACGATGCTTATTTCAATCATCATGATGCATAAATCCTTAATCGTGATTCTTATTTCCTTAATCATGATGTTAATTTCCATCATCATGATACTTGTTCCTTCATCATGATGCTCATTTCCTACATCATGATGCTCATTTCCTACAGCGTGATTCATATTTCCTTCTTTATTATGCCCATTTCCTTCATCATGATTCTCATTTCATTCCTCTTGATGCGTATTTCCTTCATCATGATGCTCATTTCCTAAATCATTACTCATATTTCCTTCATCAAGATGTTCATTTACATCATTAAGATGATCATTTCCTTCATCGTGATGCTCAATTCCTACATGATGATGCTCATTTCCTTTATCGTGATGCATATTCTTTTCATAATGATGCTCATTTCATTCATCATGATGCTCATTTTCTTCGTCATGATGTATATTTCCTTCGTCATGATAATCATTTTCTACGTCATTATGGTCATTTCCTTAACCATGTTGCTCATTTCTTTCATCATTATGCTTATTTCCTTCATCATTATTCTCATTTCCCACATCATTATACATGTTTCCTTCATCATGATGCTCATTTCCACCATCATGATTATCATTTTCTTCATCGTTTTGCTCATTTCCTACATCATTATGCTCATTTCCTTCATCATGATGCATTTTTTCTTCATCATGATGCTCATAAACATCTTCATGATGGGTATTTCCTACATCATGATGGTCATTTCAGTCATCATGATGGATATTTCCTTCATCATGTGCTTATTTCCAACATCATGCTTCATATTTCCGTCATCATTACGCTCATTTCCTACATCATGATGCTCATTTCCTTCATCATTATGTAAATTTTATTTATAAGGATACTCATTTCCATCATTATGATGCATAAATCCTTAAACATGATGCTCATTTCGTTTATCAATATGCGTATTTCATTTATCATGATGATCATTTCCTACGTCATAATGCTAATTTCCTTCATCATGATGATTAATTCCGACGTCATTATTGTCATTTCCTACGTCATGATGCTTATTTCAACTATCATGATGCATAAGTCCTTCATCGTGATGTTTATTTCCTTCATCATAATGCTCCTTTCCATCATCATGATACTTGTTTTATTCATCATGATTCTCATTTCCTACATCATGATGCTCATTTCAATAATTATCATGTATATTTCCCTTCATCATGATGTTCATTACTTACATCACGATGCTCATTTCCAACATCATGATGCTCATTTCCTTCATCCTATGCTCATTTCCTACATCATGATTCATATTTCCTTCATCATTATGCTCATTTCCTTCATCATGATGCTCATTTCCGTCATCATGATGTATATTTCCTTCATCAACAAAATCATTACCGCGTCATTATGGTCATTTCTTAATCACGATGCTCATTTCTTTCCTCTTGACGCATATTTCCTTCATCATGATGCTCATTTCCTAAATCATTACTCATATTTCCTTCATCACGTGCTCATTTCCATCATCAAGATGATCATTTCCTTCATCATGATGCTCAATTCCTACATCATTATGCTCATTTCCTTCATGTTTTCATTATCATGATGCTAATTTCTATCGTGATGATGCCAATATACGTCACCATGATGCACTTCATTCATCATAATGTTCATTTTCAACATCAGGATGCTCATTACATTAATAATGATGCATATTTTAGTCATCATGATGCTCATTTCCTACATCATGCTGCATATTTCCTTCAACATTATGCTAATTTCCAACATTATGATGGTCATTTCCTTCATCATGATAAAATTTTCATCATAATGATGCTCATTTACATCATCATGATGCTTATTTCCTTCTTCATGATGTATATTTTCTTCGTCATGATGATCATTACCTACGTCAATATTGTCATTTCCTTTATCATGATGCTTATTTCATTCATCATTATGGTTATTTCCTTCATGATGATGCTCATTTCCTACATCATTATACATGTTTCCTTCATCATGATGCTCATTTCCATCATCAACATGATCATTTTCTTCATCGTGATGCTCATTTCCTACGTCATTATGATCATTTCCTTCATCATGATTCACGTATTCTTCGTCATAATGCTCATTGACATCATAATGATGCTAATTTCCTTCATCATGATGCTTATTTCCTACATCATGATGGTCATTTCATTCATCATGATGGTTATTTTCTTCATCATTATGCATTTTTCCTACATCATGCAACATAATTCATTCATCATGATGCTCATTTCCTTCATCATTATGCAAATTTTATTTATATAACACTCAAATCCATCATTATGATGCATAAACCATTCTTCTTTATGCTCATTTCGTTCATAGTTATGCGTATTTCCTTTATCATGATGCTCATTTCCTACATCATGATGCTCATTTCCTTCATCATGATGATTAATTCCAATGTGATTATTGTCATTTCCAACATCACGATGCTTATTTCAATCATCATGATGCATAAATCCTTAATCGTGATTCTTATTTCCTTAATCATGATGTTAATTTCCATCATCATGATACTTGTTCCTTCATCATGATGCTCATTTCCTACATCATGATGCTCATTTCCTACAGCGTGATTCATATTTCCTTCTTTATTATGCCCATTTCCTTCATCATGATTCTCATTTCATTCCTCTTGATGCGTATTTCCTTCATCATGATGCTCATTTCCTAAATCATTACTCATATTTCCTTCATCAAGATGCTCATTTACATCATTAAGATGATCATTTCCTTCATCGTGATGCTCAATTCCTACATGATGATGCTCATTTCCTTCATCGTGATGCATATTTCTTTCATAATGATGCTCATTTCATTCATCATGATGCTCATTTTCTTCGTCATGATGTATATTTCCTTCGTCATGATAATCATTTTCTACGTCATTATGGTCGTTTCCTTAACCATGTTGCTCATTTCTTTCATAATTATGCTTATTTCCTTCATCATTATTCTCATTTCCCACATCATTATACATGTTTCCTTCATCATGATGCTTTTTTCCACCATCATGATTATCATTTTCTTCATCGTTTTGCTCATTTCCTACATCATTATGCTCATTTCCTTCGTCATGATGCATTTTTTCTTCATCATGATGCTCATAAACATCTTCATGATGGGTATTTCCTACATCATGATGGTCATTTCATTCATCATGATGGATATTTCCTTCATCATGATGCTTATTTCCAACATCATGCTTCATATTTCCGTCATCGTTACGCTCATTTCCTACATCATGATGCTCATTTCCTTCATCATTATGTAAATTTTATTTATAAGGATACTCATTTCCATCATTATGATGCATAAATCCTTAAACATGATGCTCATTTCGTTTATCAATATGCGTATTTCATTTATCATGATGATCATTTCCTACGTCATAATGCTAATTTCCTTCATCATGATGATTAATTCCGACGTCATTATGGTCATTTTCTACGTCATGATGCTATTTCAATCATCATGATGCATAAGTTCTTCATCGTGATGTTTATTTCCATCATCATGATGCTCCTTTCCATCATCATGATACTTGTTTCCTTCATCATGATTCTCATTTCCAACATCATGATGCTCATTTCCATAATTATGACGTATATTTCCCTTCATCAAGATGTTCATTACTTACATCACGATGCTCATTTCCTATATCATGATGCTCATTTCCTACATCATGGTGCTCATTTCCTACATCATGATTCATATTTCCTTCATCATTATGCTCATTTCCATATTCATGATGCTCATTTCCGTCATCATGATGTATATTTCCTTCATCAACAAAATCATTACCACGTCATTATGGTCATTTCTTAATCACTATGCTCATTTCATTCCTCTTGACGCATATTTCCTTCATCATGATGCTCATTTCCTAAATCATTACTCATATTTCCTTCATCACGATACTCATTTCCGTCATCAAGATGATCATTTCCTTCATCATGATGCTCAATTCCTACATCATTAAGCTCATTTCCTTCATCTTTTCATTATCATGATGCTAATTTCTATCGTGATGATGCCAATATACGTCACCATGATGCTTACTTCATTCATCATAATGCTCATTTTCAACATCAGGATGCTCATTTCATTAATAATGATGCATATTTTAGTCATCATGATTTTCATTTCCTATATCATGCTACATATTTCCTTCATCATTATGCTAATTTCCAACATTATATGGTCATTTCCTTCATCATGATAAAATTTTCATCATAATGATGCTCATTTATATCATCATGATGCTTATTTCCTTCTTCATGATGTATATTTCCTTCGTCATGATGATCATTACCTATGTCAATATAGTCATTTCCTTTATCATGATGCTTATTTCATTCATCATTATGGTTATTTCCTTCATCATGATGCTCATTTCCTACATCATTATACATGTTTCCTTCATCATGATGCTCATTTCCATCATCATGATGATCATTTTCTTCATCGTGATGCTCATTTCATACATCATTATGATCATTTCCTTCATCATAATTCATGTATTCTTCGTCATGATGCTCATTGACATCATCATGATGCAATTTCCTTCATCATGATGCGTATTTCCTACATCATGATGGTCATTTCAGTCATCATGATGGTTATTTTCTTCATCATTATGCATTTTTCCTACATCATGCTGCATAATTCCTTCATCATTATGCTCATTTCCAACATCATTGATGCTCATTTCATTCATCATTATTCAAATTTTTTTATAATGATACTCAAATCCATCATTATGATGCATAAAACATTCTTCACGACGCTCATTTCGTTCATAGTTATGCGTATTTCCTTTATCATGATGCTCATTTCCTACATCATGATGCTCATTTCCTTCATCATGATAATTAATTCCGATGTGATTATGGTCATTTCCTACGTCATGATGCTATTTCAATCATCATGATGCATAAGTTATTCATCGTGATGTTTATTTCCTTCATCATGATGCTCCTTTCCATCATCATGATACTTGTTTCCTTCATCATGATTCTCATTTCCAACATCATGATGCTCATTTCCATAATTATGATGTATATTTCCCTTCATCATGATGTTCATTACTTACATCACGATGCTCATTTCCTACATCATGATGCTCATTTCCTACATCATGATTCATATTTCCTTCATCATTATGCTCATTTCCATATTCATGATGCTCATTTCCGTCATCATGATGTATATTTCCTTCATCAACAAAATCATTACCACGTCATTATGGTCATTTCTTAATCACGATGCTCATTTCATTCCTCTTGACGCATATTTCCTTCATCATGATGCTCATTTCCTAAATCATTACTCATATTTCCTTCATCACGATACTCATTTCCGTCATCAAGATGATCATTTCCTTCATCATGATGCTCAATTCCTACATCATTAAGCTCATTTCCTTCATCTTTTCATTATCATGATGCTAATTTCTATCGTGATGATGCCAATATACGTCACCATGATGCTTACTTCATTCATCATAATTATAATATCTTAGTTCAACTAGATTTTTTTTAGAAAGCCCAAAACCTATTTATTTATTTTTATAGCCCAAAAGGCAAGCCCAATTAAGCCCAACTAGATTTTTTTAGAAAGCCCAAACTTATTTATTTATTTATTTTGTGGCCCAAAGTTTCAGCCCACTTAAATGACCTGATATATAATTAGTAAGGCTAAAGTTAAAAAAAAAAAGAGAGAAGAACGGGAGAAGAAAAGCAAAAGAGGGGAAAGAAAAGAGTTAAGAGGAGAAACCCTTGTTGATCAAATTCTCCCTTACAACCCTCATCCTAGGTGGTTTCTAAGTTGTTTTGAGGTAAGTGGTGTGTGAATTAAGCTTCCTTCTTCCATGATTTTGTAATTTTGTGGGGTTTTTCTTTTTGGTATGTGGGTAATTTGCAGACTGTTCGAACTGATTTTGATATAGCTATTGCCATCGAAACTTTGCAAACTTAATTTCTGTACGTAGCTGAACTCGTTAGCTTTCCGTAACCACTTGAAACGCCTCAATCCGATTATTCTACAATTAGTTATGATTTTTCTCGTAAACTGCCGCTAGCTGGAAAATTTCAGAATTTTTATGTCGAATTCAAACTTATTTTCTATAGTTTCGTTTAGTTAATCTATTGAAACGGGTTATGTGGGATTGGGAACTGATGTTAAGGAGTTACATACCATTTTTATTTAATATCGACTCGTTCGAACTCGATTAGGATTTGTTTTTAGCAATGAAAGGGATGTTACCGCTAATAGTTAGTTATATTTAATTTGTCTTTAATTGTTCATCTCCTTTCTTGGTAAAGAACCATCGACGAAGGGCAAGGGACCGACTTCAGATTTCGGAGAGAGTTAATCACTTCTTTGTGAGTTGATAATTCGGGAACGCCTTCTCTTGTGGGAAGTGTGGACCCTCGATAAATGTGCATTTATTTTAGTTTTAGTTAATTGATAAGAAAATTATTTGGTATTATGTTATGTAGTAAAGAGCCTGATTGGCTCGATTGCTCTGGTTAGAGTCATGTTAGCCATTTTATGAGTATTATTGATTTCTGGTTATTCTTGTGTGCCAATTAAGACTCTAACTTGAGTCGTTATTCATCTTATGATGCACATGCATATGTATGCCTGGTACCAAGGTTAAGTAGCCCGAATTGGTCACGGTTCGGGTGAGTTGGAGCGACATTGGTTAAGTAGCCCGAATTGTCGCGGTTCGGGTGAGTTAGAGTGACAACCAAGTTGCCCGGGATTGGCAAACCCGGGTGAGTTAGATCTAACGGGGCACCTGTCCATTTGCCAAATACTGATACTCTGGAGGGTGATCGTTAGATGGATTAGTCTATTATAGACTCAGTCAACGTCACCGGTGTGGGACATGCATGTCATATATGTTTATATGTTTGATCATTTCAAGTATTCACGTCGATATTGAATTGTGAACTTTAGCACTTGGCGTGTTGAGAAAGAATATTAATGTGCATTTTATCTAGAGTAACGGTGACGGGCTTGGACTGTCTCTCGACGGAGAGCTCAGTTCGAGGAGGATATTGACAACCCACGCGTGTTTTATGTAATAACATGTTGGAACTAATTGTGTTATTCGTAAATGTGCACTAAGGTTTTTATTTTCATTAATATGTATACTGAGTGAGAAATAGTTATTGTGGGACGAAATGTGGGATTTTATGTTATGAACCGCAAGTGGAATACATGCTTCGTATAAGGGTCGGGGTGACCGGCTTATCACCTCACTGAGCTAGTGGTTTTGCTCACCCCCCATCATTCTTTCCTTTTCAGGCTGTTGATATCGTTTTGGTTGGAGGTTTTCCTATCGTTTGCTCGTCATCCAATCCGTGTTTTTGGTACTTTCTCTTTTATGTAAATTGACGGATTCATTGGCGAGATTGTATAGTTTATATTTGGTGACCCCCTTGACGTTCTTTTTGTACCTTCGCGATGTTATATCGTTCATGTATATTTTCTTTAAACTAAGTTACACCGTTGTATTTTGTACCTTTGTAAATCCTTGTTGATACTTTTTGAGATGATGTCCTCGGGTTGTACCCGTTGTTATCAGTTGTTCGACTCTACAGGTACTTGATAGCAAGCCTTACGTTTTCTATAAACTTTGTGGAGTGGAGTGCACCCATTCTGCGAAATTTATGGTTAACGTGGCGGTTGTCGCGTTCTGTCTGGGGTCGGGGCGTGACAACTTTCTTGGTATCAGAGCCTGGTTTTATGATTCTCATTCTTTTTGTGTCAAGCCAATGAGTCCAACTTTGTTTCTATGTCATCCTAAGGTATCGTATTGCCTTGACATTGACCTTGCATTTTCTTTCCTTTCTTCCTTTCAGTTATTATGGCACCTCCAGTTCGTCGTCGAGGTCGAGGTCGAGGACACGCTCCTCGTGATCCTCCGAGTCCTCTACTCTCTTCTGTTCCTCGTGGACCTCGAGGACATGTTTCTTCTGATCATGTCGTTTCTCCGATAGTTATGGACCCTATCAATTCTGATCATAGGGTGCCAGTTTCCCAGGTAGAGCAACCACGGGCCCAGTTGTGGGTTGAGCACATGATGACACCCGAGCAGTACCAATTGTATTATGATCACATTCGAATACATGGTGTTCCACCACCTACAACGGCTCATACAACTACGACTGTCACTGAAGAGGTTCTTCGTGCTAATGAATCGATTCGACCTACATCTAATGTACCAGTTTTTACTCCAGAAATGGCTTTAGGAGGTTCTGCTTCTCGAGGTGCACTTTTTATACCTGATTTGGTGAAAGCAGTTGAAAACATGGGGACTTCGAAATTTGACGGGGCAAGAGATGCTTCTAAAGCGGGGGCATGGTTAAAGGAGATTACAGAGACCTTTGACACCTTGATGATTGAAGAATGTTATCGTGTGGTCATTGCGACCAAGCTGTTAGGCCCAGATGCACGACGATGGTGGCAGAATCTAAAAGAGACATCTTCGGTTACTATTACGTGGGCTATCTTTGTGGAACGATTCAAAGATCGATACTTCTCTCAGTACATCAAGGATCAGAAGAGAAAGGAGTTCTTCAACCTCTTTCAAGGCATTATGTCGGTCGTTGAGTACGAAAGCAAATTTCTGGAATTGCGAGAATTCGCTCCTGAGTCATATACGACGAGAGACTTATGCAAGAGATTTGAAGATGGTCTTAATTTAAATATTCGAGATCGCATCAAGTCCGGAGACAAGTACGAGAGTCTTTACGATCTCGTAGAAGAAGCCCTGAGGGTAGAAGGTTTAGTTCAGGTGAGACATAAGCTTGCAGAACGATCTCAAAAGAAAAGGCAAGGGAGCGCATTTCCAGGAAATGCATCGAAGGTGTATAGGGGTGTGGGATCTTCGCGTGGCGCACCAAGTTCGGCATCTATTAGTTTTCCTCAACCTTGGGAGCAGTTTAGTAGAGGCGGGAGCAATGTCTCGGGATCGGTTGGTGAAAATCGCAAGTGCCAGAATTGCCTAAAATATCATGACGACCCCTGTAAGGCTCCTCAAGTATGTTTTCAGTGTCGACAGCAGGGGCATATGCGAAGTTCTTGTCCTCAGCTTATGGGAACGAGCAGTCAGGGTTCTGGTCAGCTTCGTGGTAAACTAACATATTCTACACCCAGAGATACTCGATCTGCAGTTACCAGAGTTCCTGATGCCTCAAGCTGCCCTAGTACTCAATCACCTATGCAAGGAAGGAAGCAAACTAGAGTATTTCATATTTCCCAAGAAGAGGCTCGCTCAGATCCGAAGGTTGTGACAGGTAATTTATAATTTGAGTATTTTCACATGCTAAATCTAACCCCGCCTTGTTATGCCACTTGATTACGAATAAAACATTCGTAAGAAATTCTATCTTTTCAAAATTTTAAATCACAATCTCACCTAATATTGCTTCTTTAGGCCATGTGTTTGTGGGAGACCATCAGGTCTACGCTTTATTTGACCCAGGTTCTGATAGGTCTTATATCCGAGATGATCTTACTGCGATCTTAGATTATCCTATCTCTCATTTGTCACCTGGAATCATCGTTCATACCCCTCTTGGAGAGCGTCTAATTCGTGATTCGGTATTCCTTGGTTGTCCATTGAAGATCAAAGATGTCATTTTAGAGGCTGAATTGATACCATTGCCTTTGATTGATCTTGATGTTATTCTTGGCATGGATTGGCTTTCTTCTCATCATGCAATTCTCGATTGCCACGAGAAGCTTGTTATTTTTCGTAGACTAGGATTCTCAGAACTTGTTTTTGAGGGTAAACTTCAAACGAGATCCCTCTCTTTTATTTCAATGTTGACTACGCATAAATTAATGCGTAAGGGTTGTGAGGCATTCTTGGTATTTGTCATCGATACTTCTCTTTCTGAAACTAAACTAGATGACATCCCAATCGTGAATGAATTTCCTGATGTCTTTCCCGAAGACTTACCAGGACAACCTCCGAATCGAGAGATTGATTTTTTCATTGACGTACTTCCTGGAATCACACCTATATCGATTACGCCATATTGAATGTCGCCTGTTGAGCTTAAGGAACTCCAGACACAACTTGGGGAATTATTGGAGAAGGGTTTCATACGACCTAGCACATCTCCATGGGGTGCTCCAGTTCTTTTTGTCAAGAAGAAAGATGGATCACTTCGTCTATGTGTCGACTATCGTCAATTGAACAAGGTGACAATCAAGAACAAATATCCTCTTCCAAGAATCGATGATCTGTTTGATCAATTGCAAGGAGCAACTGTGTTCTCAAAAATTGATTTGCGATCTGGTTATCACCAACTCAAGATTAGGGAATCTGATATCCCTAAGTCTGCTTTTCGAACCAGATATGGTCATTTTGAATTCTGTGTTATGCCTTTTGGACTCACAAATGCTCCTGCAGCTTTAATGGATCTTATGAATTGGGTCTTTCGGCCGTACTTAGAAAAGTTTGTCATCATCTTCATTGATGACATTCTTATTTATTCTAAATCGGACGACGAGCATTCTCATCATCTAAGAATTGCTCTGAACATTCTCAGAGAAAATCAGCGTTATTCTAAATTCTCGAAGTGTGAATTTTGGCTTCGCGAGGTAAGCTTTTTGGGTCATCACATTTCTAAAGAAGGAATCTACGTCGATCCAGTGAAGATTCAAGCTATACTAGATTGGGAGCGTCCAAAGAACGTGACAGAGATTCGTAGTTTTCTGGGATTAGCTGGATATTATCGACGGTTTGTCAAAGACTTTTCGTTATTGGCTTCATCTTTGACTAAATTGACTCGAAAAGGGGTAAAATTTGAATGGAGTGAAGAATGCGACGAAGCATTTCAAGAATTGAAAAGACGACTCGTTTCAGCTCCTATTCTTGCTTTGCCAGACCCAGCGATTGGAGAATTTACCATTTATAGCGACGCCTCGAGACAAGGATTAGGATGCGTTCTCATGCAAGAAGGAAAGGTTATTGCCTACGCTTCAAGGCAATTGAAGAAGAACGAAGAAAATTATCCTACACATGATTTAGAGTTGGCTGCAATCGTCTTTGCATTGAAGATCTGGAGGCACTATCCGTATGGTGCAACTTGTCGGGTTTTCACTGATCACAAGAGCTTAAAGTATATCACCACGCAAAAGGAGCTCAACCTCAGGCAAAGGCGATGAATGGAGTTGATTAGTGACTATGACTTAGTCATCGATTATCATCCTGGCAAGGCAAACGTTGTTGCAGATGCTCTGAGTAGAAAGTCTTCTACCTCACTTGCTTCAATTCAATCTTTTTATCTTCCTATGTTGGAGCAATTTAAATCTTTACACATTTCGCTCGATTGTGAAAAGTCTAATGATTCTGCCTTAATCGCCAAATTCGAGGTTAGACCTACCTTGTTTGAGAAAATTCGAGAAAGACAATCACACGATGTTTATTTACAACAGAAGATGGCGAAGCTAAATCAAGGAAAAGAAACAGAATATCAAATTCGGGATGATGGACTTCTTACTTTTAAAAATCGTGTTTGTGTTCCATCAGAACATGATGTTCGTAGAGCTATTCTTGAGGAAGCCCATTCTTCAGCCTATGCTATGCATCCTGGTAGTACCAAAATGTATAGAACACTTCGGGAGCATTATTGGTGGCCAGGTATGAAACGGGACACTACTGAATTTGTATCAAAGTGCTTATCTTGCCAACAGATTAAAGCGGAACACCAAAAACCAGCCGGCATGCTTCAACCACTACCTATTCCTGAGTGGAAATGGGAAAACGTCACAACGGATTTTGTTTCTGGTTTACCTCGAACCCAAAAGGGTCATGACTCAATTTGGGTCATTGTCGATCGTCTGACGAAATCAGCACATTTCCTTCCAGTGCATACCAACGAATCTTTAGAGAAACTTGCCAAGTTATATGTCGATGAGATCGTGAGATTGCACGGAGTACCAGTGTCAATCATATCTGACTGTGATCCAAGATTCACTTCCCGTTTTTGGCCTAGTCTGCAGAAAGCGCTAGGTACAAAATTACTATTCAGTACCTCGTTTCATCCACAGACTGATGGACAGTCAGAGAGAACTATACAGACACTAGTAGACATGTTACGTGCAGTGGTGTTGAATTTGGGAGGTAGCTGGGATAAGTACGTGACTTTGGTGGAGTTCGCTTATAACAACAGTTATCATTCAAGCATTGGAATGCCCCCGTACGAAGCTCTGTATGGCCGAAAGTGTCGAACACCACTCTTTTGGGATGAGGTTGGCGAGAGACAAATCGAACAAGTAGAGCTTATCGAAGATGCGAAGGCAAAAATACAACTTATTCGAGACAGACTTAAGGCAGCGCAAGATCGACAGAAAAGTTACGCAGATAATAGGAGGCGCGATTTGGAGTTTAATGAAGGAGACAAAGTTTTTCTGAAAGTTTCTCCATGGAAAGGCGTGTTGCGATTCCGCCGTCGAGGAAAGTTGAGTCCAAGGTATATTGGCCCGTTTACGATCGTGCAAAGGATTGGTCGTGTCGCGTATCGACTTGAGCTACCATCGGAATTGTCGAAGATTCACGATGTCTTCCATGTCTCTATGCTTAGAAAATATGAACCAGATCCTTCGCACGTGCTCAGAGATCCCCCAGTTGTATTAAAGGAAAATCTATCGTACGAAGTACAACCTGTTCAAATTGTAGATCGCCGAGAGAAAATGCTTCGTAACAAATCCATTTCTATGGTGAGAATTCTATGGAGAAGTGAACAAATTGAAGAAGAAACATGGGAACCAGAGTCAGTAATGCGTCAACACCATCCCAATCTCTTTTCATCTCTAGGTACGTTTATGTTTCGAGGACGAAACTTTTTGGAGGAGGGGATACTTTATAATATCTTAGTTCAACTAGATTTTTTTTAGAAAGCCCAAAACCTATTTATTTATTTTTATAGCCCAAAAGGCAAGCCCAATTAAGCCCAACTAGATTTTTTTAGAAAGCCCAAACTTATTTATTTATTTATTTTGTGGCCCAAAGTTTCAGCCCACTTAAATGGCCTGATATATAATTAGTAAGGCTAAAGTTAAAAAAAAAAAGAGAGAGAAGAACGGGAGAAGAAAAGCAAAAGAGGGGAAAGAAAAGAGTGAAGAGGAGAAACCCTTGTTGATCAAATTCTCCCTTACAACCCTCATCCTAGGTGGTTTCTAAGTTGTTTTGAGGTAAGTGGTGTGTGAATTAAGCTTCCTTCTTCCATGATTTTGTAATTTTGTGGGGTTTTTCTTTTTGGTATGTGGGTAATTTGCAGACTGTTCGAACTGATTTTGATACAGCTATTGCCATCGAAACTTTGCAAACTTAATTTCTGTACATAGCTGAACTCGTTAGCTTTCCGTAACCACTTGAAACGCCTCAATCCGATTATTCTACAATTAGTTATGATTTTTCTCGTAAACTGCCGCTAGCTGGAAAATTTCAGAATTTTTATGTCGAATTCAAACTTATTTTCTATAGTTTCGTTTAGTTAATCTATTGAAACGGGTTATGTGGAATTGGGAACTGATGTTAAGGAGTTACATACCATTTTTATTTAATATCGACTCGTTCGAACTCGATTAGGATTTGTTTTTAGCAATGAAAGGGATGTTACCGCTAATAGTTAGTTATATTTAATTTGTCTTTAATTGTTCATCTCCTTTCTAGGTAAAGAACCATCGACGAAGGGCAAGGGACCGACTTCAGATTTCGGAGAGAGTTAATCACTTCTTTGTGAGTTGATAATTCGGGAACGCCTTCTCTTGTGGGAAGTGTGGACCCTCGATAAATGTGCATTTATTTTAGTTTTAGTTAATTGATAAGAAAATTATTTGGTATTATGTTATGTAGTAAAGAGCCTGATTGGCTCGATTGCTCTGGTTAGAGTCATGTTAGCCATTTTATGAGTATTATTGATTTATGGTTATTCTTGTGTGCCAATTAAGACTCTAACTTGAGTCGTTATTCATCTTATGATGCACATGCATATGTATGCCTGGTACCAAGGTTAAGTAGCCCGAATTGGTCACGGTTCGGGTGAGTTGGAGCGACATTGGTTAAGTAGCCCGAATTGTCGCGGTTCGGGTGAGTTAGAGTGACAACCAAGTTGCCCGGGATTGGCAAACCCGGGTGAGTTAGATCTAACGGGGCACCTGTCCATTTGCCAAATACTGATACTCTGGAGGGTGATCGTTAGATGGATTAGTCTATTATAGACTCAGTCAACGTCACCGGTGTGGGACATGCATGTCATATATGTTTATATGTTTGATCATTTCAAGTATTCATGTCGATATTGAATTGTGAACTTTAGCACTTGGCGTGTTGAGAAAGAATATTAATGTGCATTTTATCTAGAGTAACGGTGACGGGCTTGGACTGTCTCTCGACGGAGAGCTCAGTTCGAGGAGGATATTGACAACCCACGCGTCTTTTATGTGATAACATGTTGGAACTAATTGTGTTATTCGTAAATGTGCACTAAGGTTTTTATTTTCATTAATATGTATACTGAGTGAGAAATAGTTATTGTGGGACGAAATGTGGGATTTTATGTCATAAACCGCAAGTGGAATACATGCTTCGTATAAGGGTCGGGGTGACCGGCTTATCACCTCATTGAGCTAGTGGTTTTGCTCACCCCCCATCATTCTTTCCTTTTCAGGCTGTTGATATCGTTTTGGTTGGAGGTTTTCCTATCGTTTGCTCGTCATCCAATCCGTGTTTTGGGTACTTTCTCTTTTATGTAAATTGACGGATTCATTGGCGAGATTGTATAGTTTATATTTGGTGACCCCCTTGACGTTCTTTTTGTACCTTCGCGATGTTATATCGTTCATGTATATTTTCTTTAAACTATGTTACACCGTTGTATTTTGTACCTTTGTAAATCCTTGTTGATACTTTTTGAGATGATGTCCTCGGGTTGTACCCGTTGTTATCAGTTGTTCAGCTCTACAGGTACTTGATAGCAAGCCTTACGTTTTCTATAAACTTTGTGGAGTGGAGTGCACCCATTCTGCGAAATTTAAGGTTAACGTGGCGGTTGTCGCGTTCTGTCTGGGGTCGGGGCGTGACAATAATGCTCATTTTCAACATCAGGATGCTCATTTCATTAATAATGATGCATATTTTAGTCATCATGATTTTAATTTCCTATATCATGCTACATATTTCCTTCATCATTATGCTAATTTCGAATATTATGATGGTCATTTCCTTTATCATGATAAAATTTTCATCATAATGATGCTCATTTACATCATCAAGATGCTTATTTCCTTCTTCATGATGTAAATTTCCTTCGTCATGATGATCATTACCTATGTCAATATAGTCATTTCCTTTACATGATGCTTATTTCATTCATCATTATGGTTATTTCCTTCATCATGATGCTCATTTCCTACATCATTATACATGTTTCCTTCATCATGATGCTCATTTCTATCATCATGATGGTCATTTTTTTCATCGTGATGCTCATTTCCTACATCATTATGATATTTCCTTCATCATGATTCATATATTCTTCGTCATGATGCTCATTGACATCATCATGATGCAATTTCCTTCATCATGATGCGTATTTCTTACATCATGATGGTTATTTCATTCATCATGATGGTCATTTTCTTCATCATTATGCTTTTTTCCTACATCATGCTGCATAATTCCTTCATCATTATGCTCATATCCAACATCATAATGCTCATTTCCTTCATCATTATGCAAATTCTGATGTGATTATGGTCATTTCCAACATCACGATGTTTATTTCAATCATCATGACACATAAATCCTTAATCGTGATTCTTTTTTCCTTAATCATGATGTTGATTTCCATCATCATGATGCTCATTTCCTAAATCATTACTCATATTTCCTTCATCAAGATGCTCATTTACATCATTAAGATGATCATTTCCTTCATCGTAATGCTCAATTCCTACATTATGATGCTCATTTCCTTCATCGTGATGCATATTTCCTTCATAATGATGCTCATTTCATTCATCATGATGCTCATTTCCTTCGTCATGATGTATATTTCCTTCATCATGATGATCATTTTCTACATCATTATGGTCATTTCCTTAACCATGTTGTTCATTTTGTTTCATCATTATGCTTATTTCCTTCATCATTATTCTAATTTCCCACATCATTATACATGTTTCCTTCATCATGATGCTCATTTCCAACATCAGATGATCATTTTCTTCATCGTTATGCTCATTTCCAACATCATTATGCTCATTTTCTTCATCATGATGCTCATAAACATCTTCATGATGGGTATTTCCTACATCATCATGGATATTTCATTCATCATGATGTATATTTCCTTCATCATGATGCTTATTTCCAACATTATGCTTCACATTTCCATCATCTTTACGATCATTTCCTACATCATGATGCTCATTTCCTTCATCATTATGTAAATTTTATTAATAATGATACTCATTTCCATCATTATGATGCATAAATCCTTAATCATGATGCTCATTTCGTTTATCGATATGCGTATTTCCTTTATCATGATGATCATTTCCTACGTCATAATGCTAATTTCCTTCATCATGATGATTAATTCCGACGTCATTATGGTCATTTCCTACGTCATGATGCTTATTTCAACTATCATGATGCATAAGTCCTTCATCGTGATGTTTATTTCCTTCATCATAATGCTCCTTTCCATCATCATGATACTTGTTTTATTCACCATGATTCTCATTTCCTACATCATGATGCTCATTTCCATAATTATGATGTACATTTCCCTTCATCATGATGTTCATTACTTACATCACGATGCTCATTTCCAACATCATGATGCTCATTTCCTTCATCCTATGCTCATTTCCTACATCATGATTCATATTTCCTTCATCATTATGCTCATTTCCTTCATCATGATGCTCATTTCCGTCATCATGATGTATATTTCCATCATCAACAAAATCATTACCGCGTCATTATGGTCATTTCTTAATCACGATGCTCATTTCATTCCTCTTGACGCATATTTCCTTCATCATGATGCTCATTTCCTAAATCATTACTCATATTTCCTTCATCGCGTGCTCATTTCCATCATCAAGATGATCATTTCCTTCATCATGATGCTCAATTCCTACATCATTATGCTCATTTCCTTCATGTTTTCATTATCATGATGCTAATTTCTATCGTGATGATGCCAATATACCTCACCATGATGCACTTCATTCATCATAATGTTCATTTTCAACATCAGGATGCTCATTACATTAATAATGATGCATATTTTAGTCATCATGATGCTCATTTCCTACATCATGCTGCATATTTCCTTCATCATTATGCTAATTTCCAACATTATGATGGTCATTTCCTTCATCATGATAAAATTTTCATCATAATGATGCTCATTTACATCATCATGATGCTTATTTCCTTCTTCATGATGTATATTTTCTTCGTCATGATGATCATTACCTACGTCAATATTGTCATTTCCTTTATCATGATGCTTATTTCATTCATCATTATGGTTATTTCCTTCATGATGATGCTCATTTCCTACATCATTATACATGTTTCCTTCATCATGATGCTCATTTCCATCATCAACATGATCATTTTCTTCATCGTGATGCTCATTTCCTACGTCATTATGATCATTTCCTTCATCATGATTCACGTATTCTTCGTCATAATGCTCATTGACATCATAATGATGCTAATTTCCTTCATCATGATGCTTATTTCCTACATCATGATGGTCATTTCATTCATCATGATGGTTATTTTCTTCATCATTATGCATTTTTCCTACATCATGCAACATAATTCATTCATCATGATGCTCATTTCCTTCATCATTATGCAAATTTTATTTATATGACACTCAAATCCATCATTATGATGCATAAACCATTCTTCTTTATGCTCATTTCGTTCATAGTTATGCGTATTTCCTTTATCATGATGCTCATTTCCTACATCATGATGCTCATTTCCTTCATCATGATGATTAATTCCAATGTGATTATTGTCATTTCCAACATCACGATGCTTATTTCAATCATCATGATGCATAAATCCTTAATCGTGATTCTTATTTCCTTAATCATGATGTTAATTTCCATCATCATGATACTTGTTCCTTCATCATGATGCTCATTTCCTACATCATGATGCTCATTTCCTACAGCGTGATTCATATTTCCTTCTTTATTATGCCCATTTCCTTCATCATGATTCTCATTTCATTCCTCTTGATGCGTATTTCCTTCATCATGATGCTCATTTCCTAAATCATTACTCATATTTCCTTCATCAAGATGCTCATTTACATCATTAAGATGATCATTTCCTTCATCGTGATGCTCAATTCCTACATGCTCATTTCATTCATCATGATGCTCATTTTCTTCGTCATGATGTATATTTCCTTCGTCATGATAATCATTTTCTACGTCATTATGGTCATTTCCTTAGACATGTTGCTCATTTCTTTCATCATTATGCTTATTTCCTTCATCATTATTCTCATTTCCCACATCATTATACATGTTTCCTTCATCATGATGCTCATTTCCACCATCATGATTATCATTTTCTTCATCGTTTTGCTCATTTCCTACATCATTATGCTCATTTCCTTTGTCATGATGCATTTTTTCTTCATCATGATGCTCATAAACATCTTCATGATGGGTATTTCCTACATCATGATGGTCATTTCATTCATCATGATGGATATTTCCTTCATCATGATGCTTATTTCCAACATCATGCTTCATATTTCCGTCATCATTACGCTCATTTCCTACATCATGATGCTCATTTCCTTCATCATTATGTAAATTTTATTTATAAGGATACTCATTTCCATCATTATGATGCATAAATCCTTAAACATGATGCTCATTTCGTTTATCAATATGCGTATTTCATTTATCATGATGATCATTTCCTACGTCATAATGCTAATTTCCTTCATCATGATGATTAATTCCGACGTCATTATGGTCATTTCCTACGTCATGATGCTTATTTCAACTATCATGATGCATAAGTCCTTCATCGTGATGTTTATTTCCTTCATCATAATGCTCCTTTCCATCATCATGATACTTGTTTTATTCATCATGATTCTCATTTCCTACATCATGATGCTCATTTCCATAATTATGATGTATATTTCCCTTCATCATGATGTTCATTACTTACATCACGATGCTCATTTCCAACATCATGATGCTCATTTCCTTCATCCTATGCTCATTTCCTACATCATGATTCATATTTCCTTCATCATTATGCTCATTTCCTTCATCATGATGCTCATTTCCGTCATCATGATGTATATTTCCTTCATCAACAAAATCATTACCACGTCATTATGGTCATTTCTTAATCACGATGCTCATTTCATTCCTCTTGACGCATATTTCCTTCATCATGATACTCATTTCCTAAATCATTACTCATATTTCCTTCATCACGTGCTCATTTCCATCATCAAGATGATCATTTCCTTCATCATGATGCTCAATTCCTACATCATTATGCTCATTTCCTTCATGTTTTCATTATCATGATGCTAATTTCTATCGTGATGATTCCAATATACGTCACCATGATGCACTTCATTCATCATAATGTTCATTTTCAACATCAGGATGCTCATTACATTAATAATGATGCATATTTTAGTCATCATGATGCTCATTTCCTACATCATGCTGCATATTTCCTTCATCATTATGCTAATTTCCAACATTATGATGGTCATTTCCTTCATCATGATAAAATTTTCATCATAATGATGCTCATTTACATCATCATGATGCTTATTTCCTTCTTCATGATGTATATTTTCTTCGTCATGATGATCATTACCTACGTCAATATTGTCATTTCCTTTATCATGATGCTTATTTCATTCATCATTATGGTTATTTCCTTCATGATGATGCTCATTTCCTACATCATTATACATGTTTCCTTCATCATGATGCTCATTTCCATCATCAACATGATCATTTTCTTCATCGTGATGCTCATTTCCTACGTCATTATGATCATTTCCTTCATCATGATTCTCATTTCATTCCTCTTGATGCGTATTTTCTTCATCATGATGCTCATTTCCTACATCATGATGCTCATTTCCTTCATCATGATGATTAATTCCAATGTGATTATTGTCATTTCCAACATCACGATGCTTATTTCAATCATCATGATGCATAAATCCTTAATCGTGATTCTTATTTCCTTAATCATGATGTTAATTTCCATCATCATGATACTTGTTCCTTCATCATGATGCTCATTTCCTACATCATGATGCTCATTTCCTACAGCGTGATTCATATTTCCTTCTTTATTATGCCCATTTCCTTCATCATGATTCTCATTTCATTCCTCTTGATGCGTATTTCCTTCATCATGATGCTCATTTCCTAAATCATTACTCATATTTCCTTCATCAAGATGCTCATTTACATCATTAAGATGATCATTTCCTTCATCGTGATGCTCAATTCCTACATGATTATGCTCATTTCCTCAATCGTGATGCATATTTCCTTCATAATGATGCTCATTTCATTCATCATGATGCTCATTTCCTACATCATGATGTATATTTCCTTCATCATGATGATCATTTTCTACGTTATTATGGTCATTTCCTTAACCATGTTCCTCATTTTTTTCATCATTATGCTTATTTCCTTCATCATTATTCTCATTTCCCACATAATTATACATGTTTCCTTCATCATGATGCTCATTTCCACCATCATGATGATCATTTTCTTCATCGTTTTGCTCATTTCCTACATCATTATGCTCATTTCCTTCATCATGATGCATTTTTTCTTCATCATGATGCTCATAAACATCTTCATGATGGGTATGTCCTACATCATGATGGTCATTTCATTCATCATGATAGATATTTCCTTCATCATAATGCTCATTTCCAACATCATTTTACATGTTTCCGTCATCAAGATGATCATTTCCTTCATCATGATGCTCAATTCCTACATCATTATGCTCATTTTCCTTCATGTTTTCATTATCATGATGCTAATTTCTATCGTGATGATGCCAATATACGTCACCATGATGCTTACTTCATTCATCATAATGCTCATTTTCAACAACATGATGCTCATTTCATTAATAATGATGCATATTTCAGTCATCATGATGCTCATTTCCCACATCATGCTGCATATATCCTTTATCATTATGCTAATTTCCAACATTATGATGGTCATTTCCTTCATCATGATAAAATTTTCATCATAATGATGCTCATTTACATCATCATGATGCTTATTTCCTTCTTCATGATGTATATTTCCTTCATCATGATGATCATTACCTATGTCAATATAGTCATTTCATTTATCATGATGCTTATTTCATTCATCGTTATAGTTATTTCCTTCATCATAATGCTCATTTCCTACATCATTATACATGTTTCCTTCATCATGATGCTCATTTCCATCATCATGGTGATCATTTTCTACATCGTGATGCTCATTTCCTACATCATTATGATCCTTTCCTTCATCATGATTCATGTATTCTTCGTCATGATGCTCATTGACATCATCATGATATTAATTTCCTTCATCATGATGCGTATTTCCTACATCATGATGGTCATTTCAGTCATCATGATGGTTATTTTCTTCATCATTATGCATTTTTCCTACATCATGCTGCATAATTCCTTCATCATTATGCTCATTTCCAACATCATTGATGCTCATTTCATTCATCATTATTCAAATTTTTTTATAATGATACTCAAATCCATCATTATGATGCATAAACTATTCTTCACGACGCTCATTTCGTTCATAGTTATGCGTATTTCCTTTATCATGATGCTCATTTCCTACATCATGATGCTCATTTCCTTCATCATGATGATTAATTCCGATGTGATTATGGTCATTTCAAACATCACGATGCTTATTTCAAGTATCATGATGCATAAATCCTGAATCGTGATTCTTATTATAATATCTTAGTTCAACTAGATTTTTTTTAGAAAGCCCAAAACCTATTTATTTATTTTTATAGCCCAAAAGGCCAGCCCAATTAAGCCCAACTAGATTTTTTTTAGAAAGCCCAAAACCTATTTATTTATTTTTATAGCCCAAAAGGCCAGCCCAATTAAGCCCAACTAGATTTTTTTTAGAAAGCCCAAACTTATTTATTTATTTATTTTGTGGCCCATACCCACTTAAATGGCCTGATATATAATTAGTAATGCTAAAGTTAAAAAAAAAGAGAGAGAGAAGAACGGGAGAAGAAAAGCAAAAGAGGGGAAAGAAAAGAGTGAAGAGGAGAAACCCTTGTTGATCAAATTCTCCCTTACAACCCTCATCCTAGGTGGTTTCTAAGTTGTTTTAAGGTAAGTGGTGTGTGAATTAAGCTTCCTTCTTCCATGATTTTGTAATTTTGTGGGGTTTTTCTTTTTGGTATGTGGGTAATTTGCAGACTGTTCGAACTGATTTTGACATAGCTATTGCCCTTGAAACTTTGCAAACTTAATTTCTGTACGTAGCTGAACTCGTTAGATTTCTGTAGCCACTTGAAACGCCTCAATCTGATTATTCTACAATTAGTTATGATTTTTCTCGTAAACTGCCGCTAGCTGGAAAATTTCAGAATTTTTATGTCGAATTCAAACTTATTTTCTATCGTTTCGTTTAGTTAATGTATTGAAACGGGTTAAGTGGGATTGGGAACTGATGTTAAGGAGTTATATACCATTTTTATTTAATATCGACTCGTTCGAACTCGATTAGGATTTATTTTTAGCAATGAAAGGGATGTAACCGCTAATAGTTAGTTATATTTAATTTGTCTTTAATTGCTCATCTCCTTTCTAGGTAAAGAACCATCGACGAAGGGCAAGGGACCGACTTCAGATTCCAGAGAGGGTTAATCACTTCCTTGTGAGTTGATAATTCGGGAACGCCTTCTCTTGTGGGAAGTGTGGACCCTCGATAAATGTGCATTTATTTTAGTTTTAGTTAATTGATAAGAAAATTATTTGGTATTATGTTATGTGGTAAAGAGCCTGATTGGCTCGATTGCTCTGGTTAGAGTCATGTTAGCCATTTTATGAGTATTATTGATTTCTGGTTATTCTTGTGTGCCAATTAAGACTCTAACTTGAGTCGTTATTCATCTTATGATGCACATGCATATGTATGCCTGGTACCAAGGTTAAGTAGCCCGAATTGGTCACGGTTCGGGTGAGTTGGAGAGACATTGATTAAGTAGCCCGAATTGTCGCGGTTCGGGTGAGTTAGAGTGACAACCAAGTTGCTCGGGATTGGCAAACCCGGGTGAGTTAGATCAAACGGGGCACCTGTCCATTTGCCAAATACTGATACACTGGAGAGTGATCGTTAGATGGATCAGTCTAGTATAGGCTCAGTCAACGTCACCGGTGTGGGACATGCATGTCATATATGTTTATATGTTTGATCATTTCAAGTATTCACGTCGATATTGAACTGTGAAATTAATGTGCATTTTATCTAGAGTAACGGTGACGGGCTTGGACTGTCTCTCGACGGAGAGCTCAGTTCGAGGAGGATATTGACTACCACGCGTCTTTTATGTGATAACATGTTGTTTGAACTAATTGTGTTATTCGTAAATGTGCACTAAGGTTTTTATTTTCATTAATATGTATACTGAGTGAGAAATAGTTATTGTGGGACGAAATGTGGGATTTTATGTTATGAACCGCGAGTGGAATACATGCTTCGTATAAGGGTCGGGGTGACCGGCTTATCACCTCACTGAGCTAGAGGTTTTGCTCACCCCCATCATTCTTTCCTTTTCAGGCTGTTGATATCGTTTTGGTTGGAGGTTTTCCTATCGTTTGCTCGTCATCCAATCCGTGTTTTGGGTACTTTCTCTTTTATGTAAATTGACGGATTCATTGGCGAGATTGTATAGTTTATATTTGGTGACCCCCTTGATGTTCTTTTTGTACCTTCGCGATGTTATATCGTTCATGTATATTTTCTTTAAACTAAGTTACACCGTTGTATTTTGTACCTTTGTAAATCCTTGTTGATACTTTTTGAGATGATGTCCTCGGGTTGTACCCGTTGTTATCAGTTGTTCAGCTCTACAGGTACTTGATAGCAAGCCTTACGTTTTCTATAAACTTTGTGGAGTGGAGTGCACCCATTCTGCGAAATTTATGGTTAACGTGGCGGTTGTCGCGTTCTGTCTGGGGTCGGGGCGTGACAACTTTCTTGGTATCAAAGCCTGGTTTTATGATTCTCATTCTTTTTGTGTCAAGCCAATGAGTCCAACTTTGTTTCTATGTCATCCTAAGGTATCGTATTGCCTTGACGTTGACCTTGCATTTTCTTTCCTTTCTTCCTTTCAGTCATTATGGAACCTCCAGTTCGTCGTCGAGGTCGAGGTCGAGGTTGAGGACACGCTCCTCGTGATCCTCCGAGTCCTCTACTCTCTTCTGTTCCTCGTGGACCTCGAGGACATGTTTCTTCTGATCATGTCATTCCTCCGACGGTTACGGACCCTATCGATTCTGATCATAGGGTGCCAGTTTCCCAGGTAGAGCAACCACGGGCCCAGTTGCGGGTTGAGCACATGATGACACCCGAGCAGTACCAATTGTATTATGATCACATTCGAATACATGGTGTTCCACCACCTACAACGGCTCATACAACTACGACTGTCACTGAAGAGGTTCTTCGTGCTAATGAATCGATTCGACCTACATCTAATGTACCAGTTTTTACTCCAGAAATGGCTTTAGGAAGTTCTGCTTCTCGAGGTGCACTTTTTATACCTGATTTGGTGAAAGCAGTTGAAAACATGGGGACTTCGAAATTTGACGGTGCAAGAGATGCTTCTAAAGCGGGGGCATGGTTAAAGGAGATTACAGAGACCTTTGACACCTTGATGATTGAAGAATGTTATCGAGTGGTCATTGCGACCAAGCTGTTAGGCCCAGATGCACGACGATGGTGGTAGAATCTAAAAGAGACATCTTCGGTTACTATTACGTGGGCTATCTTTGTGGAACGATTCAAAGATCGATACTTCTCTCAGTACATCAAGGATCAGAAGAGAAAGGAGTTCTTTAACCTCTTTCAAGGCATTATGTCGGTCGTTGAGTACGAAAGCGAATTTCTGAAATTGCGAGAATTCGCTCCTGAGTCATATACGACGAGGGACTTATGCAAGAGATTTGAAGATGGTCTTAATTTAAATATTCGAGATCGCATCAAGTCCGGAGACAAGTACGAGAGTCTTGAGGGTAGAAGGTTTAGTTCAGGCGAGACATAAGCTTGCAGAACGATCTTAAAAGAAAAGGCAAGGGAGCGCATTTCCAGAAATGCATCGAAGGTGTATAGGGGTGTGGGATCTTCGGGTGGCGCACCAAGTTCGGTTCCTATTAGTTTTCCTCAACCTCGGGAGCAGTTTAGTAGAGGCGGGAGCAATGTCTCGGGATCGGTTGATGAAAATCGCAAGTGCCAGAATTGCTTAAAAATATCACGATGGCCCCTGTAAGGATCCTCAAGTATGTTTTCAGTGCCGGGGAATATGCGAAGTTCTTGTCCTCAGCTTATGGAACGAGCAGTCAGGATTCTGGTCAGCTTCGTGGTAAACTAACATATTCTATACTCAGAGATACTCGATCTGCAGTTACCAGAGTGCCCGATGTCTCAAGCGGCCCTATTACTCAATCACCTATGCAAGGAAGGAAGCAAACTAGAGTATTTCATATTTCCCAGAAAGTGGCTCGCTCAGATCCGAAGGTTGTGACAGGTAATTTATAATCTGAGTATTTTCACATACTAGATCTAACGCCGCCTTGTTATGCCACTTGATTACGAATAAAACATTCGTAAGAAATTCTATCTTTTCAAATTTTTAAATCACAATCTCACCTAATATTGCTTCTTTAGGCCATGTGTTTGTGGGAGACCATCAGGTCTACGCTTTATTTGACCCAGGTTCTGATAGGTCTTATATCCGAGATGATCTTACTGCGATCTTAGATTATCCTATCTCTCATTTGTCACCTGGAATCATCGTTCATACCCCTCTTGGAGAGCGTCTAATTTCGTGATTCGGTATTCCTTGGTAGTCCATTGAAGATCAAAGATGTCATTTTTAGAGCTGAATTGATACCATTGCCTTTGATTGATCTTAAGTTATTCTTGGCATGGATTGACTTCTTCTCATCATGCAATTCTCGATTGCCAACGAGAAGCTTGTTATTTTTGTAGAGCAGGATTCTCAGAACTTGTTTTGAAGAAGTAAACTTCAAACGAGATCCCTCACTTTTATTTCAATATTGACTGCGCATAAATTAATGCGTAAGGGTTTGTGAGGCATTCTTGCATTTGTCATCGATACTTCTCTTTCTGAAACTAAACTAATGACATCCCAATCGTGAATGAATTTCCTGATGTCTTTTCCCGAAGACTTACCAGACAACCTCCGAATCGAGAGATTGATTTTTCCATTGACTACTTCCTGGAATCACACCTATATCGATTACTCCATATCGAATGTCGCCTGCTGAGCTTAAGGAACTCCAGACACAAATTGGGGAATTATTGAGAAGGGTTTCATACGACCTAGCACATCTCCATGGGGTGCTCCAGTTTTTTTGTCAAGAAGAAAGATGGAATCACTTCGTCTATGTGTCGACTACCGTCAATTGAACAAGGTGACAATCAAGAACAAATATCCTCTTCCAAGAATCGATGATCTGTTTGATCAATTGCAAGGACCAACTGTGTTCTCAAAAAATTGATTTTGCGATCCGGTTATCACCAACTCAAGATTAGGGAATCTGATATCCCTAAGTCTGCTTTTCGAACCAGATACGGTCATTTTTGAATTCTGTGTTATGCCTTTTGGACTCACAAATGCTCCTGCAGCTTTTATGGATCTTATGAATCGGGTCTTTCGGCTGTACTTAGATAAGTTTGTCATCATCTTCATTGATGACATTCTTATTTATTCTAAATCGGACGAACGAGCCATCTCTCATCATCTAAGAATTGCTCTGAACATTCTCAGAAAAAATCAGTTTATGCTAATTCTCGAAGTGTGAATTTTGGCTTCGCGAGGTAAGCTTTTGGGTCATAACATTTCTAAAGAAAGAATCTACGTCGATCCAGTGAAGATTCAAGCTATACTAGATTGGGAGCGTCCAAAGAACGTGACAGAGATTCGTAGTTTTTCTGGGATTAGCTGGATATTATCGATCGACGGTTTGTCAAAGACTTTTTCGTTATTGGCTTCATCTTTGACTAAATTGACTCGAAAGGGGTAAAATTTGAATGGAGTGAAGAATGCGAGGAAGCATTTCAAGAATTAAAAAGACGACTCGTTTCAGCTCCTATTCTTGCTTTGCCAGACCCAGCGATTGGAGAATTTACCATTATATTACGACGCCTCGAGACAAGGATTAGGATGCGTTCTCATGCAAGAAGGAAAGGTTATTGCCTACGCTTCAAGACAATTGAAGAAGAACGAAGAAAATTATCCTACACATGATTTAGAGTTGGCTGCATCGTCTTTGCATTGAAGATATGGAGGCACTATCTGTAGGTGCAACTTGTCGGGTTTTCAACTGATCACAAGAGCTTAAAGTATATCACCACACAAAAGGAGCTCAACCTTAGGCAAAGGCGATGGATGGAGTTGAATAGTGACTATGACTTAGTCATCGATTATCATCCTGGCAAGGCGAACGTTGTTGCAGATGCTCTGAGTAGAAAGTCTTCTACCTCACTTGCTTCTTCAATTCATCTTTTTATCTCCTATGTTGGAGCAATTTAAATCTTTACACATTCGTCTCGATTGTGAAAAGTCTAATGATTCTGCCTTAATCGCCAAATTCGAGGTTAGACCTACCTTGTTCGAGAAAATTCGAGAAAGACAATCACACGATGTTTATTTACAACAGAAGATGGCGAAGCTAAATCAAGGAAAAGAAACAAATATCAAATTCGGGATGATGGACTTCTACTTTTAAAAATCGTGTTTGTGTTCCATCAGAACTTGATGTTCGTAGAAGCTATTCTTGAGGAAGACCATTCTCAGCCTATGCTATGCATCCTTAAGTACCAAAATGTATAGAACACTTCGGAGCAAATTGGTGCCAGTATGAAACGGGACACTACTGAATTTGTATCAAAGTGCTTATCTTGCCAACAGATTAAAGCGGAACACCAAAATCAGCCGGCATGCTTCAACCACTACCTATTCCTGAGTGAAATGGGAAAACGTCACAATGGATTTTGTTTCTGGTTTACCTCGAACCCAAAAGGGTCATGACTCAATTTGGGTCATTGTCGATCGTACTGACGAAATCGGCACATTTCCTTCCAGTGCATACCAACGAATCTTTAGAGAAACTTGCCAAGTTATATGTCGATGAGATCGTGAAATTGCACGGAGTACCGTTGTCAATCATATCAGACCGTGATCCAAGATTCACTTCCCGTTTTTGGCCTAGTCTGCAGAAAGCGCTAGGTACAAAATTACTATTCAGTACCTCGTTTCATCCACAGACTGATGGACAGTCAGAGAGAACTATACAGACACTAGAAGACATGTTACGTGCATGTGTTGAATTTGGGAGGTAGCTGGGATAAGTACGTGACTTTGGTGGAGTTTCGCTTATAACAACAGTTATCATTCAAGCATTGGAATGCCCCCGTATGAAGCTCTGTATGGCCGAAAGTGTCGAACACCACTCTTTTGGGATGAGGTTGGCGAGAGACAAATCTAACAAGTAGAGCTTATCGAAGATGCGAAGGCAAAATACAACTTATTCGAGACAGACTTAAGGCAGCGCAAGATAGACAGAAAAGCTACGCAGATAATAGGAGGCGCGATTTGGAGTTTAATGAAGGAGACAAAGTTTTTCTGAAAGTTTTCTCCATGGAAGGGCGTGTTGCGATTCCGCCGTCGAGGAAAGTTGAGTCCAAGGTATATTTGCCCGTTTACGATCGTGCAAAGGATTGGTCGTGTCGCGTATCGACTTGAGCTACCATCCGAATTGTCGAAGATTCACGATG